>CM037868.1:7557340-7992688 GCA_021292105.1 Anadara kagoshimensis | reverse complement strand
ATCAAATTTGGCTCAGTAGTTTTGGAGAAGATTAATAGTAAGTTTATGCACAATGCACGACAGACAATGCACGAGGAAGGGTGATAGATTGCAATAGCTCACCTGAGCCTTTTGCTCAGGTGAGCTAAAAATTATGTAATGATGCACAAAACAGATGAAAACATGTTTCATATGCAAAATAAATAAATAAATAAAAATTCATATGGCCTTTCAGGCTGGTGAGCTTACATTGACACTTAAATGAAGTAGTTATTTGAAAATAGTGTGGTCATAAAAGCCTATTCAGCTATTATAACTCTGATGTAACAGGAAGGAGAAAAAAATGCGGGTAGGACCGGTATAGAACCCAGGACTTCCCACACTATATATAGGAGAGTGCTCTACCAACTGAGCTTTACAGATCTCACTTTACTATAATCATGACTTGTTTGTTATTTTCTTTGGGGGGGGGGGGGGGTAGTTTCCACATTCCCAAGTGAGAATCTACTTAAATTCCCTCTGATGAACTTTACATGGCCCACAGTTGCCAGGGATTACACTGGGACCAAACTAAGGAAAAAGAGAAAAATTGCAAGGTTGGAATGGGAATTGAACCCGGGACACCCAGCACTATAGACAGTTCTCTACCAACTGAACTACCCAGACCTGTACAGTTAAAGTATCACGCCTAGTATACACATTTTGAACGGCAATAAAACTGGCAGAGTATTCACATAGTTTGCACACATTCTTCCATGTAAAATTATTTAATGTGAAATTAAATTTCTGCCATTTTGTTACAAAAAAATTATTAAAAAAACTTTCGACATTCATTTTATGCATATGTTTTACTCCAGTGAAACAGCAAATAATACACACGAGTTTTGTTTTGTAAAAAGGGTTAAAATAATTATTATAAAATGGGTCAAAGACTAAATGGGCCAGTTTGCCATTAAGCCAGGTGCACATCTTTGATAATCTTATAATATATAATCAAGTTTCAAAGTCTGGAAAAATGGGGAAAAAATACTGAAATATTTCCATAAAGTCAGGTGCACATCTTCAATATATATAAAAACATTCTGTGAAGTTTCAAGGTTTTTGGTTGAAAACTGTAGGAGGAGTTGAGTTCACAAAGTAGGTACCCCCGTTCAAAAACTTGCTAAAAAGTGACTAAGTTTCAAAGTCTGGAAAAATGGGAAAAATTCTTGAAATATTTCTATAAAGTCAGGTGCTCATCTCCAATATACATGTATATATATATAAACATTCTGTGAAGTTTCAAGGTTTTTGGTTGAAAACTGTATATGGAGTTGAGTTCACAAAGTTGGTACCCTATTGCACTCCGTGCAACCCGGCCAAAAAGTAATGTCACTATAAAAATAAGTGGATTATAACTAAAGATAATGTACGCAGTTTCAAACGTGATAATTTATAAAAGAAAGGAATTTTACCCGACCTCGGGAGGTTTCCGTTATGAATTTTGCGCAATTGAAAATTGTCCAAACTCTTTGATTTAAAAATAATAGTTGTCTGATATTTGGAAAATAAAATAATCTTAATTTTGGATTTACTAATACTTTCAGTCAAAGCAAACAGTTACCCACAAAATTATCACGCTTGAAAACTGCGGCGAGAATTACACGTGGTATCATGTACTACTTTTGACTTTATTTTATTATTACTTTTTTTTTCTTTTTTGAAAAATGCCTTCAACCGTATTTTTAACTAAATCATTTTATAAAAATTCAAAAGTAGCACATGTCAGGGGTATAATAAACAAATGTACCTACTTACACAGTTGTAGATTTTTAAAATCTGCACAACATCGCCACGCTGTATCCGATATGTTGGTCACACTGCTAAATCCAATATATAACACATGGATTGACTGAATCAATAAACTGCTATTTAAATCCAATATGAATATTAAGAATCACCAATGAACAGCTAAATCCAAATGCACTACGCGAATAATACAAGTCACAACTTTATCCGACTTCATACCCAGCCTGCACCTGGTAGAATGACACTGCAGGTTACATCCGTTAATACACAATCACGTGATGCTGCTTCTTCTACTGATGTTTTAGGGTACTGAAAGGGCAATTCAAAGATATTTAAACTGTCGTTAGATTTTGAACATATCATTAAATTATACAAATAATGAAACTAAATTTAATTAAATTAAAAATGAAAAATGTAATCTGTACTTAAATTTGATAACATAACATTTTAAATTATTACAAATTTGAATTGGCGTTGTTAGATCCTCCGCCAAGATGATTGAAAAATGAACAAAAAATACAGAATAAAGTTTAACAACCAATGAGAGAAAGATAATTCTTATACAACGGATTTTCGTATTTTGATTTTAAAGAAGAAAAAAAAACTGACATTGTATTGCTGGGGTTTTCTACCATTTATTTCCCATTGGACAACAAATGCTGTATAAAACTGACCAAGGGGGCTCGGTGGCCGAGTTGTCTAAGCGCGCTTAAGAACGAATTGATCAGTGCGTTTCTCGTCGCCTGGGTTCGAATCCCTCTTGGGGAAGAAATGTGAGAAAATTGTCAGTTCGCTTGCCGGTCAGTGGTTTCTCCAAAACTCCAGTTTCCTCCACCAACCCTGAACTGACCGACTCTATATAAGTGACTGGGTCTTAAAACACCAATACTCCACTCTACCGGCCGTATAATAGTTTATCAATTTTCATTAAAAATTTGTTAACTAGGTAACTACCACTGCGGTAGTTCAGTTGGTAGAGTGCTCGCTCCGTAAGTGGGTCTGGCCCAAGACTTGAAAGTGGGTAGTGACTACTCTTTCGCCAAGCACTCGGCATTACGAAATGAAAGTCGCGGTTCTTTCGGATGGGAACTTAAAATAAACGAGGTCCCGTGTCACGGTGGGCTTGGCACGCTAAAGAACCCTGCTGTATAATGCCATCAACGCAACGCACAGGCAAAATTTCTGCACCTTCGCCTATAGCTGGCGACGTCTCGATATAAGTGAAATATTCTTGACTGGGACGTTAAACACCATTATTCAACTCAACTCAACTCAACTAGTTAACTAATCGTAAAGGAAACAAAATAATAAAAACATTTATTAAATGTGGCGTTATTCATATTTTGTCGCAGAGTATAAAATTTCACTTTGCCCAATACAAACTTTCTTAAAATGAAAAAATCCTGTTAATCTGGGTTTTTGCTCGAGTCATTCAAAAACATGAAGTAATGTGTATAATTAACATTATGTGGCGGATCGGACTAGAAAGGTGGCTGGGTAGGCTAGCTCAGCTGGTAGATCATCCCGGAAGGCATCGGGTTCGAGTTCTAGTTTGGCTCTGAAGTCCCCCTATTCTCACATTGAATGCTCCTCTGACCCTGGGAAGTGGCCGACCAACAGGACCCTATGTAGAGTCCCTGAGGGACCCCTTTATATAGTAACTACCACAACGAACTCGCCGGATACAGTTCTTTCGCCAAGCACTCGGCATTACGAAATGAAAGTCACGGTTCTTTCGGATGGAAACTTAATAAAGCCGGGTGTAGGCGAGGAAAAACAGAAAACTCTGTGAAAAATATGTCTCAGGGTGCTTTGTAAACATAGGAACCCACACTTGCATCATGCAAATTGGACAACTAAAATTATTTCTAAGCAAAAACCTTTGCGTTACTATTTTTGCGGCCATCTTGTAAAATGGCCCCCATTTTGGATTTCTAATCGGCCAATCAAGTAGATTTGATCAGTAACCCCCTGAAAACATAGGAATCATAAAGATCGTGAAAATTCGACAACTACAAATATTTCTAAGCAACTATTTGTTGGAACAGGTTTAAACGACAACACCGCTATGTGGCGTTACAAAGCCTGCACACCGGGCCTCGACCTACATGTAGACGTAAAACTCCCACAATGCATTGCATTTCTCCGGTTTCTCAATCATCCAGGAATTGACCGTCTCGATATAAGTGAAAGAATATTGACTGTGATGTAAAATACTATTACTCCACTCCACTCAACCAAAACAAGCAAGATCACGTCATGTTTAAGAACACGGTATGATAGTAGCTTGGCGCCGTATGTTATAATCACGCCGGATCACGCTTTTTCCATTACAACTACAAGTACCCTAGTATTTAAATAGACTAGGTGTTTACTTTGTCATCAGATCGTGGACGATCCATAATTCATTTATAGTAGCGTGTCGCCGTGTGATTATAATCACGCCGGCACACGTTTTTTTCATTACAGATACCCTATTATTAAAATAGACCCAGTGTTTACTTTGTCAGCAGATCGTGGACGATCCATAATTCATTGATAGTAGCGTGTCGCCGTATTCATGATTATAATCACGCCGGCACACGCTTTTTTTCATTACAGATACCCTATTATTAAAATACACTTTGTGTTTACTTTGCCATCAGATCGTGGACGATAACGATCTATAATTTATAAAACATCAACACAACAACATATAATAGATAACTGCATCATACTATAAGCAATGAAATTAACCAAGTGTACGTGTTTTGATTGTGTTACCGAATGAATCTTGGAGGTAGACGTTGTCAACTTCAAGTTGAAAGATTTGGATTCTAAATTTCGTGACACAGTAAAAATGGCATGATTTATCAGCTGTATTGAGAGAACATAGCGGCAATATTCGATCCTAATATTTTTGTTCCATGTTTTATTTCAATATGCAATGTTCCACAGAGATGTTACAACTTATATTGAACTTCAATGGTAGTTATTTTTTGGGAGAGGGGTGTGCACATTAGCTTAAGTTAACAGATGTAAAATACAGGGATGTGCAAAAGATATTCTCAGAAATTCAAATTTTTGGCCTTTTTAGCTCACCTGAGCCGAAAGGCTCAGATGAGCTATTGCTATCTATCACCGTCCGTCGTCCGTCGTGCGTCGTGCGTCGTGCGTAAACTTTACATTTTAATCTTCTCCTCCAAAACTACTGAGCCAAATTTGATGAAACTTGGTGATTATTATGCCTGGGTAACAGGCTTTCAAAATTATGTTCGGGGTTTGACCACGCCCAACAGTATGGCTGCTGTTACTATAAATAGCCAAAAGACAAAAAAATCTTCTCCTCTGAAACCAAAAGGTGCAGGCAAATTTTGATTAGATTTTTGGATTCAGGATACCTAGATACACTAAAATTGTGTTTTTCATGAAAATTGAACGAAAAATAGGTTACGCATTTTTTGCGTAAAATTATGTAATTTTTAAAATGAGACATTTATTGTTATAACTTCATAATGGCTGAAGATAATTGTATGGAGTTTTCACTGTTGATCTTGTCTTGCAATTTTCTTCCGATTGATGTCAAGGTCAAAGGTCAAGGTCATGTCCCAGTTTTTGACCTTTGATAAAAAATGCTATTTTTTAAACATTTCTGGTGATAATGATGTAGGATTTTTGGTTAAGTGTAGGTATTGACATGACGGTAATTTTGATATATCGATTAAGGTCATGGGTTCAAAGGTCAAGGTCACAGATGTACAAGTTTACCAAAATAGGTAATTATCTGCAAAACTATGAACTTTTTGTATAGGCATGTATATTAGAATATTGTAGGTAATGGCCCAATGGTCATTTTGATATATAAATAAAGGTCATGAGTTCAAAGGTTAAGGTCACAGATGTAAACAAGTACTGAAATGAATATTTATCTAAAAAACTATAGACTTTTTGTATAGGCATGTATATAAGAATATTTTAGGTATTATCCTAACGATCATTTTGATATGTGAATGAAGGTCATGGGTTCAAAGGTCAAGGTCACAGATGTTAATGAATACCTGAATAATTATTTATCTCAAAAGCTATAAACCTTTTGTATAGGCATGTATATTAGAATATTTAGGTATCCTAATGATCATTTTGATATATGAATGAAGGTCATGGGTTCAAAGGTCAAGGTCACAGATGCGAATGAATACCTAAATAGTTAATTATCTTGAAAACTATTAACTTTTTGAATAGGCATGTATATTAGAATATTGTTGGTACTGGCACAATGGTCATTTTGATATATGAATGAAGAGCATGGGTTCAAATGTCAAGATCACAGATACAAACAAGTACTGAGATGATTATTTATCTCAAAAACTATAAACTTTTTGTATAGGGATGTATATTAGAATATTGGTCTAATTATCATTTTGATATTTGAATGAAGCTCATGGGTTCAAAGGTCACAGGTGAGCGTTAAGGCCCATGGGCCTCTTGTTCTTTTTCTTTTCTTTCTTTCTTTTTTTTTTTTTTTTTTTCTTTTTTTGTTAAATGGTAAAATGAGTTAAAGTTTGAAGTTTTTTCTTAGAAATTCAGTGCAATTAGAGAAGGGAATTTCGTTGTTTTTGAATAGATAAACATTTTAAATTCAACAATTTTTTAAACTGAATATTGAAATCTACTATATACCAGTAATCGTGCTTATGGCAGTTAACAAATTATGCTATTTACCTAATGTTTTCTTATTTTGAAAATTATTGAAAGAAACTACTGCAACTGTTTATCGGTGAAAATTTATAAGAATTGTTCAAGAAATAAATTTTTGAGATTGTTTTTTACAAATATATGGTTTTATATGAAATAAAGAAGGGTTTTACTAAGTGATCGAATACTTTCTGCACAATGCACACATCTCTGTAAATCCTCGGGATAGGCAATGCCTATTTTCATATGATAAATAAACTAAAAAAAAATACTGTTGAAAGTTTGATATGTTATCAAGGCAAAAAATACAAAGAATTACAATTACCTTTTAATTTTTAGAATGCAAATATATTGATAAATTCATTTTTCTTTTATTACGTTTGTAGTTAAACACTAGTCCGATTAATTAGTCCACTAAACTCTCGGCTTGACTCCATTCAAACGGTTAATTTTTGTCTTGCTGGGCACGGTTTAAAATGGGGGTTTATTGGTCTGATTAGTCGGACTACTTTTAAGCTTTCTTAAACTACCCCTAAACTGACCAATAAAAAAAAATCAAGATATAACTAAATCCACATTCCCAAGTGTATAAATTATATTAATATCCTCCTTAAAATTTAACAATTCGGTGATACCTTTTCAGGGTACACTTTGAAGTGGTACATTCATACGATTTCCGGAAGGTTTTTCATTGGGTACGTTTTTAGAAAGGAAACGTCTTGACTTCAGAAATCAAGCATGGCGAACGAAGACGAAACAGTTGATGTAGAAGAGGAAAACAAGGGAATCAAAACAAAGAAGCATGATTCTGGAGCTGCTGATCTTGAGAAAGTCACAGATTATGTCGAAGATGAAGAAATTTCCGGTCAAACTATCGGAGATGTAAGCAGAGATAAAACTCTTGTGAAAGGTGGGGGGGGGGGGGGGGGGTTCAACATAAAATGAAATCAAAGGAATTTATCGCACAATTCTCAGTTTGGTAGCCTAAATTATTGAAATTAACATATAGTATTTGTACTTTAGAATGGCAGATTCTTGATTGTCAAAGGAGATTCCTATCGTAAAGTCCAGTGGCGTTTTGCTTGACAAAAATTCCAATTTCGTAAAATAACACACGGAGGGGTTGTGTGCGTTTTCCAAGGTGGAAATCTCGAGATAACAGGGGAGGAATGTAGCGGGACTGAGCTAGTTGTGGTATTGTTATGTTGTATATAGTAGATATAATAGAGGGATTTACTGCCAGACTTTCTGGTGCGGATCATTTAGCCTTGTGGTAGAATGTTCGCTTTTCACGAACACCTAGGAGGACCGGGTTCGATCCTCAGCTTGGCACTTAGTGAGGAAGTGCTTTTTTCTGGTGTTTCCTCTCTTCTGTTACAAAACATTGAATTTAGAGTTTATACACAAAAGTGAAATTTAAGGCAATTGTAAGAAATAGACACCATTGTTTTTAATTGGACATGTTTACATTGATTTAAGCCAATATCAGATTTAGTGAATACCAACAGTGTTTTCACCCAGTATTTGAAACTTGGGGGAAATGTGTCCTATTACATAAAATTTTTGGGGGACATAACTACAAATGTTAATCAATGTATTATTTTAATAGCTTCATCAAAGTTTTTGGCAGATATACCATACTGGGCCATGGTATACACTGTTCGTAATTGTTTCACATGTCATTTAACTTGTGGATTGCCAAAAACTTCTTTTGCTTTTTCAGTCTTGTCCAACAGCTTTTGTACCGCTTCTCTATGATATTTAGAAGACGCATGTCTTAAAAGTGTGGAAGTCAGGAAATGGTTGCACCCACAGACAAAGGGGCTTTGTCTTTTTGTTTTTGAATGGTTTTTTGGAAGTCTTTTGCACAGACAACCAATGAAATTGCTATACATATAAGAGTTACCTCCCTTGGGACACTTATGTACTACTGTTAAGCAAAAAACAAAAAATGGACTGAGTGGAATATTTCAGGATCTCTGATTTACCATCATGGGCACATTTGATGTTTTTTTTTTATCAGACATTTATGAAAAAACACAGCTTTTTGTGTGCCAGGGAAAACCCTGTGCCATTTTATTGAAAAAAAAAATTAACACATCAACTTGACAACTTTTTTCTTTTTCATGCTATAAAAACCAAAGTTTTTGAGATGAAAAAAAAATGGAGGAAAGCATTGAAAAAGTTTAGAAGTAACTTTTGGCTTCAAAGTTTATTGCTTAATATTAGCATAAACTCAGTAGCCCATTGCAACATTATGTAAATTGTTCACATCAAATATTACTGGAATTTGGTTTTGGAAAACAGCTCATGCCTTTCTATATCAGGCAGATTTTGCTGCCTGAAACTCCAAATTGGCCAGTAAGAATTCATAAAATTGCTTTTTATAGAAGACCAGAAAATTGTTTTCTGCCTAAACAGCCACATTGACCTCTGACTTGTTTGATAAGTCTAGCTACCTTCTCCTACAAATTTTAGTGAAATCACTGCAATGGATGTGATTATTCCAGACAAAACTGTATGAAGTGTTGCATAGCACTTGGCTGAACTTTCTTCTTCCACTTACAAAACCACCATCTGGTGTATCCTCATACTGGTTTGGGTGTAACTAATTACACGTGACTGGTGCTGGAAGGTCACAAGGTGCATATTAAAATCACATGGTAAGTACAGCTAAAAACTTCATAAAACCTAATTATTTGGATTAAAATTTTAAACATTCGGCTTTGCTCTATTTGGTTACCAATTTGGTACATACATGAATTCTAAAATGTTACTAAAATCTGGTCCAGATACCTGATATTATCAATATGGCAAACTAAAAACTTAGATCAGCCCTTTCAGAAAATTTTAGAGTAGCAAGTATGAAGTACTGTGATTTTGTTTGCCTAAATGACTGCCAAATAAAGGTAGTTTCCTCTATTGAAAAACTAAAAATTCCTAAGTTGATCACTAAAATTCCCAAAAACAGCATCGATATACTAGCAGTTTAAATCTAGTTATCCTTGCACACAAAATGTTAGATGCTGTAACAATCTAATATCTTTGCAATGGGGATCCTAAATTATTGCAAGCATGTCATTATTCAGTTGCCACTTTTCAAAACTTCAAATTTTCCCAATTTACCCTAAATGGCAGAAGGTAGTTTTAAAAAATGTAACAAAGTCATTGACAAAAAACATGTTCAGAAAATCAGAGCTCCAGATAAGAATTGGACATGAAGGGTCATAACCCCTACTTTTTTTCTCTAAAGTGTATGCTGTAAAATCTAAAGAGTATTGATAATGTTGCTACCGCTGTCTGACTGTTTGCGCACATAATAGCCTTTTTTTCACTGCAGACGACGCACATATGGCGATCAACATAAAAGGTGAAAAGAAAATGATATAGGGTAAGATTCGAGACCGAAACTCTTCTAGACCGTCATTTTAAAGTTAAATTCCGGACCCGAATTGTCTCCATTACGTTTTCAATTTTTTCATCGATCTTGATCATTATAACGTTTAACAAATGTAAGCTTGTATGAAAGCATACCGGTGAGTGATACTTGTTTACAAAGTCATGGTTACGTGTTGTACTGGAAATGTAAAGCATAGTGAGCAATTTCAATGCCTTTTGGTACGCCTTTAATTAAATTTTAAAGGGTATTTTTAAAAAGTCATAGCATATTTACGCAGATACGCCTCTTATCTGGGGCTCTGGAAAATCTATGTTTCCATTCCTGGTAGCCAAAATCGCCATTGGCTACAAATTTCTGAGGAATTCTTTCAAAAAGTAACCTATTTTAGCAAATTTGTGGGAAAATACTTTAAAAAAGACTATATTTTCACAAATTTTGGAAATTTGGCTTCTAATTATTTTAAATTTATGGAAACCTAGAAAATGTAAACTTTGTAAAAGTAGATGACAAAATCAATCAAAAGCAACGTAGCAGACAACTTTTGCCACTTGCTGGCTTTATTGTAACCACTCGGCATTGTAGAGGCCGCAGTGGCCTAATGCTCTAAGACGTCAATCTACAGATCCAGGGTCTCTCACCGCTGTGAGTGTGAGTCCCGCTCAGACAACATGTGGGAAAGTGAATTTTCCTTGCTGTTTACCTTTACTGGTTCACCTGTTATCAGAGTAATGCGACTGGGGGAGTGGTTTGCTTGTCTGCAGGGTACTGACTCTGTGAGCTAGCATGGTAAAGTCACCCTGAGTGCGTGTCGGTACAAGGCAGGTCATAAAACACACTCGCACTTCACATGCATACACAAACTTGTTCATAGATAGCTCTTGTCACGAATAGCTGGAAAATTGCTGATGCGAAGTTAAACAACATTCAACCAACCAACCAACCACTTGGCACTGTAGATACAATATTTGTAAATATATTTCAGGTCATGAAGAAAATGAGTGATAGAAAAACAAAAGAAAGACAAGAAAAACAGGAACGAGAGAGGAATTATCAAAAGTCAAGATTACTAAAGAAGATGTAGATTTAATTGTGAGTACAGGCCCCGGTTTCACAATCATTCCTTAGCTAAGATTTTCCTTAACTTAAATCTTGCAAATTTTCAAATCTTTAAAATTTTGTTAACTTTCAAGATATTGAGGAATTTAAGGTGTCATTTTAAGATCATTTCTAGATTAAAAAATTTGCATTTAGATTTGACAAAATTATTCACCAGTAGTTTCAAAAAGAAATTACAAAAATGTTCTAAATTTAAGTTAAGGAAAATCTTAGCTAGGGAATGATTGTGAAACCGGGGCCTGTAGAAGTGGAATAATGGTTATAGAACCCCATTCAAGCACCATTTCACTTACACATGTTACATATGTATATCGAGGCAGTCAGTTTTATAACAGTACAGTGGAGTACCCGTAATAAATTTTAGGCCCCAGTCAATAATCAGTTCACTTATATAGAGGTAGTCAGTTTTGGGATGGTGGAATGGAGAAATGAAATTTTACATCCCAGTCAATACTATTCCACTTATAACAAGATGGTCAGTTTAGGGATGGTAGATAAAGATGCCAACTACTATAGATTTTACCTTTTTGTAACAGACTATGTGTTTAAATATACTGCTACTGTTGATTACACTCTGAGTACAGATTTTGAATTCCCTTATGAGAGGAAACCACAGACTTTCAGCAAGCAACCTGACAAACTTTCCTCTTATCTAGCTCAGTCTGTTTCATTCACTTCTAGTTGTAATCATCCTCTGTAGCGGCCACAGGTGGCCAACTCTTTTTTGCACTCTACAGAGGTGTCTTAACTGTGCACTGAGACACAGGACCTTGGTTTTGAGTCTCAACCAAAAGAATATTCTAGTACTTTAAGCTTTTTACAGCTCTCGTATGGACAGGAGATGAAAATCATCTCAGAAATTTCCAAGTCCTGAATGAGGTT
The DNA here is from genome assembly GCA_021292105.1 of Anadara kagoshimensis. Taxonomy (NCBI): domain Eukaryota; kingdom Metazoa; phylum Mollusca; class Bivalvia; order Arcoida; family Arcidae; genus Anadara; species Anadara kagoshimensis. Next base: position 7,980,849 of record CM037868.1, on the reverse strand, counting down.
TGAACACACACCCCTTGACTTAGAAAGTGGGTTACAGTACCACTCAGTCATGTTCGCCCACTGGATAGGGTTTGAACTTAGACTGCGAGAGGTACTGTGATCCGTTGACACCCACTGTAGACCAATTGGCCACCAAGATTCCAAATTATAAAGGACAAGTGTTTAAAATTATTTGTTTCTTATAGAGCAACATCCAAGTAGAACATAGATGGTCATTTCATCAGCTTTTGAACATTAAAAAGAAAGTCTGTATGCAGGGCTCAAATTAGATTTTGAAACAGGGAGAAGTGACTTCTTCCTCAGCCAAGATTAGGGAGAAGTTTTTCTGTCGTAAGTGAAATTTACATGGTGATGTATGTTCCCAAGATGATTTTCCTTATGAAAGAAATAAATAAAAGTGTCAGATATGTGTGAATCATCCTATGTGAAAGGAATCTTGTAATCTTTTGACCGTGCCTGGCTAGATTTGACCAAGACTTGAAAATAGGTAGTGACTGTTCTTTTGCCAAGTACTTGGCATTTAGAAATAAAAGTTATTTGGTTTTTGTTGGAGAGACTTTTAAAACTGATGCCTAATATCAGGGCAGACAGCACATCAAAGAACTCTCCCTCCGTTCACATTGCCCTAAGCATGCTTCATTGGTAAAATCTTCTGCCACGTCACCTGTAGCTCGTAACTTCTCAATATAGTGAAATATTATTGACATGGACAAAAAACCCTTTTCAATCAATCAATCAATCATCAATCAATTAATCAATCATTAGATCAATCAATCAATCATTTACTGATTAGAAAACCAGATTTAAGACAGGCACTAGAGTAAATGTCCAAAAAGAAAATTTTAATATTCCACAAAGTCAAAGTTTCCAATCATTATTTATTTTATTTTATTTATTTATTTATTTATTTATTTATTTGTTTATTTATTTACATGTTTGGTTTTAGAAGAACAATAAATTCATGTTTTCTTTCTTCTTCTTTTTTTTATGTAATGTATGTTTTTTATTGTCCCAGACACTAAATAGGGATTGTCAAGTACCAGGGTGTTGGGGCCACTAGGTTCACTTGCCAGGTAACAAAAGGACAGTGTTACATATACAAGACACACACATATATACATATATATACAATCGTACAATATTTGATCATTTAATAAATATATGTTTGATATTTTGTCTTTTAGGTGTATGAAATGGAAATTTCCCGGACTGTTGCAGAGAAAAAATTGCGTGAACATAAAGGCAATGTTGTGGAAGCCTTGACGGCCCTAATAGACTGTCCTTGATATGACCTTGATACAGTGTTCTTAAATTATTGACTTCATCATTTACTGGAAAACCTGTCTAAAACAACAGCTGAAAAAGATTTTGGAATATGACTTGGATGAGTGGTACATTATGTCTTAATCACATCAGTCACTCAGAACAAAAGTGTTTATTAAAGTGTGAAAAAAATCAATATCTGGAATATACAAATTGAAGAACACATATTATATATAAACTTTATTAATAATATCCGACGTACCCAGTCCATTCTTCTGTAAAAGTTTTGAAAATTATTTTTATTTTTAAAATTTTTAAATTTATTATCAAAAGAAATCTTTGAAATGATTTTATTGTCATTTCAGATTTTTTTACTAACTACTTCTTAATTTCTTTTGTAAACTTTTAAAAACATATTTTTGACATGGATGTTCAAAATGGTTTCATTCTGTTATTTTTAGACTTTTTCTGTCAAAAGTTAAAAAATTAGTGGAGGCTACAATACATTTAAATTAACAGCAGCAATATAGAATATGTGCACATGTGGAAATGGAAAATGTGTAGAAGTGAAAATTAATCAGTTTTTATGTACAGTACAGGTCTGTCAAAAGTTTAACACAAAGGTAACAAATTAGTCTCGAATCGGCAGCTCAATTCAGCTCTTTGTTACAGTTGTCATAGCTTGACAGCTTTTTGGCAGCTGCTATCTGTCTCTTGGCCACTATAGCTTTCCATTGTTCAACCACTCGGCAACCGAGCTTAGACTTGTTTTCATTCAGTGTTAACCTTTCGACAGGCATGTACTGTATATCCATTTGGTTAAATGTGTCAATTTTTTCCATGTATTTTCTACATGTTTTCTAGATGCCTAAAGTTGATTTTCTCTTTAGGGATATTATTTGTTTATTTATTTTTTCATTAAAGTTTCCTTTATATATGATATTGAAATGTACCATGCTTGAAATAATTATGCATAAAGTCACAAAAATGAAAGTGTTGTTCATTTGTCTAAGAGAAACTGATTACATGTATATATACATGTATATATATGTGATATTGAATATCATGTAAACTAATGATGCAAAAGGGAGATAACTTTTCCCTGGACCTTTTTAAACCAGACACCTCTCTAAACCAGACAAAATACCTCATCTGAAGGGTGCCCAGAGAGGTTTCACAGTACATTGTATTATGACAGAGGTAGAATTGGAATTACATGCAAGAGTTCTGCCCCTTTGTTTATCTTATTTAGCTTTATACTTACCCCATGTTATTAATCTAACCTAAAAAAATTGTACCAGGTTAATCTTTTGGCTTCATCAATGCTGCCATATTTTAAGGATTGGTGACAAAATTTGACTTCTAGTCATTATACATGTATTGGCAAAGAATTTTTTGTGAATATAAAAATATGAAACAGATAAACAGAAGGATTTTAATTCAGAATATAAAAAATTGTGGACAAAAATTAACATTGAAGTTCTAAAATGAAACAACAACCACAGTGCAAACACAGGAAAGTGAAGATCTGCATAAGCTCTAAGAGAATCCAAGATGGCTCCACGAAACGAAAATTAAAAATCAGTCTGACTGTTAAATGTGGTTATTTTTGTGTGGTCCAAAATTTCACTATTTTCTAGAATTTTTTTTTAAATTGCAAAAATTACACCCTCGTGAAAATTTTTCAAGTCATGTTTCATATGCTACATATCCCAAGAATGGACAAAATCATGAAAATAACCCCCATAATTCCAACAATAGTTCCGTGAAAATTTCCACTAGAAAAATGAACCTAATGTTTACAGCATCTTTCACCTATGTGTGTTAACTATAGATGGTGATATTGTTTGTGTCAAAATGTTTTGAGATAACCCTGTTGTACCATAATACAGTCAAACCTGTCTATAAAGGCCACCCAAGGGAACCAGAAAAAGTGGACTTTATGGACAGGTGACCATTATGTACAGGTTCAAATAATATGAATAAAGAACAATTGAGATGTAATTCTACTGACCTTTATATGCAGACACAGTTCTTTCGGATCGGAACTTAAACAAAACGAGATGCCATGTCACGGTAGGCCAGGCACGACAAAGAACCCTGCTGTATATACAGGAAAATTTTTGCAGCTTCAAAAGCTGGCGACATCTCGATATATTCTTGACTATGACGTTAAACATCATTTCTCAACTCAACTCTTATTGATAACTAGAACAATACACGCAGTCAGTAAAAATAGCTCACGATCTCCAGTTTATTTGAAGATGTTCATCTAGTCAGTCAAATGAAAATGATCTGAAAAAATGGCCTTAAGAGAATCTGCCACAAAAACTATCGATCAGAACGATCTGCTGAGTTCATTTTTAGAATCCTTTATTATAAGACCACTATGGTAGCTCTATTGGTATAGTGCTCGCTTGGACTATGAGTGTTTGTAGGTTCGAACCCTTTTAGGGTCTGACCCAAGACTTGAAAAAGGTAGTGACTTTTCTTTCGCCAAGCACTCATTTCATTTAGAAATGAAAACAAAGGAGTCCTTCGGAAGAGACCTTAAAATCGATGCCCCGTGTCAAGACAGGCGTTACTCTCCCTGCGCATTACCCTGAGTGAACTGGAAAGGTCAAAATATCTGTCACTAAACCTATAACTGGTGACATATCGATATGAGTGAAATATTCATGACAGGGACGTAAAACCCCATTTAGTCAATGAACCAATCTCACATAAACTTTTCAATAAGATTGCATTATTCATTTATTAGGTTAAGGTCTCAGGAAATCTACATGTATTCTAGAATGTTAAGTTCGGAAGTTAAGAGTTCCTAGAAATTCTATCGTACATGTATACCTCAAAATCGTGTATATAATTTTCTAAAACCGTCATAATTCATTTATATTGTACTCAAAATGGTGCCAAATTTTCACTGATGTTTATTTTCAGACTGAAAAATATAATTAAACACAACAGATAAAAATAAGGACTTCGCGGGGGGAAAAGTAACGCCAAAAGCCAAAGCTCTGACTGATAATGAAATCAATTATTATACCGATGTGACAATAATATCGTCGTTTTTTTGTGCTAAAGATCTCAATGTTTCAGATTATTTCCTGTAAGAATTTTGCACATTAATACATGCACTGTACGACGTTATTGTCCTTAGAGACGTCATGAACGCTTAACATAAATATATACATTTTAGAAGTTTTCAATATTTTAAATGCGCTGATCCACTCATATCCATCCAAGTTTTGTGCACTGATCCACCCACAGTGCGACTGCATTGTCCTTAGTGACGTCATAAACGCTATACGTAAATATATTATGCAAGTTTTGTTTGAGTATTTTGAATGCACTGATCGACTTACCAGTTCGACTGCATTGTCATTTAGTGACGTCATTTATAAACGCTGTACGTAAACATGGTAAATGTATACATTCAAGAGATTTTGGTTCACCATTTTAAATGCACTGATCCACACACAGTACGACTGCATTGTCCTTTAGTGACGTCATTTATAAACGTTGTTCGTAAAGGTATACATTTAAGAAATTTTGGTTACTATTTTAAATGCACTGATCCACCCACCAGTACGACTGCATTGTCCTTTAGTGACGTCATTTATAAACGTTGTTCGTAAAGGTATACATTTAAGAAATTTTGGTTACTATTTTAAATGCACTGATCCACCCACCAGTACGACTGCATTGTCCTTTATTGACATCATTTATAAACGTTGTTCGTAAAGGTATACATTTAAGAAATTTTGGTTCACTATTTTAAATGCACTGATCCACCCACAGTACGACTGCATTGTGCTTTAGTGACGCCATTTATAAACGTTGTTCGTAAAGGTATACATTTAAGAAATTTTGGTTACTATTTTAAATGCACTGATCCACCCACAGTACGACTGCATTGTTCTTTAATGACGTCATTTACAAACGCTTTACGACATCTTATATATTTAAAAGTTTTTGGTTTAATATTTGGTAAATGTCTTTATATTGTGGGCCACTTTTGTGAAACTGCGAGTGTTGGGGTGAGCACAATCATACAGTATAGCTGCAACACTGAGTGTCATTTTATTCCAAATCCATTCAAATTCGGTGATTTTGTAATCAGTGAGGCCAATATGTTTGTGATGTTCTCTCTTTTGTCTTGTGATTGTTTTATCGTTTCTATTTTTCTAAATTTCATTGGCTACCAACAAACACATGTGACGGCCAATCATACCATAAAGAAACCACCCTGGAAAGTAGTTCCTGTTAATTGAATTACAAACCCTTAAAGAAATCAAATTCCTATCATTCCATCTAAACGGTACAAATCATATTTGACTTTGTATTGTGTGGTGTCATTATAGTTGGGTGTCTTGTCACTAATTCAAATTATGTCTTATATTTAGTTTCGTTGGCTTTTTTGTCGTTAACTTGCATTATTGAGTTGTTTGTTGCGTTAGTTGTATTATCATTGACTTGTATTATGTTGTGTTGTTGGTCGATATTGGCTGTTAAATCAATAATTTGCTTTAGTCCGTATTATGTTGTGTTGTTGGTCGATATTGGCTGTTAAATCATTAATTTGCATTTGGTTCGTATTGTCGTTGGTTGTTTTCTTTTTATCCTGGTTGGTTGTTTTCTCATGTATCGGTCTCTCGTAATTCTTTTGGGCTATTCGTTTTGTTATTTGATGAAATGTACATTTTTATCAATTGCTTACTAGTATTTTTTAATTTTTTTAACCATGCTACAGGAAGCCATATTAATATGAAACAAACATACCGATCTACGTCCAAACCAAGATCCCAAAGCAAAGTAAAAACAAAGCATACCAACCCATGTCCAAACCACCACCCCAGAGCAAAGTGAAAACAAACATACCAATCTATTTCCAAACTAAAATCTCAAAGAATAATAATAATTATAATAATAATAAACATACCAATCCATGTCCAAACCACCACCCCAAAGCAAAGTAAAAACAAACATACCAATCCATGTCCAAACCACCACCCCAAGCAAATTAAAAACAAACATACAAATCGATTTCCAAACCAAAATCACAAAGCAAAGTAAAAACAAACATACAAATCCATTTTCAAACTAAAATCTCAAAGAATAATAATAATAATAATAATAATAATAATAATAAACATACCAATCCATGTCCAAACCACCACCCCAAAACAAAGTAAAAACAAACATACCAATGCATGTCCAAACCACCACCCCAAAGCAAAGTAAAAACAAACATACCAATCCATGTCCAAACCACCACCCCAAAGCAAAGTAAAAACAAACATACCAATCCATGTCCAAACCACCACCCCAAAGCAAAGTAAAAATAAACATACCAATCCATGTCCAAACCACCACCCCAAAGCAAAGTAAAAACAAACATACCAATGCATGTCCAAATCACAATCACAAAGCAAAGTAAAAACAAACATACCAATCCATGTCCAAACCACCACCCCAAAGCAAAGTAAAAACAAACATACCAATGCAAGTCCAAATCACAATCCCAAAGCAAACTAAAAACAAACATACCAATCCATGTCCAAACCACCACCCCAAAGCAAAGTAAAAACAAACATACCAATCCATGTCCAAACCACCACCCCAAAGCAAAGTAAAAACAAACATACCAATGCATGTCCAAATCACAATCACAAAGCAAAATAAAAACCAACATACCAATGCATGTCCAAACCACCACCCAAAGCAAAGTAAAAACAAACATACCAATCCATGTCCAAACCACCACCCCAAAGCAAAGTAAAAACAAACATACCAATGCATGTCCAAACCACCACCCCAAAGCAAAGTAAAAACAAACATACCAATGCATGTCCAAATCACAATCACAAAGCAAAGTAAAAACAAACATACCATTCCATGTCCAAACAACCACCCCAAAGCAAAATAAAAACAAACATACAAATCCATGTCCAAACCACCACCCCAAAGCAAAATAAAAACAAACATACCAATCCATGTCCAAATCACAATCCAAAAGCAAAGTAAAAATAAACATACCAATCCATGTCCAAACCACCATCCCAAAGCAAAGTAAAAACAAACATACCAATCCATGTCCAAATCACAATCCCAAAGCAAACTAAAAACAAACATACCAATCCATGTCCAAACCACCTCACCAAAGCAAAGTAAAAACAAACATACCAATCTATGTCCAAACCACCTCACCAAAGCAAAATAAAAACAAACATACCAATCTATGTCCAAACCACCTCACCAAAGCATAATAAAAACAAACATACCAATCTATGTCCAAACCACCTCACCAAAGCAAAATAAAAACAAACATACCAATCTATGTCCAAACCACCTCACCAAAGCAAAATAAAAACAAACACACCAATCCATGTCCAAACCACCACCCCAAAGCAAAGTAAAAACAAACACACCAATCCATGTCCAAACCACCACCCCAAAGCAAAGTAAAAACAAACATACAAATCAATTTCCAAACCAACATCTCAATGAAAAAAAGAAGAAAAAAAACCAAAAAAAAAAAAAAAAAACCCCAAAGAAATAAACAAAATACCAATCCATGTCCAAACCACCACCCAAAGCAAAGTAACAACAAACATACCATTCCACGTCCAATCCAGGGCCCTAAAGCAAAGTAAAAACAAATACAACAATCCATGTCCAAACCAAAATTTCAAAGCAAAAAAAAACAACAAAAAAACATACCAACCCAAAACCAAAATTTTAAAGCAAGAAAAACAAACATACCAATCTATGTCCAAACCACCACAACAAAGCAAAGTAAAAACTAAGAAGCTGGCAAATTATTTTTAAATTATGTAAAACAAGTAAAATCGGGTACTCTGAAAGAATAAGCGTCTCCTGCCTAGTTAGCAACACCCGCTACGTGTTTAATCAAACTTTGTGATTAAAGGAACATGGAATTTAGGGATGTGAAATATATCCAGGTTAATTTTGGATACAGAGACATCAGACTAATCAACGGCCATAAAACTTGGCCATAATACCCCGTAAAAAGGGCCCTGATAGGCCCAGGCTTACAATATCCCTGCGTAAACTATTCATTTGTAAGCAGCTTGCTTTGTTGTATTAAGTTCATGTAGTGGGTATATACTCTACCGAAGCGTTTTATTTTTGAAACAAATACATTATAAAAAGAAGCATGTGTATTGCTTCATAGAGAAAGAAAGTTGACATTAGAAAACTTGAAGTCATTAAGTTTGTCATGCAGCTTCAAATGTAGCCTTTCGTTGGCGTAAGAATTGAAGTATAAGTCTAAATATGAAGTAGAACTTGAAGAACCATTCGTATCTTTTATTTCATTGACAATAACATTGAAAACAAGACGTATAACACGTAAAGTTGAAGTCATCACACACGCTAGCAATTCGTTATTAAAACTATTACTTCCCACTTGTGGCGGTTTATTTGTTATATAAATTCTTTATCATATGTCCAATACACACCTGTCGAAAGTTTAACACCGAAAAGGAGGCAAAGTTTTGGTGCCGAGCGGCAGACATATAAATAGTTAGAGTCGAGTAATGGTGTTCAACGTCCCAGTCAAGAATAATTTACTTATATCAAGACATCGCCAGCTATAGGCGACGGTGCAGAAATTTTGCCTGTGCGTTGCGCTAATGACCTTATACAGCAAGGTTCTATATCGTGCCAAAGCTACCAAGACACGGGACCTCGTTTTTTTAAGTTCCCATCCGAAAGAACCGTGATTTTCATTTCGTAATGCCGAATACTTGGCGAAAGAACAGTCACTACACTAACAGTCGCTACCCACCACTTTTAAGTCTTGGGTTAGATCCGACCGGGGTTCGAACCCACGACCTCCCACTTACGGAGCGAGCACTCTACCCACTGAGCTAAATAGCAACTACGAAGGTATAGCTAACAAATGGTCTGAATTGAGCTTACCAATCGGCACTTATTCGTGAGCTTAGTGTTAAACTTTTCGACATGTCTGTACTGTAGGCCTTGTTTACAGGCATTAAATACGATCCACACGCCGTAGGAAAATAAAATAAGTTATAATTGAAGATATTGTTTTACCGTCAAGCGGATTTAAAAAACAATTACACTTTACTTAAAGTGATGTTTATCGTTTATCATTTGATTACTCCCACAGAGCATTAAAACATGGACATATGTGTGAAAACATCCCTTAACACTGATGCATAAATCTGGTTTTCATTCCGTTTATTGAGAAATAACGCTGAATGGACGCTGTGAACAGCCTTATTAGCAAAGTGAATTACACAAAGATACTTAAAAATATTAAAAAAATACTTGTAATAAAATTAAGAAATAATCATCATTTACCCGTGGTATATCGTCGAATAATACACGTGCCGGAGTTCACATGCGGAAGAATATATCACGAGGTGGCCACCGAGTGATATATTCGCCGCATTTTAACGACGGCCCGTGTATTATTCGACGATATACCACGGGTAAATGTTGATCATTTCAATTCTAACATGACTTAAATAAAACAATTTCAAAATAAACATTGCGAACTCTTTCTTCGGAAGTACATTTTACTATCTATTTGCCAAAAAGTCCATTGAAACAATGCCGCTGTTGAGATTACCTCCATTGAAATAAATGATTTTATGAATGAAAATTACGTCACAACCATTGTTTAGGGAACATAACATGACGTCATAAGATCAGCAAGGAAGTACGCCATTAAAACGGAACAGCGATGGGTATAACGGCTGGCTCTCTTCATGTTTCATATGAAGGAAAACGCAGGTCATGTTAGAATTTCTGATAAGTAATTGAACATTTAATATCATTCGACATATTAATTCATGATTATGTTTTCAACCCCATCCCCCACCATCCCGATGCAATAGTGGTTCTTATCCATTGTGTTAAATGTTAAGATGTGGTATTTCGTAATCAAATTTCCTCAGATTTTGTCAAATATATATTTGGTCCTTTGGATATTTTTTCAACCCCTTGAAAAAGTATTTAAGCTTATTACAACTACATTAAAATTTTGTTGAAACTTGTTATTTATGCATCTGTATTTGTATGTATGTTACTGTTGTATGTCTATTTGTCATTTGCCATAACCTGTGTTTGAGCAATAAAGTTATTCATATAGTACCGTAAAATATCTTCAAAATTTACCAGATTTAAGTTAAAGAATTATGGAATGATTGTGAAAGCAGGGCGATAATATAAATGACGTCACATGCATACGCATTAGTAATAGAAAAAATGGCTGAAGTCGTCATTTGATGAATGGTAGTTATTGCTCAATAATTACATTTTTTCTCATAAAACAAAAGTAACACTTCGTAAGTATGTATGTTTACAACTTGTATATACCTAGTTGCTGGAACAGCAGGCGATAAATGACGTCACATGCATACGCATTAGTAATAAAAAATGACTGAAAGTTGTCATTTGATGAATGTTGGTTATTGCTCAATAATTACATTTATTCTCATAAAACAAGAGTAATGTAAATATAAATCTTCACATTAAATCATCCAGGGATTCATTTGATTTCTATAGATACGTTCAAAGATTCACCACGCATATATCGTAAATATTGTTTCTCCCATGACCCATATCTCGAGTTACTAATATGATGGGTGATGATGTATTAATTTTTCTTTTCTTAAAGTATATTTGTTACGAATGAAACCAATATCATACACTCTGTAATGTAAGTTAGAAAAACTAGAATTGTTGTTTAAGAGCCAAATACCCCCGCCCACAACATTTAATATTTTCCCGCGTCCTTGACCTTTCCTATGGGACCTTGTTTCAAGGTCATGACACACCTTTGGACCATTAAGATTATTGATGTGAAGTGTTATTACAGTCGTCAAAAGCAATTATGAGATATGGCCCGGCACGATTTTACACGGACATGGTGATTCCTATATACCCCCATCAAACTAGTTTGCGGGGGATTACTAACACATAATCAAGATTCAATGTTTACGATACAAACACAGAGTTGAGTTGAGTAGTGGCGTTTAACTTTCCAGTCAAGAATATTCAGTATATAAAGACATCGCCAGGTTTAAGGAAAGGTGCAGAAATTTTGCCTGTGTGTTTCCCTGATGGCATTATACAGCAGGGTTCTTTATTGTGCCACGCTTACCGTGACACGGGGCCTTATTTATTTTAAGTTCCCATCCGAAAGATATGTGACTTTCATTTCGTAATACACACTGATACATATATACCAGTCCACGTCTAAATCATAACCCAAAAGTCAAACTCACATATACCGGTCTATGTTCAAATCACAACCTAAAAAGGTCAAACTCAAACATACCAGTCCATGTCCAAATCATAATCCCAAAGTCAAACAGAAACATACCAATTCATGCTCAAGTCACAATCCCATAAGGCAAATACTAGCATACCGATCCATGTTCAAATTACAACACAAAAGTAAAACACAAACGTACCGGTCAATATCCAAATCACAACCCCAAAAGTCAAACACAAACATACCGGTCCATGTTCAAACAACGACCCTAAAAGTCAAACACAAACATACCGATCACAAGCCCAAAAGTCAAACACAAACATACCAGTCCATGTTCAAACAACGACCCTAAAAGTCAAACACAAACATACTGATCACAAGCCCAAAAGTCAAACACAAACATACCGATCCATGTTTAAATTCCAACCTCAAAAGTTGTACACAAACATATCGATCCATGTCCAAAAGTCAAAGACAAAAATACCAATCTATGTCCAATTACAAATCCAAAAAGTGAACCAAAAATACTGGTCCATGTCCAGTTAGCATAGTGTTTAACTTTTGACAGGCCTGTACAGATTGAATATAAGGGAAAAATAAATATGGGAATGGTTGCTTCTTTTAGAGGTTAATACATTTAATGGATTTCAGAAGTTCATAATACTCATTTATGAACTACTATGGCTATCAATATATATAATGTCATCTCTGGAGTATTTTAAAATAATTCTGTTGACGTCTTCTGTACACCTAATAGATTCTCTGTGATTGACTGTGATTGGCGAGTTAGGAAATCGGAATTAAGTGCCGTACCAAATATCGATCCGATTATTAGACATTATCTCCACGTGTGTTGCCATAGAACCTTCCAATCAGATATAAAGTTAGTTACATCTATGGGTGTATAAAGACCAGCGCCAAATACGGTTATAGTACAATAAACGGCACCGGGGGCTTAAAGAGCAAGGACAGCTGACATTATAATTAGAACACACGCATTATTTGAATTTTGATAAGAGAAACAACACAAGAACAAGTAAAGAACGATTTCAAACAAGTTTTTTTCTGAATTTGGCAACTTTTCGATTAATTTCTTTTGAGATATTAAAAGAAATAAGTTAAATTGATTTTTTTAAACTACCGGTGTCGACGCTTTCGTGAAAGTACTGAGCTATTCTGAAAACCCAAGTGAAGACCTTGATTGAGAAAAAAACTTTTAACAACGGAATAATGAAGATTGCTGTTTTCCTCGTCGGATTAACAAAATGCTTATTGGTTATGAGCCTGCCATTCAAGGTAAGGAATCTTTATTACTGGTCTCTCTCTCTCTCTCTCTCTCTCTCTCTCTCTCTCTCTCTCTCTCCAACTTTTCAAATACGAACTTGCATGTTTTTGTTCCAATGTGCCATCTTGAAAACACACACACACACACACACACACACACACACACACACACACACAGTACGTATTTGCACGTTTTTTGTTACAATATGCTTTATTTCAAATGAACACGACGTGCTCTCTCTCTCTCTCTCTCTCTCTCTCTCTCTCTCTCTCTCTCTCTCTCTCTCTCTCTCTCTCAGTTTCTCTCTATGTAATTTGTTTTCAGAATTTCGACAGCAATAACGTTCCATGGTTGACCGAAAATATTCGAATTAGTTTGAATCCAGTAACATAGTATTACATATTTCTGCCATAAATTCCTATAAAAACATGGTAAAATACATTATTCACCATTATAATCATTAGTATTCTGGAAGTCTTACAAGTGTTCAAATTTTTTCAATAAGCCCATTTCTGATAATTCTAACATTTTTACTATTGTGGTATATAGAAAGAAAACTAAGGTTACTGAAAAAGTAAGCTTTTCAAAAAAGTTTTCCAGTTTAAGGTTGTTAAACTGACCGTTTATTCAAACATCGGTTCTGGTTATTGTTTGGTCATTCACTTTTATTCAACGATACCTATTTTTGCGAATTTGTAGAGAAACTTTTTTGTTATCGCAATACATTCAAAACACATAGTATTTCTTTCTTCAAAGCTTCCTTTTTTAATTTCGCGAATTTGTGTTGAAAAATTTTGTTAGCGTAATATATTCAAAATACACAGTATTCCATTTTAAACATTCTTTTTTTTATTAGTGATAACATATTTTCGCAAGTTTTTGTACAGAAAACTTTTTGTTAGCGTAATATAAATTAAAACTGGTATAATATTTAATTCAAAATACACAGTATTCCATTTCAAACATTCATTTTTATTAGTGACAACATATTTTCGCAAATTTCTGTAGAGAAAACGTTTTTGTTAGCTCAATATATTCAAAATACACAATATTCCTTTTCAAGCTTTTATTTTTATTAGTGATAACCCTTTTTAGCGAATTTGTATAGAAATTTATTTTGCTAACGTATTGTATTCAAAGTACACAATATTCCTTTTCAAGCTTTTATTCAGTTTATTAGTGATAACCTTTTTTTAGCGAATTTGTATAGAAATTTATTTTGCTAACGTATTGTAATCAAAATACACAGTATTCCTTTTCAATTATTCATTTCTAACGAACTGATAAAATAAATGTTCCATAAATATGATTATTTCGCGTTATTTTTTTTTCGCGAATTGGTGGTTTTGTTTTAAATTTTTCCTTATTGACATGAAAGTTAAGTCTATTCCAATTGCATGATGCAGTTGTGTGTTACTTTTTGAATTTTTTTTTATTAAATAATAAATTCAGAAATAGCAAATGGTATAAAATTTCAAAAGTCAAAAGTAGCACGTAAATAATATCAAAAGTAGCACGTAAATAATATCAAAAGTAGCAAATAATAAAAAAAAATCAAAAGAAGCACATTACTTTGTAATAAATAGAATGCCATGTAGTATTTTCTAAATTATATTTATTGATATATCAAGAAATATATATCCTTGATATTTTAGAGGATTTTTATAAAGATAATGATAGTGATAATACGATAGATCTAGACACTAACGATGTTTTAGAGGATTTTGTACATCTTAAAATTGTATTCAGTAATATATTTCCAATATAAAGTATTCCTGCATGATATACAGTTGGATTTGATAATAAAACGTAATATTATTGCAACATGGAGTAGAAATCGCCTACTTACTTACTTACTTATCCTCTACATCCCCGCTTTGACATAGGGCACCAACAATCGTCTTCCATTTGTCTCTGTTCTTTGCCATACGTTGAGTTTGCCCCCAGGTGTATACCAGCTTCAGTAGCTCTACTTCGATGGTTCTTCTCCAGGTGGTACGAGGTCTACCAGGCTTTCTTTTTCCAGGCGGTGTCAATTCAATGATGTTTTTTTTATTCTCATTGCATAACCTAACCATGATGTCGCCTACATATTGATGTAAAAATAAAATTTCCGAAAAAATTCTAGAAACAAATATATGTGTTGTACATACATGTACATTTTATCATTAAGTTAGAAATGAAAGCTTTAGATGAATAGACACAATTTTATTTTATATTTATTTCAAAGATACTGTGAAATTAACGTTGAAAATGTTGAAATTGAATAGAATTACATCAAACTATTGTTGTAAACCTACACATCAAATCAAAATCAAACTCTTATGCGAATCACATTGCTGAAGCAAAATTAAAAACTTTGGAACTGACAAGTTAGGTAAGACAGGTGAAGTTTAACCAGGGAAGTGAGGCCGGGTGCTACGGAAGGGTAAGCACCTCCTGTTTAGCTAGTTGTGTAATAAAAAATGTGTGAAAGGATCAGCAAGTAAATCTATCCGTGGTTTAGAGCGGACGTTACTGCCGGTCCATCAAGAGACAAATAGATTTGTGACGTCAGTCCCGCGGCTTCTATACCTGCCGAGCCAACTTGATCACGTGACGCGACTTACAGACGGCCACGCCTGATTATAACAGACTATTTGGAAATTCACCAAGAGGAAATTTGATTTGTGACGTCACTACCACGGCTTCTATTCATGCCGAGTCAATTTGATCACGTGATGCGACGTACAGACGGCCACGCCTGATTATAATAGACTATTTAGAAATACACCAAGAGAAAATTTGATTTGTGACGTCACTCTCGCGGCTTCTATTCATGCCGAGTCAATTTGATCACGTGACGCGACTTACAGACGGCCACGCCTGATTATAACAGACTATTTGGAAATACACCAAGAGAAAATTAGATGTGTGACGTCACTCTCGCGGTTTCTATTCATGCTGAGTCGATTTGATCACGTGACGCGACTTACAGACGGCCACGCCTGATTATAACAGACTATTTGGAAATACACCAAGAGAAAATTAGATGTGTGACGTCACTCTTGCGGTTTCTATTCATGCTGAGTCGATTTGATCATGTGACGCGACCTACGACCACGCCTGATTATAACAGACTACTTCAAAATTCCATATAAAGTGACTTATCAGTATTAAGTGATATCAAAAGCTCATAACAGCAAGCTGTTAAATCCTAGATTACTAGATAAATCTATACGTTTAATACAGTATAGAGTACAGAACTGTCGAAAGTTTAACACTCAGCTAACACAAAGGAGTCGAAATCCCGCCGCCGAGTTACATGTACAGTCTAACCTGTCTATAAATGCCACTCAAGGGAACTAGACAAAGTCGCCTTTATAGACAGGTAGCATGTCAAACTCCACACTGTTGTAATTATACAGTCTAACCTGTCTATAAAGGTCACCCAAGAGAACCAGTAAAATTAGCCTTATGGGTAGGTAATCTTTATATACAGGTGAAAAAGATATGAATAAAGAACAATTGAGATACAATTCTACTGGCCTTTATATAGAGGTGGCCTTTAAGACATGTTGGATTGTAAAACTAGCGAGTGGCCGAGTGAAAGATAAGAGCTGCCGAAAAGATGTCGAGATTTAGATATCTCGGCAACAGCTGCCAAAAAGCTGTCGAGGGACTGAGAGATGCTGCCGATGCGTGCGATAATGTGTTAGAAATGTTTGACAACACTTTAATAAAACAGACAGACATCCGTTATGTACTCGAAATTATATGTTTGTGTTTCAGGTTCGTATCAAGGAAATGTCGAGCACGGATAGTCTTGGAATAACCTTTCACCATCACTTAAAACTTAACTAAAGATTTTATACTTTACTTAAGCGTTTTAACGCTACACTGTCACCAATGTATATAACTTTATTTAAAGTCAATCCTGTCTATTGAGACCACGAAAGGGAAGCAGTAAAAGTAGCCTTTATGGGGAGGTGGTCTTTATATACAGGTTCAAATAATATGAATAAAGAATAATCAGGATAACATTTTCTGGCCTTTAAAAGCAGGTAGCCGATATATAGAGGTGATCTTTAAGGCAGGTTGGACTGTATTTATATTTGGCATGGGTTTTTGTTATAATCTTCACGTTAAATTTCATTCTTAGAAAATATTAAATTTATTGAAATTAATTGTTTTTGAATATTGAAGTATTTGCAGTATTTGAAAGTGATAATTGAAATATTTACATGTTGCCATGTGGTGATTTTAAATCCATTATTTCTGTCATGTGCTGATTTTGAATGTATTATCTGAATAAAAAATTTAAATAAGCACATGACAAAGTTGTTTTCCGTGAAATTTTCAAAAAAACAAAATAATAATAATAATTATAATTATAATAATAATAATTGTAATTATAATAAATAAATAAATAAATAGATACAATAAAATATAAAAAATCTGGACAATTCCAAAAAAATATTATTTTTTTTGGCAAAATGTTGGAATTAAATATTTTTTTTATTTTTCAAGATAAAAACAATATTTTAGTTGAATTGTACGTATGTTTAGCACACTAATGTTATTAACAATAAATTTTGTGAAGTTTTTCAGTCTGTAATGATATGACAGTTTTAAACACTGATAACAAATTATGAATTACATAGCATTAGAAGAATCAAACCCAAACGTTCCATGTCCAAATTAAAATCCAAAAAGCAAAGCAAAAAACTTACAAATAAAAGGAACGTGATAGCAAAAATAAACCAAATTATAATGAACATGATAGAAGTCAAAGCAGACAAAAACACTCCACCACAAGACAAGTAAAACACATTAATAACACATATTATAAATTCCCGGTTTTTGAACATATATTGAGAACACTGAGCGTAAAAAATTCTGCTTTTGGAACACGTATCGAGGACATTGATCATAAAACGTTTTTGGAATATGGATCGTAAAACGTTTAAATTGACCTTTGAAGCAATCAATTAGTTATCTTCAAAATGGGACCTTTTATTCCCGAATATCTCGACCGCCAAGAAAAATATTCATAATTGAAATTACCAAATTTATTTCAAATAAAATCTTAATTTATAGACAATTTGTGGCTCAGTTTCAAAATCATAACTAAACTACGATTTTTCTTTAAATAAAATGTAGCCATTTCCGATCATCTCGTACGGAACTTTAAAGAAAACATTTTGACAAGAGAAACCTAAATATGGACGTTGTAAGCTTAAAGTGGTCTTCAAAATGACACTGAAAACTCTTATATATCTCGAAAACTATCAAAATTATTCATTTAAATTTGCCAGATTTAAGTTTTAAGAATATCTTAGTTAAATGATGATCATTAAACTGGAGCCAGACCCTAGTTTCATTCCTTACAATGCAAATCATATACATTTTGAAAATGTTTTATGGTACTGTCATGTGCTACTTTTGCTTTTTTATGAAATAATACAATTTATTGTCATGTGCTACTTTTGAATGTATTATTTCATAAAAATTCAAAAAGAAGCACATGGCAGTACTACAGTTAGTAAATAGATGTAATAATTTTGAATGAGTTTTAAAATGCCATCTTATATTCCCGAATATCTTAAATATCAGCAAAATTATCAAGATTTTAAATTAAGATTTAAGTTAAAGAAAATCTTAGTTAAGACATTATTGTAAAACTGGAGCCTTACTCTTAATTACCAATCTTCACTTTAGTGATAATAGCATCCAGTGGTTTTTAGTGATTGTGTCTCTTCGTGACAGAACTGGAGGCTAACAGCTCAAAATACATTACAGACCTGTCGAAAGTTAAATACGGAGCTAACTAAAAGGAGTGGCAGCTCGGTTGCAAGGTGGTTGAGTTAAGGATGATTAGTGTCCGTCAAGGCTGACGAGGCAAAAAGACACTTGTTGAGATACAGCTAGCGAAGGGTCGAGCTATGCAGTTGATTCGAACAGCACTAATTTGTCAGCTTAGTATTAAACTTTTGACAGACCTGTGACATAATCTCAGAAAACTAATTTTGTTTTTGAAGTTACTGACAATGTGACAATATTTTATCTCGAATCTTAAGGACTAGCTGTTTTTGTCTCAAGGACAATCAGATTCCCAATTAAAATTCTAATTAATCATTGATAAAGCTACAAGTGTTAACTTTATATTATTGTCATTTTAATGCCAAGAGATCCATTATTTTGTTGTAAGAGAAATTGTATTAATTTGACGAAAACATTGATAAAAAACAAGATGAAAAACGTGTCAAACTTGACAAATTCATATCCTAATTCAGCTGTTCAACCTACAAGTGATTGTCATACTTCTAATAGGCTATTATTAGCATCAAGTATTGTATATAACACTTTAATAAAGAATTACTAGGAACGATGAACACTGTATATCCATTTATTATTTATTTATTTTAGAAACCCAACTAAAAGTATTTTTGGTAAAAAATTAAAATTTGCATATTAAGAAATAAAATATTTTACCTTGGTTTATATTACTATGTATGGAAGTCAAAAATTAGTATTTGTAGGAATTGGATCTCTGGCATTCTTCACCGGAGGTAGATTCCTTGTGTGTTTGATTTAGCTTCGTGATTAATACTTTTGATTATTGTGATGTTCTCGAAATACACTGCATGATCAAACACAAAGATACAGGTTCACATCCAAATCACAATCCTAAAAGCAAAGCAAAAATGGGTAAATTCAGTTAAACATGTAAACTTTCACCAAGAAAATGAGACTGTGTGTTCCGGTTAGCTAAAACTGCCACGTGACAAATGTTTAGCAAAATGGCAAAATTGAAAATGTTGTGATTTTCAAATAAATACTGGTGTCTTTGGAAAAGTCTGGGTAGTTTTCATTCAATAACTCTCTAGATGTCGAATGGAGAAAAATGATTGACTTTGAAATTGATTATTTTGATACCACACTTGAACGTGTCAAGCGAAACAAAAGAGAAATGGCAAATCATTTTTAAACATAAAAGAATAGTATATATAGCTAAATTAAATTAGTTTGGTAGCCTATTTCTTGCCTTACACAAATCATCTGTAGTCTCATTTATGACTATGGGTGTGACATGTATTCTGAAATAATTTGCAGTGAAGAATTACCCAAAATGATTAATGTATCTCAAATATTTCATTAGGAAACTTATTCCGAAGCCAGGATAAACATTTTTTATTCATTCATTCATTCATTCATTCATTCATTCATTCATTCATTCATTCATTCATTTCAATTACATATATAGGAGACTTTTATCTTAACACTATAAGTCACGTCTAGTCTTCTCAAAAAATAATTTTTGAACTTGACCAAAATAGAACTCTAATTACTCTAGACAGCAGCACTTTTGGTGTTATATATTGAAATGTTGGAAGTGATGACACCAAAATATGGACAATAAAATAAAATTTTGTCGCATAACCTGTTATCATAACATAATTAAACACAAATTGACAAAATTTCAATAGTTTTTAATTAATGAAGTTAAAAAACAGCAAACAAATAAAGCACAAGTTTACAAAATTTAATTAATTTCAATTTATGAGAAAGATAAAAACAGAAAATAATATAGCACAAATTCACAAAATTCAATTTAGATATGTTTCAATTAATGAGAAGGCTAAATATAGTAATTAATCACATTAAAATTAAGTATCGGGTACATGAACTTGACACTTAACTTGTATTGACACGATTAAAAATGCAACAAAGTCGGTGTCTGTGTCCAGGATTGTCCTGGATTTATTTGACGTTCCATAGTACTATGGTCCTTCCACTCAATTTTGATTGCACACGTGGCGGGTGTAGCTAGTTATGTAATTAAACAGAAAGTGCTTACACTTGGCCTTACTTTCTAGGTGGAAGTTTACGCTTGTAGCTTGTCTTGCCTTTTTCAAAGTTTTTTTAAGTGTTTTGCGATTGTGGTTTTGACATGGATTGTTGTGCATGGTTTGTTTTGGCCTAGACTTGCAATCTAGTAAATCAGAAAAAATACCAATCTATGTCTAAATCACAATCCAATAGAAAGTTAAAACTTTGAAACTGGTAATTTAGGTTAAACACACGAACTTCCAACAAGGAAGTAAGGCCGGATGGTTCATAAGGGAAAGCACCTCCTGTTTAGCTAGCTAAACCTGACACGTGTTACATATGGAAACCCTCATACTAATTTACATCGAATATTCGTATATTTGATTTCTAGCTCACTAAAATAGATGGTATTTGAAACATTTTTAAATTTAAGATTACTAAGTGATGGAGCGCCAAAAACTTATTGTATCTGTGCGTGCATTTCAATGATTTGGCGACTTCTCTCTAGGTATAACAAGGTTCTACATAAATTATGGTTCATACGAATGAAGAAATAAATCAGCAAGACATTTCATTGGTGTACATGTTGCGCCCATATCAAATATGTAGTCAAAAACTAACATTTTGTTGATGATATCTTCAGTATATTCTTATTTAGCGATATCGAGAAAAAAGTTTACACTGATGGTTGACGAGAAAATATCGTGTAAGATTACACAATGGAGACCACTGTGTACATTTTGTGCCCATAAGTATACCAATTGTTTGTTGCTAAATTATATTACGAAACACAACAAATATGTTGTCTATCCAACACTAACATTTTGTTGATGATATCTTCAGTATAGTTTTGTTTGGCGATAACGACAAAAAGATTACACTGCTGGTTCACGGGAAAAATCCTGTAAGATTACAGAAAAGAGACCACTGTGAACATATTGCCCCAATTAGTATACCAATTGTTTGTTGAAAAATTATATTACAAAACACAACACATATATTCTTTATAATTATCAAAACTTCTAACATCTTAATGATAACAATAATGACAAAAAAGATTACACTGGTGGCTCACAGGAAAAATTCGTGTAAGATTACACAATAGAGTTCTGTGCCCATAAGTATACCAATTGCTTTTTGAAAAATTATATTACAAACAAAAATGTTGTTCATAATTGATAATTTTCGAAATCTGTTACATTTTGTTGATATCTTTAGTATATTTTTGTTCGACAATAATGACAAAATAGATTACACTTATTGCTCACGGGTAAAAATCGTTCAAGATCGATGATGAAGTCCATACAAAAGTACTTGTTATACAATTTAGTAATTCGATCTCAATGCCCTCAAAACAGTAAAGCGTGTGTAAGCAATTATAAAACAAATTAAGACTAAAAATGGCATGTGTAAAAAGGCAATGGAAACCATTAGACCGGAATTAACCGCAAGACAGATACGTTTTTTAGTTCAATCCCGGATCCTTGTGTCGCAAATACCATCCATTAAAAGTGCAATTAAATATATTAAACGCATAACTATAATACCGACTTTCGATATAACAAAGATTCAAAATAATTTTAATGATGCGGATATTATTTTTTGAAATAAATTTGTTAAAAAAAAAGAAAAATGGATTATAAACAAAATAGAATAAGATAATGATTCCAAGTGTGTGAAATCTAGAATGGAGTGAAGTACATGTAATGGTGTTTTACGACCCAGTCAAGATCATTTCAGTTTTATCGATGCTGTCAGTTTTTGTTATTTTCAACTCCATCCTTGAATAAATTTAAGCTATTTTTTCATTTTAATAAGCATGAAAACAGTAATCAATTTCAATAATGGCCGGTGAAAGTTGGTCCAAGCACTACTGATGAATAATTATATTCCGAAACAACCGTCTAGTGCTGTAAAATTTAAACCGGTATACTGTGTAATTATCTACCGCGACATCCATCAGGTGGAGTACCGCCTACCATCAATATCTCAGCACCTTCACTTTTTATCGTAGTTGTTTATCATGCTTTCATGTAATTTTTATAACAATAACCTTGATTTTATTATGACCATCTTCATTATATGTACATGCATTTGACATAATTCATGACGGGGAGTCTTCGTCTCCGTGTTCATTGTTACACGTATTTACACGTGTTTATAAACAGTCTGTCAAAATATAGTTGACACACCAAAGTAGAGCACAGGCCTGTCGAAAGTTAATCACTGAGCTCACGAATTGGTACTGAATCGGAAACTTTGTACAACGAATTAGGCTGCTTGCAAGTAAATTGTTGACTCGGGGATATTGCAAGCCTAGGCTTATCAAGGCCCTCAAAAAGTTTTATGGCCGTCATCACAGTATTGTTGATAAGTTTGATGTCTCTGTGTCCAGGATTGCCTTGGATATATTTGACGTCTCGTAGTTCCATGTTCCTTTCACACAATTTTGATTACACACGTAGCGGGTGTAGCTAGCTAAACAGAAGGTGCTTACCCTTCCGGAGCACCCGGCCTCACTTCCCTGGTGGAAGTTCACGTGTCTAACCTAACTTGTCAGTTCCAAAGTTTTTACTTTGCTTCTGGATTGTGATTCGGAAATGGATTAGTATGTTTGTTTTTGATTATATCAGCCGCGTTGGCTACAGTACAGGCCTGTCGAAAGTTAAACATTGAACTCACGAATTGGTACCGAATCGGAAACTTATATCAGCCGCGTTGGCTACAGTACAGGCCTGTCGAAAGTTAAACATTGAACTCACGAATTGGTACCGAATCGGAAACTTACATCAGCCGCGTTAGCTACAGTATAGGCCTGTCGAAAGTTAAACAATACCTAATTATTGCCAAATTGGCAGCTCATCTTGACTTTATTTTGACAGGTTTTCGGTAGCTGTTTTTTCTGTTTCTTTGCAGCTTTTATGTCACTTGTTATCCATGTCTCTGCCACCCAGTAGCCGAGCTCTGACTCCTTTTCGTTAAGTTCAGTGTTAAACGTGTTTGCACTTCACATTGATCTCGTGATTTTGTGATGTATTTTAGATATTGAGCACAGGTCTAAAATATTGCAAAGGGCTTATAATTATCAATTCCATTTAAACGTTGAGAGGTCCTACAGTTTATTGCGCACTTCTCTTTGACCTCTATCAACTCAAGGTGAACAGAAGTGCAGACTGAGCATTCTTCTGAGATCTGAGATAAAATCTTATAGATAATTTCATTATGGATGGAATAATTCCTATTATAGATACATAAGTCTAATATATACAATGACAAAATTCGCAGTTTGTGGTTACAGTTGTTAATATAATACTTGTGTTAAGAGTTTCCTGCACTCGATAATGTATGTAACTGGATATCACCCGACTTCGCTTCTCAAGTTCAAGTGTTAAGTGCGGGTGCATCTTGATAAACATTAAGTTTACGTACTATAAAGTTGTTTCGTGTTTACGTGTTTGGTTTGATTTTCCTTTTGCGGAAGGAGCTAGATAAACAGAAGGTGCTTATCTTTCCGGAACACTCAGCCTCACATCTCTGGTGAAACTTCACGTGTTAAACTTAATAATTTGCAAACTTTTTTTCACTTTTTACGATTGTGATTCGGACATTTATTGGAGTGTTTTATTTTGATTATGTCTGTCGAACGACCTCATTAAAATGACGGACATACTATGACGTCATTAGTAACGTCATATAACAAGTACATTTAACTGCAAATTGGTCAATAATAAGCTTTTTATTGTCTATAGACGCCCTTATTAAAATTGAAAAAAAAAAATTAGTTTCAAAAATAAATTGTCTTATTATTCATGTAACTTCTTTTTTTACAAATGTTACATAGTTATCTCCTTAATATCAGTCGCACAAAAGAGATTTATATAGAAGGTGATAGTTATATTGTAAATATTCCGTGATAAGCAGAAGTGCAAACTGAACGATCTTCTG
This sequence comes from Anadara kagoshimensis, assembly GCA_021292105.1. Taxonomy (NCBI): domain Eukaryota; kingdom Metazoa; phylum Mollusca; class Bivalvia; order Arcoida; family Arcidae; genus Anadara; species Anadara kagoshimensis. The sequence continues at coordinate 7,956,271 of CM037868.1, read as the reverse complement.
AGATCTGATAAATAGCCTTATAGATAATCTTATTATTAATGGAATTATTCTAATTAAAGAGACATAGAAAATATGTACAACGACACAATTCACAGTTTGTGGTTACAATTATTATAATATTTATGTTAAGAGTTTCCTGTACTGGATAACCTATGTAACTGTAGGTAAATAAACAAGTGGTGCTTACCCTTCCGGAACACACAGCCTCACATCTCTGGTGAAACTTCACGTGTTTAATCTAATAATTTGCCAACCTTATTTCTTTTACTTTTTTACGATTATGATTTAGACTTGGTTCAGATTATGTCTATCGAATGACCTCATTAAAATGATAGACATACTATGACGTCATTAATTACGTCATATAACAAGTACATTTAAGCTGTAAATTGGGCAAAATAAGGATTTTATGGTTTGTAGACGCCTTAATTACAATTCAAAGATAGAAATATTGGTCAAAAAAGTTTTTAGTTAAGACATGAATTGTCATTTTTATGTGTCTTCAGTAAGGTTTATAACCTCATTAGAAATAACAAGAAAATTGTGACGCCATTGATGCGTAATGGTCTAGATGTATTTTTCAATTAAATTATGAAACCGAGTTTTATGCCTATTAATTGCTTATTCCACATTTGAGACCGCGAGGGCCTAATGGATAAGTCGCCAGTCTTCATATCCAGGATCTCTCACCCCTGTGAGTTCGAGTCCCGCTCAGACCACATGTGAGAAAGTGAATTTTCCTTGCCGATGTCCATTACATGGTCACAGTATAATGGACTGAGGGAGTGGTACGCCTGTCTGCAGCAAACTGATTCTGTGAAATAGCACGGTAACGTCGCCCTAAATGCACGCTATTACAAGACCGTCAATAAGACACACTCGCACTTCACATGCATACACGCAATTGTTCATAGATTTATCCATGGAGATTGATAAAGATAGTTCTCGTCGCGAATAGCTGAAAAATTGCTGATGCGACGTTAAGCAACATTCAACCAATTAACTAACTATTCCACATTCGAGTACTAGTACAGCCTCAGTTTTACAGTCACGTCTAATCCAAATTTCATTTTATTTAAATCTGGTAAATTCTGTCAAACTTTTATGGGTACTATCAATATAAAGTTAAAGAAAATTAGAAAACAAAAGTTTCGAAATGTTTTTGAATAAACCGACTGATTTTCAAAATGACACCTTATATAAAAATCTTAGAAAACCGTCGCACAAAAGATATTCATATACAGGGTGATTCTTAGATTGTAAATATTCCGTGATAAGCAGAAGTACAAACTGGGCAATCTTCTGAATTCTGCGATACAACCTTATAGATAATTTCATTATGGATGGAATAATTCTAATTAAAGATACATAGAAAATATACACAATGGCACAATTCTCAGTTTGTTGTTACAATTATTATAATACTTATGTTAAGAGTTTCCTGTACTGGATAACCCATGTAACTGGGGCTGACCTACTGAATATAACCCGACCTCGCTTCACTAGTTTAAGTTCACGTGTTTATATTGATTTACCTTCTTTGGGTGCAGCTTGATACACAAGAAGTGCTTTAAAGCCTTCTGAACCACCTGGTACCATTACTATGATGAAAGTTCAAGTGTTTAATTTAAATTGTCTGTTTCGAAGTTTTTTCTTTGTGATTAAGATATGAATTTTAATGTTTGTTTTCGATATTATCTGTCATTACTTCATCTGTATGTATTATGACGTCATTGGTTACGACATTTAAGTGCATTTTAGCTGCAAAACAGGAAAATGTTTTGCTTTAAATTTATGAAGCCCTGTCGAATGACTTTAAAGCTGAAAAATAAAAATCATTCAGTTTTTTATTTGCATTTAGTTGGAAAACATTTTTTTAAATTCATGAAGCCCTGTCGAATAAACGCAGGAATGAGACATACTATGACGTCATGGATTACGTCATATATTTGCTTTTAAGCTGAAAAAATATTTTTAAAAATCATTCAGCTTTTTATTGTCTGCTTGTGGATATTGTGTTCCGAGACGGGTGTCTGGTTCTTTTGGGTTAAAACTGGTATAATATGTAACTGTAGACTCTTTAATTAAAATTCAAATATAGAAATATTGCTGAAGAAAATAATGTTTTAGCTTAGACATGAATTATTTCTTTATGTTTTGATGTGTCTGTAGTAAGTTTAATGCTTCATTAGAGATAACAAGAAGATAATGATGTCATTGATGCATTATGGCTTAAAGTTATGTTATCAATTAAATGACGAAACCCAGTTTTTATGCCAATAAATTGCTTATTTCACAATCGAATACAAGTGCACAACAGAGATCATATATATGCTTACATTTTTACTTTTTTTATTTTGTTTTTTATGTCGTCTGTCTGCGTTTTATGACCTAAGCACTAATTACTGTTACTGATGACGTCATGGGCATATGACCGAATTATTTGTGCCATCAACGGCCTTTTTATTGATGATGTTGGGCCGTGGAATTACAGAACCTGCCCCGGTACCTAACTGCGGATTGACATGTAAAAAGAGGAAATCCGACCATGGATAAAACCTTTAGTAGGATGTATTTGTTTCAGATAAACACGCTCCAGTCATTTTACGGTTGTTTCATTTTTGTACCATTATCAAAGAAGTTTTCTAACTATTTGTTAAATTTATTTATCTTACTTTTCACTATCGAAATTTTCCTTTTTACATGTCAACCCGAGAGGTTACGAGTCACGTGATTTTTTCAAAATGACAAGAAAAGCAAGACAATTTCTCCGTGTCCATTGAAAACGGTATCGTACAAGTGTAAGACGGCGGGTTTAAATTAAGTTGTAACATACTTGTACGTTTTAAGAAAACACCATAATTACAAGAAGTGCGGGTTAGTCGATAACCATTTTGGTATCTATTTGTTAAGAAAATAAAATAAGCCTCCCAACTGGTATTTGGCATTTATTTATGATATATGGATTTTGCTCAGTTTATGTAACATTCTGTGTTATCAAAAACAAACATACTTATCCATGTCCGAATCATAATCCAGAAGCAAAATAAAAACTTTGGAACTGACAAGTTAGGTTAGACACGTGAACTTCCACCAGGGAAGTGATGCCGGGTACTCCGGAAGGGTAAGTACCTACTGTTTTAGCTAGCTACACCCGCCACGTGTGTAATCAAAATTGTGTGAAAGAAACATGGAACTATGAGACGTCAAATATATCCAGGGCAATCCTGGACACAGAGACACCAAACTTATCAACCATACTGTTATCTTATTTCTGTAACCTTTGATTTTTGCAGTACTTAACTCAACGACCAAGGCAGCAACTTAACTGAACTTAACAGTTGGATTCCTTTCTTATATTCTATTTTGTGTTTAATTGTTTCTTCACTGCAACTCCTACGTATCAATAAAAAACAGTCATACCATGTCGTGGTATATATACCTGTGATCTTTGACATTTACACTTCTATTTTAAACAACCGGAGCAGCAACTTAACTGCACGGAATGATTTTATTTAATGGAACTTAACAGTTGGATAATAATATATTTCTTATTTGCTATGCAGCAATATACCTGCTTCTCCAGCTTATGGTGCATTTGTTTCCCAATTAATACATTATAGAAGAGTCTGTTCCTACTACAGGGACTTTGTAAAACGAAGTAGGCTGCTTGCAAATAAATTGTTGACTCAGGCATATTGCAAGCCTAGGCTTATCAAGGCCCTCAAAAAGTTTTATGGCCGTCAACACAGTATTGTTTTTAAGTTTGACGTCTCTGTGTCCAGGATTGCCCTGGATATATTTGACGTCATATAGTTCCATGTTCCTTTCACACAATTTTGATTACACACGTGGCGGATGTAGCTAGCTAAACAGGAGGTGCTTACCCTTCCGAAGCACCCGGCCTCACTTCACTTTGCTTCTGGATTTTGATTCGGACATGGATAAGTATGTTTGTTTTTGATTATTGAGGGAAACCGGATGTTCTTTCACTAAGACCCCTACCTATCATTAGGATAATTTAATGTACATATATTTATCAACAAAAAGTAATACTTACCGTCATAAAATCTTGTAAATTTAATTTCATAACAACAGGAACTTAGTAGCAAAGTATAGAATCATCAAAATAAATAAAATGAACACATGTATATACAAAGTTCATTCTTAATTTCGACTTACACGTTGGATGTAGTTAGCTCAACAGACGGAGCAATCGACCTTAATTTCCTTCATGGAATTTTACGCTTTTAATTCCGTTTGCTAGTATAAAATTATTTGCCGAGCCTTTGGATATTTAGTTCAAAATGGGATTTTTTCATATCGATTTGTTTTGTAGTACTTATATTTGTTTGTTTTTGGTTGTTGCTTAGTTAATATGTGTCAGTCTTCTTTACTCCATTCCGAATAACTTTTATTTATTCAGCATTTAAATCATTCAACCGAGGCAGCAACTTAACTCCACTAAATGCTAAAATCAGCTCAAATTTACAGTCTTTACAGTTGGATTGGTTTCTTTATTTTATTTAAGGATACCGGATATCCTGTCATTGATACTCCTACGTTTTAATAAAGAATCAGGTCTTTTTATGATATATACATATATTTTTCAAAATCAATTAATGGTTATCTTCATTAAATCTTGTAAACACGTATGACAAAAAGATCCTATTAGTAAAATGTAGGGACAAAAGAATAATTAAAATGGACATACGATTTTCTAAAACATTTACTACAGTTAATACAAACGTAAAATAAAAGATAGTTCATGGCGTGATCTAAAAGATCAAATGTGACAATAGTAACCTATAACTACATCAACCTAAATCAAATGGACAATTGTTTTATTTTTTTCTGTTTCATTTACCTGAAGATAATAAAAAAGTCAAATAAAAAATATACTTTAGGAAATGTCGTGACCTATGTGGCAATTGGAAACCAGAAATAAAGGTAAATAAGGTAAATGCATCAAATTAAATGGACAATTGTTTTTTTTTACATCTATCTAAGTTAATAAAAACGTTAAATAAAAATAACTAGCCTAATAGCGTGATCTGAGAGATCAAAAGCAAAACAGATATGAACATGAACTCAGTATGTTTGTGTTTGATTGGCTACGTGTACGGATTATAGGCTTTAACCAATTTCCGGTTCCGGTTTATTATCGGATACATTTTATGGACGGGAAAAGTCATTTCTTTGATAAAAACTTTATTTGGTAATAAAAACCTTTTTTGTAGATTGTTGGTATATAATTTATTTCTTTCTTCAATTTCGTAAATTAAATTTGATATTTTCTAACGACCCAATTAATTATCTGAAAGCTGAAAAACGATAGTATTAATTATCTCATTAGCATTGAACGGTAATTAGCCACGCCCACTCGGGCGTCGAATGACGCACGTGTATCTTATGCACGAGATCATCAAGGATAAATGATATCAAGCTTTATTTGGCGATAAACTTTTTGTAGATTGTGGCCGGTAATTGGTTTATTTTTCATTCTGTATTTAATTAAACTTGGTTATTTCTAACTATCTTATTAGTTTGAAAGCTGAAACAATGATCGGATGATTTCTCGTAATAACATATAAAGCGCTAATTAACGTGATAAATGCGGGCAGAAACACGAACATTCTTTTCTTAAACCATTGTTGATGATGTCATTGAGAGAAAAATTATTCAAAATCCAATAAGCCACGCCCATCGGGTGTTGAATAACGTTAATTATTTTCAAAACCATTGCTAGGTGTCTTTGAGACAAAAATAAATCAGATGCCAATTAGCCACGCCCATCAGGCGCTAAAAACGTAAATTGTTTCCGAAACCATCGCAAAGTGTCATTGGACAAAAATAAATCAGACCCAATTAGCCATGTCCATCTGGTGATGAATGACGTAAATTGTTTCCGAAACTGTTGCTAGGTGTCATTGAGACAAACAAACAATTCGGATTCTAATAAAATTTCAGGTGCTGAATAACGTAATTTTCCCGAAACCATCGCTAGACGTCTATTCAAGGGGCGAATGACGTAAATAGTTTGTGAAATCATACTCAGGAACGTGGTCAAACTAACGCTTTATTTTGAAATGATTTTTGGAAAAGGTAGGGGTTATTCATCTATTTTCAAAATCGTTTTAGAAACCGTCAACTATCATGCCGTCAAACTTACACTTGATTTTCCGAGAAAACTTTTTTGATACGGTAGTCGGACATTGATTCACTTTTCCAGACTCATATAAAAGAACATTATTTTAACTATACTCGTTCTATTAGTTAGAAAACTGAAAAATGGTGGGTTGCTTCTCGAATAAAAAAAACATACTAATCCATATCCGAATTACAATCCAGAAGCAAAGTAAAAACATTTGAATCTGACAAATTAGGTTAAACACATGAACTTCCACCAGGGAAGTGAGGCCGCCTACTGTTTAGCTAGTTAAACCCACAACATGTGTAACCATACTTGAGTGACAGAAATATGGAACTTTGTGTTACGTCAAATATATCCAGGGCAATCCTGGACACAGACATCAAACGTATCAACAATACTCTGATGACGCCCATAAAACTTTGTTTTAAGGGTCCTGATAAGCTTAGGTATGAAATTTATTTGTAAGCAGCTTGCTTCGTTCTATAAAGTTCATGTAATGGGAACAAGCTCTACCATAGCGTATTAATTGGAAACAAATACACCATAGGCAGGAGAGGCAGGGGCATTGCTGCATAGAAAATGAAAGTTGACAATAGAAAAATTGAAGTCACTACATTTGTCATACATTATACATCGAACGCAAATAAGCTATGTCGACACAGGTGCCGAATGACGTAAATTGTTTCCAAAAACATCATTCAATGGCATTGAGACAAAAATAAAACGGGAGATAATTAGTCACGCCAATTTAGGTCGCCAATGACGTAAATAACTTGTAGAATCCATTTCAGCGACGTGGTCAAACTGACGCTTTATTTTGATATTATTTTTGGAGAGGGTAGGGGGTAATTCATTTATTTTTACAGTCACAGAATTAAATTTGATAAATTCTAACTAATCAATAAGTCAAGGGGGAAAATGATTGGGCTATTTTTTCTAAAACATCGAACGTTGATAAGCCACTCCCATTCAGGTGACGAATAACGTTATTATTTAGGAAATTATCTTCGATAACGTGGTCAAATTGACGCTTTATTTTGAGATAAATGTTTTGGAGAGGGTAGGAGGTAATTCATTTATTTTTAGAGTCGCTAAGAATTAAATTTGACAAATACTAACCAGTTAGTCAAGGCGGAAAATGATCGGGCTAATTCTTAATTTCTCAAAATATCGAACGTTGATAAGCCACTCCATTTCAGGTGGCGAATGACTAAATCATTTTTGAAATTGTCGATGATCATGCCTTTTAACTAATTCTTTTTTCCTGATGAAACATTTTTCTATATGGTAGCCGAAAATTGAATCACTTTTTCTATTCGCATATAATAAAGTATAATTATTTCTTACTACAGTCCAAACTGCCTTAAAGGCCAACTCTATATAAGGGCAACCTGGTTATAAAGGCCAGTAGAATTGTATCCCAATTGTTCTTTATTATTTATTATTTGAACTTGTATATAAAGACCACCTCTATATAAAGGTCAGTAGAATTGTATCCCAATTGTTCTATATTCATATAATTTGAACCTGTATATAAAGACCACCTCTATATAAAGGCCAGAAAAATTGTATCCCAATTGTTCTTTATTCTTTATTATTTGAACCTGTATATAAAGGTCACCTCTATATAAAGGCCAGTAGAATTGTATCCCAATTGTTCTTTATTCTTTATTATTTGAACCTGTATTTCAAAGCCACCTGTCCATAAAGGTCACTTTAACTGGTTCCCTTAGGTGGCCTTTATAGACAGGTTTGACTTTATACTCAATCTATAAGTTCGAAAACTGAAAAACAGTGAGGTTGTTTCTGTATAAATAATAATTATACATTGAACGCAAAAAAGCCATGTCGTCACTGGTACCTAGTGACGTACCTTGTTTCCAAAAACATCATTGAATGGCATTGAGACAAAAATAAAACCGACGATAATTAATTAGTCACGCCAATTTATGTGGAGAATGACGTAAATAATTTGTGGAATCATCTTCAGCAACGTGGTCAAACTGACGCTTTATTTTGAGATAATTTTTATTTTGAGAGTGAAGGGGGTAATTCATCAAATTTTTTAATTCGCTAAGAATTAAATTTAATAAACTCTAACTATCGAATTAACCAAGCTAGAAAATGCTCGGGCTATTTCTCCTAATATAACATCGAACGTTAATTAGTCACTCAAATTAAGGTGACGAATGACGTAAATTATTTGTAAAATCATCTACGACAACTCTCGTTTTTTTCCAATGAAACGTTTTTGGATTTGGTAGAGATAATTGGTTCATTTGTCAGTTCACATATAATTAAATTTACATGATACAAGGACAGAATGCTTACCCTTCCAGATCTCCCGGGTCCAGTTCCTTCGAGGAAATTAACATGTTTCACTAAAAAAGCTAGTTTCAAAGTTTTAACTATTCTTTGGGATTGCTTTTTGGACATGTATGTCGATGGGTATGTTTGTTTTTTAGTTTGATATAACGGCAGAGATGCTTACCCTTCCGGAGCACCCGGTCCCACTTTCTTCGAGGAAATTAACATGTTTCACTAAAATTGCCATTTACAGAGTAGTACTATTCTTTGGAATTGCTAATTGGACATTAATATCGATTTGTATGTTTGTTTTGCTTAACTTTAAGGAGCACCCTACCCACTTTCCTCGAAGGAGTTTAACTAAAATTACCAGTTTCAAAATTTCTACTTTTTCTTTGGTATTTGTGATTTAGACATTGTTGGTATGTGTGTTTATCCATAAGTGTATTCGTATTATCATTTGAATTATTGATAAATACATGCTTATAAAATAACAGTTTAAGGTACCATGGTTTTAGCAGTGTTTTTTTTTAAAAGAAAAAAAAAGAATGAAATAATCATTTGAATTATTAATAAATGCTTATACAAATACTATTTAAGCTACCATGATTTTAGTTTTTTTTTTCCTTTTAAAAAAGAGGAAATCCTTCAATTAATTTGCGTAAAACCGTGGTTAATTTCCGCTATTTACTGCCTTAGAATAGGACCCGTAACCAATAATAACAAACAAACAGTAACCCAATATCTCGTTATCAGTGTTAATGTTTCTCCATTAGTATAAATGTTTTTAACGTAACCTATCCGTATTTGTACCATTGATATTGATCACCAAAATCAGACAACACAAACTTAACTTTCGCACAAAGAAACAGGATTGGTTATCTATATAAAGCTATGGTTTCCAGTTAGGGCCATATCGGTTTTACATTCTTTCCAGAAGGGTAAACGCAAAAGGGAAATAAATGATATATCAAGGCTGTATAGGAACAGAAGCGCAATCAATTAAATGTTCGAAAAAGTGAATGGGTGAAAGTCGGGAAACATAAGGGTGACGAGCGTAGATGAAACATAGCAAAAAAGAGATGTTGCAATAGTGTAATACTGACAGTTCGATAGTGTACGTTTTATTCGCACACACTATTGCGACAATTTGATAGAAACCTTGTTAAAAAGTTTTAGGCACGTACGATGACCAAGGGCGACAAACTGTTGCGACAATTCGAAAGACATGTTCTGAAAACGTTTTTACGCACACACGGTGACAACTTTTTGCGACAACAGAGCGATAATAACCGCGTTGTCACAGTTTTTTTTCACACACGATGGCGACAAATTATTACGACAGAAAAGTATCACAGTTTTCGTTTCATCGATTTATTTTTTTTCCGCTTCTTCCTTACCTTTGTGTTATCTCTTTAATTTTTTTTGCAATAACCAAGGAGATAAAGAACTCTGTCCCTAATTGGACACCATATTATTCAGATTCTTAGACAAATTCCTGTTTAGCAGTAAATTATCTTTCGATAATGGACTTATAATAAATACATCATTGCGTTATGTTTACCAATGAAACATAAAGAAGAATATATTAATAGGAACTTAATTATGTTCAAAGGATCGTTTTTACCGTACTAATGTGTCTTTTATGTATGTTTAACGTGGTTTTTAAAGTCTTTGTATGACTGTTATTGGTAAAACGTATTAGATAAATCGGGATGAGTCTTTATCAAACAAATCATTATCTTGTTAAAGAGAGTTTTGTGTATTTGTGGTAACAAATCTAATTGTTAAAATGTTGTACTGCTTACATCGAAAAACATTAGTCACTACGGTTATTTTATACAGTGAAGCAAGGTGCTTACAAATACATTGTTGACCACGGTACATTGCAAAACTAAGCTTATCAGAAACTTCCAATCACATATTATAACAGTCTTAATTTTACAGCACTAGACGTCTGTTTCGGACTACAATTCCTTATCAGTGGTGCTTGGACCAAAACTAAAAAAACCAAATCTTTTTTACAAGATGATGAAAAGAAACCCAAAGGACCAAAATCAGCTAAGGAAATACTTTGCATGAGGGAGTATACCTTAGTTTTTGAGGAATTGTAAATTTTAACTGGCAGCAAAATATTTCTGACAATAATACATACTAGTATTAATTATTGCCTACTGAGTTTGTGACATCATCGGGGCAAAATATGGTGGCTATCATCTCAATTCTGTTGAAAAAATGTGATGTCTCTGCGTCCAGTATTACCATAGATTTATTTGACTTGCCAATAGTTTTGTATATTTTTACATTAACATTATTATGCTCCGCTTTGAAAATCACAATCACTTAGGGGTGGCTCCGGTTTTTTAATCGTTCACCCGATTGTATAACCCTTTTAAAGAGCACCGTGAATGGTGGCGTTTTATTGTTGGTTCGACCAATAGCCTACAACAGTTCATACGATGGTAAACGATTAAAAAACAATTGACGTCAATCATCATGATAAGAATAATAAAAATTGCGTTTTATATAGAATGAAAATATAGTACAGTTTTTTAAAATCTTTAAATTATTTAAAATCGTTTTTTTTTTGTCTTAATACCTGTCATAGTTCAACACTACTGAGTTAGCGAACAGTTACACTGTTCGGCTGCCGAGTGACCGGGATGTGGGCTTTTGTAGGGGCCGAAATAACTGCCGATAGATAGATATCAGTTTACCGAGATAACGCTAACTAGGGGCCGAGTTGACCTGCCGAATTGGTACTTATTTGTTAGTATTAACGCTTAGAGTGCCACAGAGCCTCAAAAGCGGCCCTTTGTGAATTCCTTTGAGTGCCAGAGGGCCGCGAAATGAGGCTCTCTTGATTTTGCCGTTGACACATATTCTTCAGAAAATGGTATCATTTTATTCCACTCAAAACCCTCTCCCCGTGAATTAACACGCGTTTTAAGGGTATAATTATATTGAGTTTAATGTAGCACAACGTGAATTCAGTTTGATGTATGTAAACGTAACAAGCAACTACATTAATAGTTTGTTGTTGCAGTACAGACATGTCGAAAGTTTAACACAAAGCTTAAGAATAAGTGCCGAATGGATAGCTAACCTCGGATTCTCTTAACATTTTTAGCGTTTCGGTCACGTGCTCTTTAGCTATATAAAAAACAAACACACTAAACCAAGTCCGAATCACAATCCAGAAGCAAAGTAAAAACTTTGGAACTGACAAGTTAGGTTAGACACGTGAAATTCCACCAAGGAATTGGGGTTTGGTGCTTCGGAAGGGTAAGCACATCGTGTTTAGCTAGCTACACTCCCGCTACAAAGCAAACTGAATAACGCGCGCTAGCGCTTTATGCTTAGTTTGCTTTGCACGGCAGTGGAAGTTATAGCACTATAAATGCCATTTCTAGACAGTTCAATGGCTATGTTTACCTTTTGCAATTTTTGAAAATCTTATTGTTGTTTTTGAATCTTGAAATAAAGTTAAAACACTGTCTTGAACGGCATGCAATTCCAATTCCTGGAACTGCCAATCAATGATGTCACGGGTATAGGCGTAAGCAAGAGATGAGTGACGTCACATAAGCAAATGTAATTATAGTCCTTTAACTTCATTTGGTCTCAAAAAGAGTTTAATACAATCAAACATCATACATGTAAATAAGACGTTTTGACTTCTTTTTGTTAACTTAATGCTTAACTTAAGACAGGTCTGTACTGGTGCATTTAATCACTCTTCAACAGTTCAGAGATGGTGACACTGATTTTAAACAAGTTTAAGTTAAAATTGCATCAATGCAGCATAACCTAAATTAGACAGATAAAGAGACTTTAATGTCATTGCTGACAATTTCTTCACGGCAGTACACAATTAGTTTAATTTTTCTGACTATAATCTTAATTTCAGTACATGCCTGTCGGAAGTTTAACACTTGGTTAACGAAATAATATCCAAGCCGAGTGGTCAGCTATGGGTGGTTAGATAGCCAGTGGTTAAAATATACCGAGACATAGAACATCATTTGCCGAAAAGTTGTCGATGAGGTGAGATGGGCTGTCGATTCGGCACCAATTCGTTAGCTTTGCGTTAAACTTTAGACGGGTCTGTATTGTAACTTAATTATCCGAAAAATTCAAAACCCGCCATGACATTTCGTTTGTTCAATTTTGTTCTATTGTTGACACATTTACATGATATGGTTTCTCTGACTATAATTTAATGCAATTACTGTAAAAAATGAATTTAAGTAGATTATTTTTTTAATTTAAGGGATGAACTGAAATTATTGATATTTTCTGGAATACTGATTCAAGCCTTTATATATATACAGTTGGGACTTGGTTGCCAATTTGTCTAAAAGTCGCACTTTCGAATCACATCACTTATCATTACCTAGGTTCGAATCCTACTTGAGCAGACCCCTTATTATTATAAATACAGTACATCCCTATCTAAAGTTTAGCACAATGTGCAAAGGAATTATTATCGAATCGGCAGCTTATTCTCTCTCTCTCTCTCTCTCTCTCTCTCTCTCTCTCTCTCTCTCTCTCTATATATATATATATATATATATATATATATATCGACAGTTTTTCGGCAAGTGTTTTTATCACTTTGTACTTCTCTATCACTAGTCATCCATATCTGAGCCATTCAGCAGCCGTGATTCGAGTCCTAAGTTTTAAGCCTGGTGTTAAATTTTCAACAGGTCTACACTTTACATTTACAAATTGAGACCCTTTTAAACTTTAATAAAATACATGTAGTGTTTTTCGGGTATATTTGGATTAGAAAGAGTACAATGTGATTAATACCAAGCTCTGAACAGCGATCAGATCTGCGGGGACATACGGAGCCAGTAGGTAGTCGCTGTTTCGGCGCTTGGAGCAATATACCAAGGTTTATGAGGAACGATTTTGAAAACGTTTACATCGCTAATTTCAGGAATAACCTTGTTTAGACCACTGCGATAGCTTAGTTGGTAGAGTGCTTGCTCCGTAAGTGGGAGGTCGTGGGTTTCGAGCGCTGGCCGGGTCTGACCCAAGACTTGAAAGTGGGTAGTAACTGTTCTTTCACCAAGCGCTCAGCATAATGAAATGAGAGTCACGGTTCTTTCGGTTGGGAACTTAAAAAAACGAGTTCCCATGTCACGGAAAGTATGGCACGATAAAGAACCCTGCTATATAATAAAAATGCCATCAGCGCAAAGAATAGGCAAAATTTCTTCATCTTCGTTTATAGCTGACTACCTCTCGAAATAAGTGAAAAATTCTTGACAGGGAAGTTAAACACCATTACTTAACTCGTTTAAGCATGAAACCGTCGATTTGTACGATTCCATCTCGCACAAACGTTACATGATACGACATGGTACGTTGGCGAAACCCACTCTCTGACTATCATCTTTTTTTTACAGTCAAACTGCCTTATAGGCCACCTCTGTATAAATGCCACCTGCCTATAAAAGCCAGTAGAATTGTATTCCAAATGTTCTTTATTCATATTATTTGAACCTGTACAGTGAAACCTGTCTATAAAGGCCACCCAAGGGAACAAGTAAAAGTGGCCTTTATGGACAGGTGGCCTTTATATACAGGTTCAAATAATATGAATAAAGAACAGTTGGCATACAACTCTACTGGCCTTTCTAAGCAGGTGGCCCTTATATAGAGGTGGCCTTTAAGGCAGGTTGGACTGTATATAAAGGCCACCTGACTATAAAAGCCACTTATGCTGGTTCCCTTGAGTGGCCTCTATAGACAGGTTTGACTGTGTATTATTCAGTTAAGTTTTTTCCAGTAATTTTTATTGAATTGATAATACACTCAAGCAGCTTACAAAGCCTGGTTCAAAACCTCTCTAAATGTTTCGTGTTGTCTCCCACACAGCCGTTATTTCTAGAACACACTGTGACATTTTTTTCAAATTGCCTCCTTCATGATATTCTTGTAAAGTACATGTGCAGATAAAACAATTTAATTATTAATTCTTTATTCATTCAACACCACCGGAGTTTGTGCATTGAATTTAACATTTAGCATAAATCCATGTATGGATAAACAACATTGACCTGTCCGTTTGACCTTTCATTAGGAATATTCATACAGGAGGGTCCATCCAATACATAGGTAGCGTTAGGATTCGCAGTTAATACATATACACATTGCCCATGATTAGTGTTCACACCATATATAGACGAAATATACACAAGTGATCCCTATTACTAAAATTTACTCGTCCATAATGAATATTTAAATCAAAAGTCAAACTGACAGGTCAATGTTGTTTGCCTGTATGAGATGTTTTTACATTACTTGGCAGTATAAACAACGACACTACTTCGAAAGTATTTACCGAAAGCTTTAAAAAAATGGGGAAAAATGAATAACTTTGGCTTAATATATTTTCCAAAACGCCCGAAGTAAAAGGAGTTTCTGATTGATGTTTTTGACACGATATTAGTTTTAAGATTCCACAATTTAAAATTATTGAACGCTGTCAATGACACACACTCAAGTTTCTTTGATTCTGTGATTAACAATAATTGTTGGTTGATGTTATACCACCAATAAATTAATTAGTTTTTGTCATTTGCCAGATGTATCCTGACCTACAATTTATAACTCGACCTAGTTGTACCTGCTACTGTCACTCGAACCTAAACTTTGTTGAAATTGAGAACTTTTTTATTCCGAAACGGCCGTCTAGTGCCGTCAAATTAAAACTGGTATAATATGTAAGTAATTAGTAATTGCAACTTAAAAGTAATTGAGGAATGTTGAACTTATACTTCTATAAGCAAACAAAATAAAATACATGACCCAATCATAATCTAAAAAAAAATTAACATGTGAACTGCCACAAAGGAGGTGAGATCGGTTGCCAAGGAAAATTGGCTAAATTTAAATAAAAAAAAACTTAGTTAAGAACTGATCGTGAAACTGATGCATGTTGTGTTATGTTCTTTTGTGACGCTAAATTAAGATTCCTTTCTCTCAGTTGTCAATATTTAATATCAAACTTCAGTTTCACAATTATTTTTTAACTTACAGCTTTTAATCTGTCAAATTTGAAATAATATAACTTTTTTGTTTAGTCTTGAGATATTCATAAATTTAAAGTCTCATTTTGAAGATCATTCTTAGTTTAATATATCTATATTCAATTTGTATTTTTGTTAAAACTTGTTATTTTTAGTTGCATGAAATATTGTAAAAAATTGCCTAGTTAAATTAAGGAAAACCTTGGTTCAGGAATGGTTGTGAAACTAGAGTCAGTTCAAGTTTGATGGCGTTATTTTAAGATTCAGTTTTCTCAGCCTACACTTTTTAATACCAGTTCCAGTTTGATGGCGTTATTTTAAGATTCTGTTCCCTCAGTCTACACTTTTTAATACCAGTTCCAGTTTGATGGCGTTATTTAAGATTCAGTTCTCTCAGCCTACACTTTGTAATACCAGTTCCAGTTTGATGGCGTTATTTTAAGATTCAGTTCTCTCAGCCTACACTTTGTAATACCATTTCAAGGTTGATGGCGTTATTTTATGATTTTATTCTGTCATTTGTTCATTAATTATACTAGTAATCCCTGAAGGAATTAAATGTCAATATTTCTGTGTATTATTAGATACTCCAGTGGTTTTAAAAGGTAATCACATGCATTTAGTAGGGTATAATGGAAAACATGGACTTGGCTTTGGCCTTGGAATATGGACTTGGGACTCTGAAAATTGTCTCTGGACTCATATTTGTGACTTTGACTCTGTACTTAGAGTCTGGACATTGACTTGAATTTAGGCTCTGGACTGGGGTTCTGTACCTGGACTCAGTATTTGAACTCTGGACTTGGGCTCTGGACTTGGATTCTGGAATTGGACTCTGGACTTGGATTCTGGAGTTTAGCTTTGTACTATAGACTTGGGCTCTGGACTTGGATTCTGGACTCTGGACTTGGATTCTGGAGTTTGGCTTTGTACTATAGACTTGGGCTCTAAATTCTGGACAATATATACAGAATATTTAATATTATGGTCATTTACCGGTTATGACTATAATTAAATTATATCCAGGTGTGATATTGCGATATAAATTTTCAAACAAAGTTATGAATGTTAAGAGTCCAAGCCCACAGTCCAAGTCCAGGGCCCAGTTCAGAGTTAAAGTCCAGATTCCAGTCCACAGTCCAAGTCCAGAGCCCAAATCCAGAGTCCACGTCAAGAGCCCAGTTCACAGTTTATATATAATTAGTCCTGATTTCCCCTTATACCCTCTAAGCATTTATAAATAAAACGACAGATGCTTCATCTTCTCGGATTTGATAAATCTTAAAGTCTGTAATTTAAAAAAATGAAATTAGAATGCAATTGTAAAATTGATTGCCTGAAAGTTATTTAGATTGAAGATTTAAAAAAACGACCGCAATTTTTAGAGCGAGCGGGAGAGTTTTAGTTTTAACAATTTCTAAAGAGAGAGAGAGAGAGAGAGAGAGAGAGAGAGAGAGAGAGAGAGAGTTTTAACAAAGCTTAAAATTGGAGAATGGTTAGTATTGTATTTAAAAAATCCTAAAAGTGTTTTGGCTTTTGGATGAATAGCTTTGCAATTTAAGACAGTAAATTGGACAAGGATTAGGAAGTTTTTTTCATAAATAAATGAGTTGGTAACATAATGAAATATTCAACTTTAAATCACACAAACAAAAGATAAGCTTAAGGAATATACAAAAACTCAAACAAAACAAAAATGAAACAAAAATTATATCCAAATCTTTCAGATATCTAAAGTGAAAATTAGAAGTAATCTTTTTTTTAATTTTGAATGATTGACAAGTTATGGATAAGAATCTTTTAAAGATTGTTTCAATTTATTCTAAATTGTACTGTTTTTATGCAAACCTGTTACATGTGTAATTTATTCTGGAATCGATAACAGAGTGCATCGTTTGAAACTGCTTCACTTGTAATGTATGCCACCAATGTATGTCACTATTTCATCAGGTAATTAAATGTGAGCGCGCCTGCGCTATGACCATTGCAGTGACATTTCCTAATGAAGCCCGACGCCTAATAAAGTCCGAAAGATTAAGGCTAAAGGCAAAGGGTTTTTTTTGTATTACAGAATAAAATTATTCCCAAATTCCCAAAATTGAACGACTGTAGTTGACTTCTCGTCTGGAGCATAGGATTTCATTAGGCTGCTATATGGCAGTTAAAGAGTATCTGTACCGATTTTTATTTAATATTTGTGTTGAATGCAGTGATTTGGTCTTCATGTAGTACGTATAGCATAGACCTATCGACATTTTAACACAAGGCCAATCGGTGGCTCATCTCAGCCCCTTGTTAATTAGATACAGTCAAACCTGTCAATAAAGGTCACCCAAGAGAACCTGTTAAAGTGGCCGTTCTGGGTAGATGGCCTTTATATACAGGTTCAAATAATAGGAAAGAACAACTGGGTTACAACTCTACTGGCCTTTATAACCAGGTGGCCCTTATATAGAGGTGGTCTTTAAGGCAGGTTAGACTGTATATGCAAAGTTGTACTTTGGCAGCTTTATGGTAGTTACTCAATATCTCTTTGCAGCTAGTTACCCACATCTCGACCACTTGTAACCCAATGTCCTTTTTGTTAGCTCAGTGTTAAAATTCGATATATCTATACCATGGTTTCGATTCCTTGTCATGTTCTTGGTTGTATGAGTTGTATTGAGTTTTGCCAAGTATCGGCTTTTTATCTATCATCAATCAATGATTTAAAGTCCAACCTGTCTTAAAGGCCGACTCTATATAAGGACCACATGCTTATAAAGGCCAGTAGAATTGTATCCTAATTCCTCTTTATGTCTATTATTTAAACCTGTATATAAAGGGTCACTTTTACTGGTTCCTTTAAGTGGTCTTTATAGACAGGCTGGACTGTATTTATTTCATCTATATAAGAGATACAATGTATGAAAAACACAAATAATTATTGACAAATAAACATAGGTACACTATATATTACACATAATAACATAAAAAGGATATCATTTGCCTACGAATTCTTTGTAATAATTAAAAAAATGAACAATTTCTTTAATTCTGTATACAGAAAAGGTAGCAAAGACTTATTATGGTTCCCACCTTTACACGTTGATCTATCGCCATTAAAGTCATTTTTACAAGTACAATGGTATCCGTTTATATAGTGTTTGTACTAGTAGCATTTTTCATGGTTTTTTAATGTCCAGTACTAATGGACATTTACTATAAACATGACATACAATAGTCTTCAGTCTATGTTTGGTCTGTTATACTACATACCGTAATACAACGTCTTATAAATCTAAATCCAATTTCTGTTATTTTCACAATCTGAATGTTTGTATTTTTCTGATAAGAAGAAGCGAACAAGATGTTCATTACTGCATATTAGTAAATTAACGATGTAACCGTGCAAGTCTATGTCAAACATGCACACGGAATTAAGAAATGCGGTTCTGAGTCGCACCGTACCCAGAAAGAATTAAAGTTTTACTGTTGATTAGATTGTGATGTTTAAAGCTGGAAATGGACGGATCGACGGATTAGCGACCTATGAATAATATAAGATTAGTTGTATTAGTCGGATTAAATATGCTGCTGAAACATGTGAAATGACACCATAATTTTATCTAAATTGACCTCATTTATTTCATACATCAATAATATTTATAAAGGTCATATACACCAATAATATTTATAAAGGTCATTTATTGAACTTTTAACATCAGCAGTAAGGAACATCATTGACCAGTCTGTAACCTTTAATTAGGGATATTTATATGGGAGGGCCCACCAAAGGGTCACTATAGTTTAATATTTCCATCCATGTCTTAACCCTCTTGATATGTGTCCTCTACCGACAGACTGCACATGGACACGTATGTCCTTTTCAATGGAATTTGCAACTCTTGGTTAAAAGACAGAAAAAACTTTTGTAAAGTAAACAAAAAATGCAAAATGTTGACTATTGTGATCAATATTTACTATTTAGTGATGATGTCATATGACTGCAAGTGCGTGTGACGTCATTAATTACCGTTTGATGACGTCTTATCATTTTGCATTGTGAACTTCGATTTGGCACTGCCAACGCTGCGTTGAAAATAATTTTAAGCAACAATAGGGTTAAAGTCTCAAACTGATTCTCCACAGGAATATTTGTTTGAAGTCACCAGTACACGCTCCCTATCTGGACATTTATAATATAAGTGCTAGCTTTCCAAAAAAAAAGCCTGTATGACTTACCATTTATTAATATGAGGCCTCGGTGACTGAGATGTCTAATACGGACGCTAACGGATCACATGCCTCTCAATGCATAGGTTACAATATTCTAGAAAAAGAGATAGTTTTCAATTTTGCTTGCGAAAGACCAGTAGCTTTCTCCGGGTATTTCAATTCCCTCCACCATATTGGAACAGATCGCCTTGGTATGAGCAAATGAATTTTGATTGGAATGTAAAACACAAGTACACGTATTTCACTCTAGTCCATAAACATGATGTATAGGCATTCATTGTTAAGTATGTTGTTCTTCCTTCAGTTGCTGGAGATACTTCATGGAAAATTGATTCGAGATGGGAAACGAGTCTTTTTATATTGAATTGAGCTAGTGGATTGGCTTGTGAAAATAGTACTTGCCACAGGGAAGTACGTACACATTTTCTTTGTGATACAAGGCGTGTCATTTGCCTATGAGCATGTACTATTGTGTGCTTATGGCGACCGTTAAAGTTCTAGTACAGTAGAACACTCTTCTAAAATTGATCAGACCCCTCAGTCCATTATACGGGTACTGGGTCAACTAGTAAAGGCCTAAGCAAGGGGAATTCCTTTCTCACTTGCGCTTGAGCGGGGTCAAACTTACAGTGGTGAAGCGCCTTTGTGTTTGAAATGTTAATACTTAAACCACTCGGTCACCGCAATCCAAAATGTGTGTATGTATGTACCGAACATTTGTGCATACGGGTTGAATCCTATACACATGCACATGCATCTTCTGTAAATGTTTTAAGGGACGACAACTAGTCAAAAGGGCAATTACGTTTGAAATGTGTTCAATAAAAGTACATTAAGAATCTTGACTGAAGAATAAAACACCATTACTCAATTCCACTCTAAAGATAGACACCATTAATCTTAATACAAATGTATACCGATCTACCAGGGTAAAAAATGTGTTTTGTAGAAACAAATGTGTTCATTTTAACAAGTAAATGATGTTTGTATAACAGTGACTGGGAACCAGATACTCAGTTCCTTTTTTAATAATAGACACTGTTGTTTTTATTACAGATATACTGATTTTAAAGGGGAAAAATATGTTTTGTAGAGAGAATATGTTCATTTTATCAGCAGCCAAATGATGGTTGTATTACATTGATATGGAACCAGATGGCATTAACAAAAACAACATTCTTGAGACATGTATATCATTTGATTAAACCAGTGAAAATAAATATTTACTCAAAATTGATATCTAAAATGGTACTTGATGATTGGTTTACTTAAAATTTGTATTTGAAATGGTGGTCGTTAATTGGCTACCTTCAAATTGATTTTTGAAATGGTGCGAGCTGATTGGTTAATGACAACTATCGTGAAGTATTGATTGGTCATTAACATGTATTGGGAAGCTTAATGTGTTGTTGTACATGGAAACACACTTTGTACATGCATATTCGATGTACGCAAGTTGTTCTTTAATTTCCTTATCTGCTAAACAAACCATTCTGTAAGATATAGTCATCTGTTAGTCTAATTGAACAAATGAAATTAATAACCATCTGATGTTTGGATTTGATAATATAAAAACATCATTTCCGTGTGAAACTTTGATATGTTAATCTGGAAAAGGTGCTTTACAAAAGTCAATAGAACACGCACGGAAAATAAACATTTCTTAATAAAACAATGACATAAGACAAAAAGACTTAATTCTAACATGGCCTGTGTTTTCTTCATATGAAACATGAGAGAGTCAGCCGTGGTATAACAAATGATATACCCATCATTGTTTCGTTTTGATGACGTACTCCCTGCAATTGCTTAACTTTCGACAAAATACAAAATATATATAACAAAAATTTTTACACGCTACAATGAATAAATTTACAGTATTTAACTAAAACCTATACCATTCATGTCAGTTCTGGATTACTGTTTAACCTTTTGCAATCCGAGAAGCATGCGGATGGTTATTTCTAGCGCTTATTAACGGCTTGACGGTCCCGAGGGATCACCCTCAGAAAGTCAGAAAGGGGTATTGGTTGGCGAACGGTAAACAACAAATCGAAATATGAAAAATTGCATAAAAAAACTGCTGGTACTATGGAAATCCGATATTTTGACAAAAGTATTTATTTCCGAAAAAAAGAAGCTTTATAAAATTGAATCTAGTGGTTCTGTTAGTGTAACGGTTGATTTCAAATAATTCATTTTTTAAAAAGGAGTTTGTAAAAGATAATTGGTATTGAAAACACTTAAAACTTCATTTGGTAATATAGTACAAATCCATTTAGTGTTTCTTTTGATATAGCCAGATCATATTTTGCATATATTCATTAAAGAATGTATAAGTTTACGGTTAAAATAAAATTGTGTTTCTTCTGAATGACGTCATACTGAGAGACTTTCATTTTATCGGAATTATTTTCTACCGCAGAGGTGAACCTTCTGTAAAAAGTAATTCAGCCATATAAGAATTCCGTTTCACTTTCTTGTGCTTTTATTGGGAATTTATGGCATAACAAGGAATTTGAATTTAGTTATTGCAAAATAACAGCAGGATATCGAAATCAATTACAGTGTTCAAATTCTGTTACTTACAGTATAGATTTGACAAAAAATTCAACCCTTACTACTAGTAGCTAAAGAATTAGTATCGAATCGGCAGCTCATTTCAGCTATTTCAAAAAAGATCTTTGGTGGATGCTTTTAATCTCCCGGCAGCTTTTTGGTCACTATAGCTATCCATATCTCGGTCACTAGACAGTCAAGCTTCAGTTTCTTTTTGTTTGCTCGGTGTTAAACTTTCAACAGGCCAGTGCTGTGTTTAGTTGACAATTTTCTAGAAAATCAATGTTCTTTGAAATAAAGACGTGGAACAAATATAAATTAAAGTATATAACCATATAATCTAGAATGTGTAAAACATATTTCAATAAATCTTAACACACAGATCGATCGTATAACTAACATTGGTGTATTCCTGTTAGTCCAACATTTGATATTTCATAATTCCTGATAGTCCAACATTGCTTATATATACATTTAAGATTAATGTTTATCTAGGGAATTATCTATTTTGTTTTTTTATTATGAAAGCAAACATATCAAAACATAAACATACATGATTGACAATGTAAATTACCAAATTATAACAATATCAAGTTGTTGTGGAAATATGAAGTTGCAGAGAAGCATATACTTTTAAAATACTGAATATTGGAAGACAAAGTTTATTGAAATTCCAATAAATAAATACATGTACATGGAACAATCACGTGCTCAAAATCTCAAATATATATTCCCGAAATTCTTCAAATATTTATTTTTTTTCTTGCTTTTCTAAATTTATCTTTTCTAGTAAAAAGTGATATTGAAGTTTATTTTTTAATTCATTAAAATTAAGTTTTCTATTATTTGTTCTTGTGTTATGAACTGTTATGTATATATATATATATATATATATATATATATATATATATATATATATATATATATATATATATATATATATATAAGATATAATTCCTTATCACTTATTTCGACAGTTTTTTTAATGGTTTTATTACATAAATCCCATTCTCGCGAAGGATATATACATATTTTCAGAAAAAAATCCGAATATGGGAAAATGTTTCGCCTATGGTGCCAGACACTATTTTGAGTCAGATTTTGGCGTTATGTAAAAGATGTTAGTGATAAAATAGATGAGACTTATAAAGAAAAATATAGAATATATAAAAGTTTTGGATTTCGGCCGCTAGCTATCTATGATTATACTAAACAAACGAAGTTAAGGGTGTTATATATAGGAATCACCCTGTCCGTTCACCCATCTGACCGTCCGTCCCATTATCGTGTTCACTCCAAATCTATCCATGTTTATAGATGGGATTTTATCAAATTTGGAAACAAACGTAAACCAACATTAAACGATGTACTCAATACTACATAACAAAGGGGCGTAAAGGCAATGTTCTAGTTCAAAAGATCTAGTCTTAAAAATAACAACGCGACAGCATTGAGGACTTTGGGTTATTTGTCCCTCTAATTAAAATAAAAAATAGAATTATTTCTGATACAATCACATTTTACGATATTTTAATTACATGTGTGTCATTGTCAGTGTCAATACTTTGAGCGATGGCAGGAATCCCTCTCTGTTGTTAAGTTAACACTTAATAGCTACTGGGTATTCAAATTGACAAATGCCTTTCATCAATAATCGTAAGGGATGGGTTCTTAAATCATCTATTCTTTCTTCCCACGCTAAATTGATAAATGAATACATTTTAGACCTGTTATGTTTGTATATACATGTATATATAGAAGTATATATAACAAATTAGTACCAAATAGACAAAACACCTCGACTCCTTGTTATATATGTATATACCTCGAGAAAAGATCTAGATTTACATTTGTACCCTCCAACAAAATTTTAATTTGACTGAAAAAAGTCTAAAAATGACAGATTCAAGCCATTTTTAACATTTCTGTGAACAATGAACAATCTTTTTTTATACATAGAATATAATGGTAGTGGGGGGGGGGGGGGGGGGGGGGGGGTTTACAGAAAGAAGTGTTACCGATCTCTGGCCCAGTTTTTTGTAACTGTACTCTAAATCTCTGGCCCGGTTTTCGGTCATTAGCCCACTAGGCAGACGAGTTTTGACCTCTCCGTTAGCTTATTGTCCATACTGAGGTTTTCTAGTCATTTATGGAGATTTTTTTAGTACATTTTTTTAAATCTATTTATTTATTTTATTTGACATTCATTCTCAACAATTTGTATTAAATAATCAAGTTCACAAAAAAAAATAAAAAATAAAAAAGCACGTTTGATTACAAGTCCTCGATGTTTTGCTTGTAAGTCCTCCGGATCCTGTCTTACTAGACTATATTATTCCGTTAACCGGCGTGAATGTTATCTTGGACATAGTGGTCACTTTTATCACGTAGAGTAAAAACTAGTTTATTTTTTGGGGGATCACATTGGATTCACATGATGGTGTAACTCTTGAGTAATGGCAGGTGTCCGTTTCCAGCTGCAAAAATCTTTTCTTCTATTATGAACAAATTAACGAAGACGAAGTTTCGACAGGTCTGTATGGTAAATTGCTTAAACAGTTTATATAAGAAATAAATTAGATATGACAAGTACAGACGGAAGTTTTTACTAAGAGCAATCAAATACACGTATTACTAACATGGTTAGTAATATCTATGGAAGGATGTCATCTACTGTCTCCAATTACTGCATTATCTCAGTAAGTAGAGTGCCCGCTCCGTATAAAGTGGGAGGTCGCGGGTTCAAATCCAGTCCGAGGCTGACCCAAGATTTGAAAGTGAGAAGTTACTGTTCTTTCGCCAATCACTCGGCATTTCCAAAATAAATTTCACGGTTCCTTTTGGACTCTAAATAAACGAGGCCCCGTGTCGCGGTGGACTTGGCAAGATTAAGAACCATGCTGTAATAATATCATCGGCGTAACGCACAGGCGAAATTTCTGTACCTTGGTCTATAGCTCGCGACGTGTCGATATAAGTGAAAAGTCTTGACTGGGACATTAAACACCATTACTCAACTCAACTAAAATGGTTTACTGTTACATACAGTACTGACCTGTTAACAGTAAGCTAATGGATCAGTACCGATTATACAGCTCTATATAGCTTTATCCGGCAGCTCGATACCTCGGTTGCAATTCAGCTGTCATCTATCCGCTTTCCCGCGGTTGTCTACCAAAATATCTCTGGCTCCTGGCATCCGAGTCTAGACACCTTTTCATTACCCCGGTGTTAAACTTTCGAAAGCCCTGTACTATATTTAACACCACTATAAACTGAAACGCATGTTTACGAATCACGACGTCCTAATAAGTAAGTTCCAATTACACTCTGGTGGTTCCCAGTGCAAGGTCTATTAACTTGCCCTATGTCAGTGGTTCTCGACACTCCCCTACCATTCCAGAACAGGCGTCACCTGATATAAGTTATATGACTTGGACTGGTGCGAAGTCCATGTCTTACATTAGTCCTCCCCATACCATTATGAAAGGTCTTACATCGAATTGCAATTTATTGATGATTTTTTTGTTTTCTTTCAGAAGTCAGAACTATTACACAGAAAAGCAAGAAGTTCCGATGGTCATGTCGGTAAGTTTTAGTGTTCTATCCGTTTAAACCAAACCTGTTACAGTACATACCTGTCGAAAGTTTAACACTAAGCTAACGAATTACTGTCGAATAGACAGCTCATCTCGGCCTATATCTCGACAATTTTTCAGCAGATGCTTTCTGATGCTCTTGGACGCTTTTTACCACTAGTTTTACAAATTCCATCCACTCGGCATCCGTGCTTTTACTTCTTTTCGTTAGCCCAGTGTTAAACTTTCGGCAGGTCTATACCGTGGTTTCGATTTCTTGTCATGTTCATGGCTGTACGAGTTGTATTGAGTATTGCCAAGTACTTTTCAACCTGCCTTAAAGACCTCTATATAAGGGGCACCTGCCTATAAAGGCCAGCAGAATTATATCCCCATTATTGTTTGAACCTGTACAGTCCAACCTGCCTTAAAGGCTACCTCTATATAAATAACCTGCCTATAAAGACCAGTAGAATTATATCCCAATTATTCTTTATTCATATTGTTTGAACCTGTACAGTCCAACCTGCCTTAAAGGTCACCTCTATATAAATAACCTGCTTATAAAGACCAGTAGAATTATATCCCAATTATTCTTTATTCATATTGTTTGAACCTGTACAGTCCAACCTGCCTTAAAGGTCACCTCTATATAAATAACCTGCCTATAAAGACCAGTAGAATTATATCCCAATTATTCTTTTATTCATATTGTTTGAACCTGTACAGTCCAACCTGCCTTAAAGGTCACCTCTATATAAATAACCTGCCTATAAAGACCAGTAGAATTATATCCCAATTATTCTTTATTCATATTGTTGAACCTGTACAGTCCAACCTGCCTTAAAGGCTACCTCTATATAAATAACATGCCTATAAAGACCAGTAGAATTATATCCCAATTATTCTTTATTCATATTGTTTGAACCTGTACGGTCCAACCTGCCTTAAAGGTCACCTCTATATAAATAACCTGCCTATAAAGGCCAGTAGAATTATATCCCAATTATTCTTTATTCATATTGTTTGAACCTGTACAGTCCAACCTGCCTTAAAGGCTACCTCTATATAAATAACCTGCCTATAAAGACCAGTAGAATTATATCCCAATTATTCTTTTATTCATATTGTTTGAACCTGTACAGTCCAACCTGCCTTAAAGGCTACCTCTATATAAATAACCTGCTTATAAAGGCCAGCAGAATAATATCCCAATTATTCTTTATTCATATTGTTTGAACCTGTACAGTCCAACCTGCCTTAAAGGCCACCTCTATATAAATAACCTGCTTATAAAGGCCAGCAGAATAATATCCCAATTATTCTTTATTCATATTGTTTGAACCTGTACAGTCCAACCTGCCTTAAAGGTCACCTCTATATAAATAACCTGCTTATAAAGACCAGTAGAATTGTATCCCAATTATTCTTTATTCATATTGTTTGAACCTGTACAGTCCAACCTGCCTTAAAGGTCACCTCTATATAAATAACCTGCCTATAAAGGCCAGCAAAATTATATCACAATTATTTTTTTTATTCATATTGTTTGAACATGTACGGTCCAACCTGCCTTAAAGGTCACCTCTATATAAGGGCCACCTGCTTAGAAAGACCAGTAGAATTGTATCCCAATTATTCTTTATTCATATTGTTTGAACCTGTACAGTCCAACCTGCCTTAAAGGCTACCTCTATATAAATAACCTGCTTATAAAGGCCAGTAAAATTGTATCCCAGTTGTTCTTTATTCATTTTATTTGAACCTGTATATAAAGGCCACCTGCCCATAAAAGCCCATTTTACTGGTTCCCTTGAGTGGTCTGTATAGACAGATTTGATTTATCAGTGGCATAGTGTGCATATAAGCCAATAATCCTGTGCTTGCACATTATTTTTTGATAATTTTTAAAAAATGAATTTAATCTGTTATTTGTCATTCAGGTTATTGTTCTTTACAAATTTACAAACGTCTTCCTGTATTTATAAACTGTAGTCATGAAAATGCAGCAAAATCCAGCATTATACATATATACATTTTATTTCTAGCTGTTTAAAACGGACAAAAAAAATTAATTTGAATTCTCGTTTTACTCATAATAAATAAATTGTTTCAGAAAAATGCACGAAATCACTTATTTTTTTTTAAATTTTCATGAGGAATATGTCCCAAGGCACCACTAGCGTTGGCACCAGGCTTGGGCATTCATTTTTTTTTGTTTTGGTTACGCCACTGCTTATCTGCTTTTGAGCTGAAAATTCTTATTTTATGAGCTATCTGACAAATGCGCAGCTCACATATATATTGCATAATTATTGCAATAAACATTCACATAATAGCCCTTTCGTGTTGTTTATGATAACTGTGTTTATCAATCTTACAACATTTAACAATGGAAATATAAATCTGTTGATACATAAAGAAGGATTACACCCACATATTACACAAAGCTGGATTAATACTCAAATGACAACAGATATATTCATATAATAAATCAACTGCTCAAGGCCAACACTCAACACTAACTAATCAAGCACGTGGCAATAATACACATGGAAACCACGACCACGACGTCCACCCGAGAGTCACGGTACATCAATTTGTGGTAGCTGAAGCACCTCTCTGCACATTTGCTCTGAACGCACTTCAATGTTAAAAAATCCTGCTACTTTACATAATGTAAAGCTTGTTACGCCACGCTATAAAGTCAAAGACTTAAAATCCCATTCTAATTCAAATGATTCCAATTTAGTCCCTTGCTATGTGACATATTTTATGAATGTTTTTACATAAACTCCATACATATTTTCTAAAATGTAGGAAACCAAAGGTGAAAAACCTAAAACTAATAACAGTAACTGGACAAATCAAGTTCGAGTTAACGAGTGTAATTTTCTTAGGATTTTCATTCAAGGGGACGAAAATATTGTTCGACATATCCGATAATTCGAGATATCCGAGTTCGAGATAACCGGAGTGATTTTAGTTTAATAAAGAACAACTCTGTTCGGACTTTTTAAAAAAGTTCGAGATATCCGGTAGTTCGAGATACCCGAGTTCGAGATAACGAGATTCAACTGTACTTAAATAGAAAACCATTCAATGTTGATAGAAACTGCTCGGAGGCAAGTTATGTAAAGTTCAGCAAGTGTTCTATAGTTTTCTGTCAAGATTCAGCTGACGCTTGTTTGGATTTAGGTCAGAACATATACTTTATCTACAAACACACATATACAGGCTTGTCGGAAGTTAAATAAGCTAACAAATTAATGTCTCATCTCGCACCCCCCCCCATATCTCGATAGCGTTTCGAGAGATATCTAATATATCATATGACAGCTTTTTGGCTATAAGATATCCACGTGATCTTAGCTGTCATGTGCTACTTTTGAATGTATTATTTCATAAAAATTCAAAGTAGCACATGACATAGCCGTGCTTCGACTCCTTTTAAAGCAAAGTGTTAAACTTTCGACAGGTTTATATACATGCAGACATTTAAAACCAAATTTGCTGTTGCTTGTTATCGCCCTGAGGTATTTATTTAATGTCAGCATTGTAAGGTTTGAATGCTTCGTCAACAGTATTGTTGGAATAAGCCTATGGATTTTGTCCAGACATCTCAGATACAGTGTACAGAAAGGACAAATAGTGCGCACGTACTGGAACTACGATTTTCTACCGTTCTTTAGATTTCTAAATAAGAGTAAAGTAATTGTGTTTTATAACCTAGACAAGATTTTTAATTGATATGGAAGTACAGTTCAACCTGCCTTAAAGACCACCTCTATATAAAGGCCACTGTATTCCAATTGTTCTTATTCATATTATTTTGAACTGTATATAAAGGCCACCTCCCCACAAAGGCCACTTTTACTGGTTCCCTTGGGTGGCCTTTATAGACAGGGTTGACTGTAATCAATTCTTGGATGGTGGCATCAAAAACAAACACACTAATCCATGCACAAACTACAAACCTAAAGCAAAGTAAAAACTTGTAAATGAAGTTAAACACGTAAACTTCCACCTGGGACGTCAGCCAGGGTACTCCGGAACTGTAGGTACTTCCTGTCTGGCTAGCTACAATCGCCACATGTAGTAGGGTTATTGTGTTTTTCACCCTAGGTTAGATTTTTAATTACTATGGAGACGGTCAGTTCATTGGTGGTTGCACAATGATCCATCATTCATCCAAAGTTCAAGACCACTCGTTGATAGTGTTATGATCATTTTAAGTGTTTTAAAGGAAAACACCAATAAATTTCGAATCAAAGTCAAAATATTTAAGACGGGACGATATTAAAAATATCGAATATAAAAAATATTATACAGTTATAGCATTTCAGTGAGTGCTATATGATGATTAATTGGCAAAGAAAACAATATTGACCGATGCTGTAAGCTTGGGTCAATATTACTTTTCCGAAGTTTGTCGATTAAACATCATATCGCACTCACTGAAATGCTATAATTGTTTTATTACATGTACATGTAAACTATTTTAAAATGAGAAGACGTATATATGAAAGTCGTATATTTTACTAATAATTCTCTTTTTCCTTTTATGTTCCGACACTGGCCGCCATCACTGTGTACAAGTGTCAGTGACGCCATTAGATGGTGCAATTCAGACAGTTTTCATTCTATTTGTGTTCAATTAAAGTTTCCAACATCGATGCAATATGGTGTTTTATCATGTTCCAGATTGAGATATGATAAACAGTGTGTATGCATGCAAGTAGTTTAATCAATCAAAACAAAGATCTCGGCTTAAAATCATATCATAATGTAATAATATAAAATATAAGGTTTTCCTCACCAAATTTTTTGGTTTGCCTCAACAGAGTATTATTTGTCTTCGTTCGTATACACTACAGACCCGTCGAAAGTTTAGTACTGAGCTACTGAATCGGCACCAATGTGTTGAAAACAGTCAAAACTGTCTATAAAGGCCATTCAAGGGAACCAGTAAAATGTCCTATATGGGCAAGTGGCTGTTATATACAGGTTCAAATAATATAAATTAAGAACAAATGAGATACAATTCTACTGGCCTTTATAAGCAGGTAGCCCTTATATAGAGGTTGCCTATAAGGCTGGTTGGACTGTATATATAAGCAGGTAGCCCTTATATAGAGGTTGCCTATAAGGCTGGTTGGACTGTATATATAAGCAGGTGGCCCTTATATAGAGGTTGCCTATAAGGCAGGTGGGCTGTATATATAAGCAGGTGGCCCTTGTATAGAGGTGGCCTATAAGGCAGGTTGGACTGTATATATAAGCAGGTGGCCCTTGTATAGAGGTGGCCTATAAGGCAGGTTGGACTGTATATATAAGCAGGTGGCCCTTGTATAGAGGTGGCCTATAAGGCAGGTTGGACGTATGTTGCTCAAATTGGAGCTATGTCTCGACAGGTTTTCTACGGCTGCTTGCTATCTTTTCAGCAGCTTCTGCGCCAATAACTCTGTCGATATCTCGGCTACGCGATAGCCTAACTCGACTACTTTTCGTTAGCTGAGTGTTTAACTTTCGACAGGTCGGTACTGTACAATGTAGACATGTCGAAATTTTAACACGAAGCTCACGAATAAGTACCGAATATAAAGCTCATAGCCTATGATAGGTATATATTTTGGGCAGCTTCTAACTTTCAGGTATATATTTTGGGCAGCCGGCGTAGCCAGAAAAATGTGAATGTGGAAGCCTGGTGACAATAGCACCATACACGCCATAGTCTGTTTGCATGCTTTCCAGGAATATTTTGAAAAAATGAGCAATTTTGTGCATTTTATACATTCTAAAACAATCTTTACATGAGATTTAAATCTTTAATTTGTTCCTATTCATACAGTTAACATCTTAAATCAAAAAAGAGATTTAAACAGTTTTGAAATTTGTGTTACATCCAGCTGGGCTGATTTTTCTGGACCCTTTCTTTTCTCACTTTGTTTACTGCAACTTTTCAACATTTTTTTTGTCAAAACATTATGTGCAAGCACAGGATTATTGGCTTATATGCACGCTACGCCACCGGCAGCTTCTATCTTTCTCCCTGCAGCTTTCATGACACTAAGTATCCGTATTTTAGCCGAGTTGGCTTCATTTCGTTATGGCAGTGTTAAACTTTCAGTAACAAATATACACAGAATGTCCTTAAACGAATTGAGCGAAAACGAAGCCGGGTTATAAAACATGTCTGATCAACATTTATGCCTTATAAGTAACCGAAGTTTGTGTTTTATTAATGAAATAGTTTTATATGCAGTACAGACCTGTCGAAAGTTTAACACTATGTTAACGTGTATGTGCAAGCCCATCCGGGTGCATTTAGACAACTCTTCGACAGCTGATTTCTATCACTTGGCAGAATTTTGGCCTCTTGCTATCTGCTATCTATGTGGCAGCCACTCGGCAGCTGAGCGTCGATGCCTTTTCGTTAGCTCAGTGTTTAACTTTCAACAGGCCTGTTCTATATAGAGTGGTCAATATTAGGGATAGCTTAAAGCTTTTATCGTAGTAAATATCCGGTCGACTGAAGTGTTTTATTTTTATCAAACGAAGTACATTTAGATGAGGTAATAAAAATTCTAGATTTCTTTTATTTATTAATCGAAGAATTCAGAATAGATGAGAGGAAATGAGGTATGGCATAGTGTTTAACTTCAAGGTTAATGTTCTTTCACTTATATCGAGGCGGTAAGTTCTAGAATCTACCAGAAGAAACACACCGACCTAGGACCCAGTTTCACAATCATTACTTAAGATTCTCCTGAACTTAAATCTGACAAAATTTCAAACTTCATAATTTTGTTGATTTTTATAATATTTAGGAATTTAAGATGTCATTTTTAAGATCACTTCAAAAATCAAAATAAAAACATTTGCATTTAGTTTTGAAAAAAATAATCGTCGCAGTTCTAAAAAAAAGATATGACCAACATTTTCCAAAATTTAAGTTATAGAAAATCTTAGTTAGGTAATAATTGTGAAACCGGGACCTGGCATGTTAGAATGGTTAAATACTGTAGCTTTGAAAAAACGTGCTGGGCTGCGTTCTATGTTTTCTTTGTATACTAATCCTGATGCATCCTACACAAAACTTCACAAACTTAATTGCGTTTCATGCTGTGTAGCAACCCACTTTGAAAAAATTACGCACTTTGAAAAAATTTTTCAAATCGCGTCAAATTCGGGACAAGCTCAACGCACTTTGAAATTTTTTTTCAAAGTGCGTTAAAAAATGGTTCAGCTCAACGCACTTTGAAAAATACTTCAAAGTGCGTTAATGAGGTACATATAAAATTCGACCCACTTTGAAAAAAATACGCACTTTAAATTTTTTTCAAACTGTGTTGAATGCGGGACAGGTTCAACGCGAATTGAAAAAAAAAATCAAACCGCGTTAATGAGGTACATTTAAATTTATTTCACTTCGTTCAACGCATATTTTCATTTGTGATTGAATGATCTACAACAGCCAACACAAGTTTTAACCAACATAACTAATAGCAGGGTTAGCGTTTGTATGTCGCAGAATGTGAAAACCAGTTTCAAAATGTGGTTAGCAGCCTAGGGTGTCGGGGTGAGGAAGAGGGGGTTACAAGGGGGGACATTTTGTGAAAACACCTATCTTTGCGATATGTAGCACCTATACCATATGTATCCTGACCGTAAACCATGTATATTTACAATGAAACCACTGGGCCAATTTGAACCAAATTTGGTGTGAAAGGCCCATGGTTTGTAAAGATTAAAAGTTTTGTTGGCGTTCCCGCGCCATATCCAAGATACCCGCCGTTACTATAAACGCATAATCGGCCGTTTTAGTCTTATGTGTTGTCCGATTTAGTTCAAATTTGAAGATGGAATATATATATAAGTTTGGCCATTGAACACATAAATCCACACAAACAATACCAATGTGTATTCCTTTCTCGCGAAACTAAATAGCTTGCAAATATGTGTAAGAAAAGAAGCGCGTATCTCCAGACAGACATGGAAGTGAGATCAGGTGCTCCGGGAGTAGTATCTCCTGCTCAAATGCGTAGTATGGTAGTAGTCGTATGTTCAAGAGAGGAAACAAAAATATTTAATTGGTGTTAAAGATGTCTAAAAATTGTGAAACTGGACAAATGCCAGTAACCAAAAGCTTCCCCCCCGAAAAAAAACCAACCAACAACAATAGACAATACAATAAAAATTTTAGGCCCGTTGCCATCAAGATACGACTTGGACCTACATTCGATATAAAGGGGTGGTGTGGTTAACCGGTTTATGGCGGGCTGTGAGACCCTATATGTCAGACATGGGGCGAATTATATTGCAATGTACATGTAATGCATTACATTACAATTACTTTGGCAAAACTAGCATTATATTACAATTACAATTGCTTGCATTTTGGAAAGTAATGCATTATATTACAATTACTTTACTAAAGTAATGCATTATATTACACATTACATTTCATAAATTTTATTAGCAAAAGAATTTAAACATATATAGATGAGAGATGTTTCCTGTTTGGAATTTGAAATTTAGGGTTAAGGAGTGCACTTTATCGTGTAACATCTGCGTCGACATGGGGCATCGGTTGTAAGGTCTTATCCAAATTACCCCAATGACTTTCATTTCAAAATATCATTTTCAAAAAGTCTTGGTCAGATCCTGCCGGGGTTCGAACCAGTGATCTCTCACACACGGAAATTATCATATCACATAACCCTCCTGTTTATTGATGGAATAAAACGGTGTAATATTTTTCGTATTACACAGGTACCCATGTAATATCACTTGATTGTGACGTAATCAGTTATCACGCTTCTGATTTACGTAGTGGTCGTGCCTAATGACGTCATATGAAAACTGTGTCAGTCTGTTGTTTATTGTTAGACTTTTGAAGACTCCGATTCTTTGAAAAATAATTTTGATGCATTCGGAAAAATATTATGATTTAAACTTACATACTGATTATGTCTTTTTTTCTAGGTGATTAATTTACTTTTACTATAACTAAATAGAACTATATTCTTACTTGCGCAGTTAATTTGGAGGTGATTTGTCTGACCCAGATAGAAATCGTCTGTTACAAATATATGTACATGTCATTATGCCTCGGTATTTTGAGTTATGTGATATATATAGAATCTTAGACTCGTGAGGGTTTAATATGAAATTTATTAAACTCGTTCAATAATTAAATATGCCACTCGCCAAGGCTCGTGGCATATTTAATTATTAAACTCGTTTAATAAATTTCATATTACACCCCCACTCGTCTAAGATCCTCTATTTCCGTGACAGAAAGTACATTATTAAACATGCCATAACAAATAAATAAAATTCAACCCAACGAAGATGGGGCGGGGGTGACCAATAACAAATCAAAAAATTATATCGTGAAATTCATCTCGGAACTCCCTTGTAGTAGCCTTGTCACAGCTGAAAATGACTGTTCGCATATGTATACATGAACCATGAATAGCCGAGATATTACCAATTGTGAAAAAAATTACACTTTATCATTTATTTAGTTGTTGCATTAGTGGTAAAATTTTACTACATTTGTGAAAACCATTTACTACATTTGTGACCAAACTATGTGACACTTTTTCATTACATTTCAGATTTGTAAAAGTTACTACATTTGTGGTAGTTACTACATATAGGGGTCCCACACGCGCCAAACCTCCTACTTTTCATATTATTAATTTTGCCTGCTACATCAATTGCAGTTATATCGGCTATAATTGCCATTGTTCCGACGTCCTGACTGATTAACTATCAAGGGTTCTCATGTCGTTATATAGTTGTATTCCAGACCTGTTTATATTACTAGAATATGCTAGCACACACACACACACACACACACACACACACACACACACACACACACACCAGATTGACAAAGGTCGACAAGTTGGCAATTCGTTTTCTTTTAATAAAATCTCTCTTTCTCTCTCTCTCTCTCTCTCTCTCTCTCTCTCTCTCTGTGTGCTTTGCCATTTTGAACGTACTGTCTATCAAACTGCCTGGTGCACGTTTATTCCTGTTGGTTATTATCGGGTCTCCCGTAAAGAAGAGCTCCAAGAAAATTGTTGAAATCAAAGATGTTTTATGGTTGAGAAGAAAATTTTTCAAAGTGCGTAATTTTTTCAAAGTGGGTTGTCACAAGTGTTTTTTAACGCTGTTTGAAATAAAAAAAAAATTTTTTCAAAGTGCGTTGGGCTGAACAATTTTTTAACGCACTTTGAAATTTTTTTTTCAAAGTGCGTTGAGCTTGTCCCGAATTTAACGCGATTTGAAAAAAATTTTCAAAGTGCGTAATTTTTTCAAAGTGGGTTGTTACAATGCTGTTATATATTACGTAAACGGCCCTGTTCGTGACACACGACACACGCCAGGCGTTGACACGTTTTGTGGTGTAACACGTCCTGGTGTTATAACATCGATCCTGCCCTCTATATCAGCACACCCAATTACTGCAATATTGGTGTAGGCAGACAACACTGACCTTTCCACCTTTAAATATTTATTATGGACCAAGTTCCCCGTTTCATAATCTTTTTTTAAATCTGACAATTTTGAAATATGAATAAATTTGATAGTTTTAGAATATAAATGACTTTAAGGTGTCATTCTGAAGATAATTTCGAGCTTATACAATCTAAATTAAAAATACATAAAAACGTTTTTTATTTTAGTACGATAAAAGATCTACAAAAATTGTCAAATTAATGTTGAAAAAATCGTAATTGTTTAATGATTGTAAAACTGTAGCCAGTATATTTATGTACAGGAAACAAGGTTTTTATTTCTTCTACATCATTAGGAAATATACAGTGTTTATGTATTGGCTGCAACTTTAAAACCACCCATGCATTCGGTGAATCATCGTACATTCCCATAATTTCATGTTCCTTTTATTCTCAATTTTGATAACACACGTGGCGGGTGTAGCTAGCTGAACAGGAGGTGCTTACCCTTCCGGGACACCTGACCTTACTTCAAGTTCACATGTGTAACCTAATTTCAAGTGTCAAAGTTATTAATTTGCTTCTGTATTTTGATTCGGACATGGAATAGTATGTTTGTTTTTGACATGTAAATGAAAGGTCAAGCGGACAGGTCAATGTTGTTCGTCCAGATACATAGTAACAACTTAAATAAATATATAGAAATGCAACACCAGCGGAACAATGGCTTCAATTTCGGGAGAATTATTAATTATTGATGTATAACACTGATGATATAATCTATAAACCTGTTCTTGACACAAGCCAAGCCCTTAATATCTGATTATGTCAGATGAACCATTTCACTAATTAACCGAATTCCCCCGCAATTCCATTCATAGAAATCAAAACTTTTATCACACGCCCTTATCCATATGGTCATAATTACAATGTATAGTCATAATACGGTGACTTTCTCTAAAGGTACAGTCTTCCGTATCACAAGCATTGCTTTTTAAATTTACTTAAATTGAATCTGGAAAGTTGAAAGCATGATAATTTTGTTAATTTTAGGTATCATTTTGAAGATCACCTCAAGCTTATAACATCTGTATTAATATTTTCAAAAATGTTAAACGTCATGTATTTGCTTGGATTATGAACAAAAACATTACCGTCCATGTCCAAACGTTAACAAACAAATTAGGTTAAGCACACGAGGGAAGTGAGGCCGGGTGCTCCGGAATAGTAAGCGCCTCCTGTTAAGCTTACATCCGACACTTGTATAACCAAAATGGAAAATGGAAAGTGAAAGGAAATCGCGATTAACAAGAGTAATCTCCTAATAACTAGAAGTTTATTTTATCTATTGATCTCAATCTACATTATGGTTTTTATATCGAGCCAATCTATGACGTCATATGTACAGCAATAAGCTCGTAATGAGTGACATCACTGTAGCAATGATTATGGTAATTATAGTCCTATAACTACATTTGGTCTAGAACAGAGTTTGATTCAATCAAACATCATAAATGTAAATATTGTATAATGAATGGCTATTGTAACGGTTTTGTGTTATAGGTTACAACTCAAATATTACAATAGTATAAAGAATAGCTATCTGCCTTTCGCTATTTCTTCTGATCAACTATGGAGTTATACCTGGTGAAATGTTATATTTTTATGCTTTTTTCAGCTTGTGTTTATAAAGTCGTTACCTGGTGAAAAGTTGTGTTTTTATGCTTTTCAGGTTGTATGCACATGGGGTTAACGTTATTACATGGTGAAATGTTATATTTTTATGCTTTTTAGGTTGTATGCACATGGGGTTAACGTTATTACATGGTGAAATGTTTTTGTTACGTTTTTTCAGGTTGTATGCACATGGAGTCATTACCTGGTGAAATGACTTTTAAGTCCGATGGCTCTGGTGCAGTTTGTGGTTTATATATAATAGCAAAACCTGAAGAACTGATAGAAATAGAATTTACAAATTTTGACATCGACTGTGAACAGGGTGGATTGCTGGCGGTAAGTATCATTATCATATCATACAGTGCTAGGGGAGTCTAGTTGTCTTTCTGTGCAAGTAATGTTTAATAGTAGCCGATAAGAAACTTCAGAGTTTACATGTTGTTGTTGTTGTTGTTGTTGTTAAATGTTGCTTAACTAGCATCAGTATTTTATTAATCTCTATGGGTTAATCTATGAACAAGTTCGCGTATGCATGTGAAGTGCGTGTGTGTGTGTTATGGTCTGCCTTGTACCAACGCGCACTCAGGGCGACTTCAAAGTGCTAGCTCACCGAGTCAGTACCGCGGCCGCAGACAAGCGTACCACTACCCCAATCACATTATACTGACACCGGGTGAAGAAAAGGCCAAACTGCAATAAAAATTCACTTTCCCACTTGTGGTCTGAGTAGGACTCGAACTCACAGCGGTGAGAGACCCTGGACTTGTAGACTGACATCTTATCCATTAGACCACCCCGACCTCTAACATTGACTGTGAACAGGGAAGATTACTTGCTGTAAGTATCATATACAATGCTAGGGAGCGTCAAGCTGATTACTATGGGCACTATGAATGTTTCATAGTAATTGATTAGAACAATCCTCTGAAATAACTGTATAGTTGTTAAATTCTGCGCGGTTAAGACACTAGAACTAATTAACGGGTTTAAAATTTCGCTCTCCAGTGGCTGGTGTTAACAATTTTCTGAACGTTTTATTTTAGTCTACGTTTAATGAATGCTACATGTAAATATTCACTTTGAATTTAATTTCGCGTTGTGAAGTCAAACCGCGAATATAGCGAAATTAAATCCCTAGTGAATAAAAGCAACTACCCCTTCATGAAAATTATTTCCTTAGCTTAATTTAGCTAAATATATTTTGGTACTTTGGATAATTTTTTCAACCCCTTGAAAAGTTTTGGCTTCATTATTTCTTCCAAGCACTACTGATAAAGAATTTATTTCTGAAACGGCCGTCTGGTGCTGTAAAATTAAGACTGGTATAATATGTGAATAAATTAAGTTCAAAAAATTTGACAGGGAGTGATATGTGTGTTCATGTCGAACGTATAAATGTTGAAGCTTTAGTAATCAAAACAAGCGTACCGGTCAACGTCCATGCCACGATAAAAAAAAAAAAAAAAAAGTGAAGACTCTAAAAACTGGCAAATTGAGTCAAACGCATGACCAGATGAGTGAAACCGGAAGGGCAGGCACTTCCTATTTAGAAAGCCACATACGCCAAGTGTGAAATACTGAGTTACGCGATCAAAAACTTTTATCAAAATCTGTGATCAAAATTCGTTTCCAGCACTGAAACTTTGATGAAATTTTTGGTGTTAAAATATCGTCAAAACATACATAGAGGAATCAGAGCCACCTATAATTACACATTACGCCTATACTCTTATATAAAGCGAAGCTTTCACTAATAGATAATGTGTTTAAATAAATCTAAAACCAATCCAACTACAAAAAATCCATTACTCCATAACAACAATCTGTGTACTGGCGAGTTTGAAAAAATGTCTAAATCATGTGAAATTTACCGCAATACATCGCCATTTTGAAACGAGAACGGAACCGGATCTAGCACGATCTCGAGAGATCTCGAGAGATTTCAAAATGAATCATTTTAAATAGATTCGTGATTTTACTCAAGAAGTATAGAAAAATAGATTAGGGTCCCGAAAACTTTTTTAGTTTTGTTAAAAATATTTATTAGTATAAGTAGTTTCAAAAAAATTATTTCCAAAAGTTTGCCCAATTTAAATTAAGGAAAATCTTAGGTAAGGAATACTTTCAGAGTAATTGTGAACCTGATCACGAGGCCTTTCCCTAAGTGTCTTGACTTATTTCCACCTTTTTCCCATCTTTCCTATCTTGATTGTGGTGCTGATCTTTTCTGTTCCGGCTCTTGTTCTTACTTCTTCATTTGATACTTTATGTGGTCAGCAGATTTTTAAAATTTTTCTGAGGCATTTGTGGAGGAAAGTGGCTACCATTGTGTCTTCGGTTTTTGTCATTTCCATGTTTCACTGCCATACAAGAGACTCCCTAAGCACCTTTGACTTATTGATTAATTATATGCGTTCATGTACATGTTGGCGTGCTCATCACATGTTCTCTAATCCCCTCCTTAAAACAACGGATGGACAGATGGCCTGAGTCTGAGTGCTTCTACAATACTAATTTTAGAAAAACTACATTACAGACCTGTCAAAAGTTTAACACTAATCTAACAAAGTACAGTACAGACCTGTCGAAAGTTTAACACTACGCTAACGAATTAAAGTACAGACCTGTCGAAAGTTTAACACTACGCCAACATACAGTACAGACCTGTCGAAAGTTTAACACTACGCTAACGAACAGTACAGACCTGTCGAAAGTTTAACACTACGCTAACGAACAGTACAGACCTGTCGAAAGTTTAACACTACGCTAACGAATAAGTACTGAATCGACAGCTCATCTCGGTCCCTCGTTTCTTGACAGCTTTTCGGATTTTTTTTTTTTTTTTTTTTTTTTTTTTTTTTGGTATCTCATGACAACTTTTTCATACACTACCTACCCATATCTAGACCACTTCGTAGTCGACTTTTGACGCCTTTCCGTTAGCTTAGTGTTTAACTTTCGACAGGACTGTACTGTATTTGTTAATTTCTACAATTTAGAATCTAAAACTTAAGAATATCCTAAGCACAACAGATGGATATAGTCTGAGGGCTTCTATACTAATTTTAGGATATGTTGTATAACCAATCATTCAAGGACATTTAAGTTTAAAGTACATGCACATATAGGGAAATGCGTGCTTTATTCCCACATACACATGTACATGGCACTACCCTTAACGTTTTTTCTCATGCAAAAAGATGTATTGCTGGCAAAGGGATCTAAAAAGTGCGCTTATGGAGTTATACGCCTCTATCCACTTTCAAGTCTTGGGTCAGACCCGGCCGGGGTTCGAACCCTCGACCTCCCACTTACGGAGCGAGCACTCTACCAACTGAGCTTACATGAAACTAAGACTAGATATTATGGAAACTAAACTGTTACTTTCATTAGGAAAACCAAGACGATAAAGCCTTGTGAGATTTTCTTTAAATTGCTTTCCTATACATAACCACATTATATTTTAATAGCAAGTTTATGGATTTTTCTCGTCATATTTGTGTCATCATAATTGAGATAACGAAAGTGTTTGA
Organism: Anadara kagoshimensis; assembly: GCA_021292105.1. Lineage (NCBI taxonomy): Eukaryota > Metazoa > Mollusca > Bivalvia > Arcoida > Arcidae > Anadara > Anadara kagoshimensis. The sequence continues at coordinate 7,914,724 of CM037868.1, read as the reverse complement.
ACAGAAGCGTATTGGGACAAACTCTCCGATACAAATTCGTTGATATATATATATTGATTGAAATGATTAATTTAGGTTTTACGACACAGTAAAAAATATATCTCTTATATCGAAACGTCGCCAGCTATAGGTTAAGTGTAATTACTTTCTACCTTTGCAGTGTGCTTAGGACAATGTGTCGGGAGGGTTCTTTAACGTGTCAGGCCTGCCGTGACACGGGGCATCGGTTTTTAATGTGTCATAGGAGAGAACCAGTGACTTTCATTTCCTAAATGCCTGGTGCTTTGCGAAAGGACAGTCACTACCTTGGTAAGACCCGGCTGGGGTTTGAACCAACGAAGTCCAACATAGGAAACAAGCACCTTACCAATTGAGCTATCATAATGGTATATAACCTGTAATTGATCAAAGATAGAAATTGACTCAATTAAACGATTTTTAACCGTTGATTTAGAACCATAATTCAATAAAAAAAACCCACCAAAATTTGAATTTACATTTTGTATAAGCTTTGTTTGTAACATCTTTCATTGAATTCAATTTAATTCAAAATGAGAACTTGGGTCTTTGTGCTAAACGTTCGACGGGTCTGTTGTTTGATCAAGATATTTCTTGTTACGAACCCATCTCTAATGAGAATGAGTACCTGTATTCCAGAAAGTCTCATTATAAAAAAATGTTGTGGTTTTTTAAAATTAATATTTGTCAAGATTCTTAATTGCTGAAACAGTACAGACCTGTCGAAGCAAACGAAAAGGAATCGAAGCCCGGCTGTCGATTGACCGTGACAGATCTATCGAAAGCACTGAGCTATCTTGGCTAAAAAGAGGGATCTGACCGCCGAGTGGCAGAAATACATGAGTGTACGGATTGCTTTTGGTCGAAAACCTGTCTAGAATCGAGAGATAGATAGCAAATGCCGAAATTTTCAAAAGATGTCGAGCTAACGAGGGGCAGAGATTGCACGAATTCGTTAGCTTTGTGTTAAACTTTCGAAGACGTGTTCTTAAACAGCTGGTTGATACATGTTTATGTGTTTAAGAAGGTTAAATTGTATAAATTATTGTACATGACAAATGTTTTAGATTTTCTTGTTTTAATCAATTTTGTCGAGGTTCTTAATGTACATACGTTATAGCGCTGTCATCTGCAGATACAATGTACTTGGATCTGTATGATAGATTTTTTATATCAGCAAATCTGGCATGCTCTACATCTTTAATAAGTATTTAATGCATTTTACTACAATGCAGGCATGTCGAAAGTTTAACAACTGAGCTAATGAATTTATACCGAATCGGTAGTTCATCTAGCCCTTAATTAGCTATATTTCGAAACCGGAACGGCAGGTGTGTCATATTATTGTCATGTACATTTTTTTTTAAATGTATTTATGACTAAATTAAAAAAAAGGTATATGGCAGGTGCTATTTATCTCTATAGGAAGTTTTTCGACCACTAGGTATTCATATCTGTGCTACCAATTTAGGTCTTTTTCCTGAACTCAATGTTAAACTTTCGACAGGCCTGTACTGTATTTAGGCCGATAGGATGTTAAGTACATTTAGTAACAAAATTACTGTATTCAAAATCCTTCTAATAATATGGTTTCGGTGGCTGAGTGGATCGCTTACAGATCACATTGTCTTTTATCGTAAAAGCTCGGATCCCACTTGGACAGATCTTAGTGTGAGAGTTGCTTATTTAATATAGTGAAAGACTAAATTTTACCCAGACGGTTTTAGGGAACTTGCAAAGCACCCCCATATCACTTTAAAAACAGATCTTGGTCGAAACAAAAACAAATGTCTGATCGAATGACAATCCAGAAGCAAAGTAAAAACTTTAAAACTGACAATTTAGGTTAGACACGTGAACTTCCACCAGGGAAGTGGCATTTACAAATGAAATGTTCATAAATTTATAAATGAAAGTCACAGGATACTTCGGAAGAGACCTTAAACGATGCCTAGTGTCACGGCAGGGTTGGTACGTTACAGAACCCTCCCTGTACATTACCCCGAGCACACTGTCATGTGCTACTTTTGAATTTCTATGAAATAATACATTCAAAAGTAGCACATGTCAGCACTGTAAATTAAAGGTCAAAATTTCACCCACTTCACCTATAGCTGGACCAGGGAGACGCCCCAGTATAAGTGAAATAGTTTTGACTGGGACGTAAATCTCTCTCTCTCTCTCTCTGTCTCTCTCTCTGTAAAAGTACATGTCGTTCATTTCCAATTTATACGAATCTGAGTTATATGCATTTGAAAAAAAAAACAGAGCTACAGGGAATGTTAAAATATCACTTGGGAGTATTTACTAGAATTCACTTGAATTAAGTGTCGAACAATTGAATTATTATCTCGTCAACGGAAATATGGTACCCGGGGAATAATAGCCGTTACCACTCATTTTACTAGTAATATGTCTATACATAATTTACAACTCATTCTATAAATCATATAGCTTTGGCATTAAAAGATTGACGTTTTTTTCTTCAAACTTACAACGTATTTAATCCCTTGCATGGTAATAGTTTTTTGTTCATTGTTTGGGTTGAAGTTCATGTGTTTAACTTAATTTGTCCGTTTTATATTTTTTAACTTTGCTTTTTTGAATTGTGATTTGGTTAATATTAAATAATTACGTTTTCACTTACATGTACTTAAACCTAATCGTAACTGAATATGTGTGTATGAGCATACCCGATTGTCATAAAGTGTTTCTGTAGAAAGTAGGATGTTGGCACTATGGGGATTTACATGGCGAAAATGGCGATGTTTATACCGGATGTAATGTCCTTTGTGACGTTTTACGTCAAATGCGTAACAGGATCAGCCGTTTGCCTGGTTTTTCAACATGTTAGATCCCCATAGCGCCAACGTTTTATACTGTGTACATATATATATTATATTCTTGGCTAATCGCAGATTTCCGGTTACGACTAGGTACAAGTAAGTGAAAAATGTCAATCTTTATTCAAGTTAATTTGATTTTCTATGGAAATAAAGAGTATTTCACTGTCACAAACAGAGCGATTCCACTAGTAGTAAAATGTTGTTATTGTCTTCTATGCGGTCCGTAATCCAGGGGGGGGACATATATGTAATTACTCTATAATAGATATCAATGATTTTAATGCATTGTGATCGACACTTCATGGATTCATGTAAGAGACCCATAATTGATACTGATCATCATGTACAGTACAGACCTGTCGAAAGTTTAACATTGTGCTAACGAATTAGTTCCGAATTGACGACTCATGTTGCCCCCTCGTTAATTATAGTACAGACCTGTCGAAAGTTTAACATTGTGCTAACGAATTAGTACCGAATTGACGACTCATAATTACAGTACAGACCTGTCGAAAGTTTAACTTTGAGCTAACGAATTAGTTCCGAATTGACGACTCATGTTGCCCCCTCGTTAATTATAGTACAGACCTGTCGAAAGTTTAACATTGTCCTAACGAATAAGTACCGAATTGGCGACTCATGTTGCCCCCTCGTTAATTATAGTACAGACCTGTCGAAAGTTTAACATTGTGCTAACGAATTAGTACCGAATTGACGACTCATAATTACAGTACAGACCTGTCGAAAGTTTAACTTTGAGCTAACGAATTAGTTCCGAATTGACGACTCATGTTGCCCCCTCGTTAATTATAGTACAGACCTGTCGAAAGTTTAACATTGTGCTAACGAATTAGTACCGAATTGACGACTCATAATTACAGTACAGACCTGTCGAAAGTTTAACTTTGAGCTAACGAATTAGTTCCGAATTGACGACTCATGTTGCCCCCTCGTTAATTATAGTACAGACCTGTCGAAAGTTTAACATTGTCCTAACGAATAAGTACCGAATTGGCGACTCATGTTGCCCCCTCGTTAATTATAGTACAGACCAGTCGAAAGTTTAACATTGTCCTAACGAATAAGTACCGAATTGGCGACTCATGTTGCCCCCTCGTTAATTATAGTACAGACCTGTCGAAAGTTTAACATTGTCCTAACGAATAAGTACCGAATTGGCGACTCATGTTGCCCCCTCGTTAATTATAGTACAGACCTGTCGAAAGTTTAACATTGTGCTAACGAATAAGTACCGAATTGGCGACTCATGTTGCCCCTCGTTAATTATAGTACAGACCTGTCGAAAGTTTAACATTTAGCTAATGAATTAGTACCAAATTGACGACTCATGTTGCCCCCTCGTTAATTATAGTACAGACCTGTCGAAAGTTTAACATATAGCTAACGAATTAGTACCAAATTGACGACTCATGTTGCCCCCTCGTTAATTATAGTACAGACCTGTCGAAAGTTTAACATATAGCTAACGAATTAGTACCAAATTGACGACTCATGTTGCCCCCTCGTTAATTATAGTACAGACCTGTCGAAAGTTTAACATTGTGCTAACGAATTAGTACCAAATAGACGACTCATGTTGCCCCCTCGTTAATAACAGTACAGACCTGTCGAAAGTTTAACATTGTGCTAACGAATTAGTACCGAATTGACGACTCATAATTACAGTACAGACCTGTCGAAAGTTTAACTTTGAGCTAACGAATTAGTTCCGAATTGACGACTCATGTTGCCCCCTCGTTAATTATAGTACAGACCTGTCGAAAGTTTAACATTGTCCTAACGAATAAGTACCGAATTGGCGACTCATGTTGCCCCCTCGTTAATTATAGTACAGACCTGTCGAAAGTTTAACATTGTGCTAACGAATTAGTACCGAATTGACGACTCATAATTACAGTACAGACCTGTCGAAAGTTTAACTTTGAGCTAACGAATTAGTTCCGAATTGACGACTCATGTTGCCCCCTCGTTAATTATAGTACAGACCTGTCGAAAGTTTAACATTGTGCTAACGAATTAGTACCGAATTGACGACTCATAATTACAGTACAGACCTGTCGAAAGTTTAACTTTGAGCTAACGAATTAGTTCCGAATTGACGACTCATGTTGCCCCCTCGTTAATTATAGTACAGACCTGTCGAAAGTTTAACATTGTCCTAACGAATAAGTACCGAATTGGCGACTCATGTTGCCCCCTCGTTAATTATAGTACAGACCTGTCGAAAGTTTAACATTGTCCTAACGAATAAGTACCGAATTGGCGACTCATGTTGCCCCCTCGTTAATTATAGTACAGACCTGTCGAAAGTTTAACATTGTCCTAACGAATAAGTACCGAATTGGCGACTCATGTTGCCCCCTCGTTAATTATAGTACAGACCTGTCGAAAGTTTAACATTGTGCTAACGAATAAGTACCGAATTGGCGACTCATGTTGCCCCCTCGTTAATTATAGTACAGACCTGTCGAAAGTTTAACATTTAGCTAATGAATTAGTACCAAATTGACGACTCATGTTGCCCCCTCGTTAATTATAGTACAGACCTGTCGAAAGTTTAACATATAGCTAACGAATTAGTACCAAATTGACGACTCATGTTGCCCCCTCGTTAATTATAGTACAGACCTGTCGAAAGTTTAACATATAGCTAACGAATTAGTACCAAATTGACGACTCATGTTGCCCCCTCGTTAATTATAGTACAGACCTGTCGAAAGTTTAACATTGTGCTAACGAATTAGTACCAAATAGACGACTCATGTTGCCCCCTCGTTAATAACAGTACAGACCTGTCGAAAGTTTAACATTGTGCTAACGAATTAGTACCAAATTGACGACTCATGTTGCCCCCTCGTTAATTATAGTACAGACCTGTCGAAAGTTTAACATTGTGCTAACGAATAAGTACCGAATTGGCGACTCATGTTGCCCCCTCGTTAATTATAGTACAGACCTGTCGAAAGTTTAACATTGTGCTAACGAATTAGTACCAAATAGACGACTCATGTTGCCCCCTCGTTAATAACAGTACAGACCTGTCGAAAGTTTAACATTGTGCTAACGAATTAGTACCAAATTGACGACTCATGTTGCCCCCTCGTTAATAACAGTAAAGACCTGTCGAAAGTTCAACACTAAGGTTACCAGAAGGAGACAAAGCTCGTCTACCGAGTGACCTAAATATGGAAACCTTCTGAACGAAACGCTGCCAGTAGATAAATAGCAGGGACATAAAAGTTGAGGAACTATAGCTAACGAGGGCCGAGCTGAGTAGCTAATTTCACTTAACTTAGTGTTAAACTTTCGACAGGCCTGTACTGTATCTGTGAATTCGAATCTCCTTCAGTTCTTGTAGAATTTATTTGATTAGCCACAGTACAGTGTAACCTGTCTATAACGGCGATCCAAGGGAACCAGTAAAGTTGGTTGGTTGGTTGGTTGAATGTTGCTTAACGTCGCATCAGCAATTTTTCAGCTATTCGCGACGAGAACTATTTAATTAATCTATATGGATTAATCTATAACAATTTTGTGTATGCATGTGAAGTGCGAGTGTGTTGTATGGTCTGCCTTGTACTAGCGCGCACTCAGGGCGACTTTACCGTGCTAGCTCACAGAGTCAGTACGCCGCAGACAAACGTACCACTCCCCCAGTCCATTATACTGATACCAGGTGAATCAGTAAAGGCCAACGGCAAGGAAAATTCACTTTCCCACGTGTGGTCCGAGCGGGACTCGAACTCACAGCGGTGAGAGACCTTGGATTTGAAGACTGACATCTTATCCATTAGGCCACCGCGCCCTCTGGAACCAGTAAAGGTGCTCTTTATGGGCATGTGAACCTTATACATGTATATACAAGTTCAAATAACACGAATAAAGAGCATTGAATAAAATTTTACTGGCCTTTAAAAGCAGGTGGTCTTTATTATAGAGGTGTTCCTTAAGTCAGGTTCGGCTGTACATGCCAGTCGAAAGTGTAAAGGTTAGTTTAGGAATAAGCACCAAATAGACAGTGGTGTAATATTATTGCTAATTAATTTCGCTGTCATTGTTAATTTGTTCGTGGGATTGTTTCTGTTTTATGTTTCACATTTATCTGTATATATCTATTGTTGGTCTAAAGTAAACAGAGAATTTAATAAACAGTAAAGGCCTGTCGAAATTTAAACACTGTTTTAACGAATTGTTACCAAATTGACAGCTCACCTCGGTCCCTAGTTAACTTTATCTCTGTAGTTTTTCGGCACCCTCTCTCTCTCTCTCTCTCTCTCTCTAGCTTTTCAGCCACTAACTATCCATATCTCAGATACTCGACAGCCGAGTCTTGGTGTTAAACTTTCGCTAGCTCTCTCTCTCTCTCTCTCTCTCTCTCTCTCCTGGCTCTCTCTCTCTCTTTCCATCCAGCTTTTAAGCTACTTACTATCCATACCTCAGATACTCGACAGCCGAGTCTTGGTGTTAAACTTTCGCTAGCTCTCTCTCTCTCTCTCTCTCTTGGCTCTCTCTCTCTTTGCTAGCTCTCTCTCTCTCTTTGCAGCTTATCATCCACTAATTAACTATCCATATCTCAGATACTCGAGAGCCGAGTCTTAGTGTTAAACTTTCATTAGCTCTCTCTCCCCTGTTTTTCTCTCTCTCTCTCTCTCCTGGCTCTCTCTCTCTCTCTCTCTCTCTCTCTCTCTCTCTCTCCGAGTCTCTCTCTCTCTCTTTCTCTCTCCGACTCTCTCTCTCTTTCTCTCGCTCTCCATCCAGCTTTCAGTCACTGACTATCCATATATTGGTACACATGTAACTCGTCAGTCGAGCTTCCACTTTTTCCCTTAGCTCAGTGGTAAACTTTCGCTAGGTCTGTAATATATGTGTTTCTTGAGTCATGTTTCAATTGACATTTTGTTTGTCTGGAAAACAAGTAATGTAGAACACTTTTAGTCAAAGTAAATAGTACATGTATAAGACTAGCGCATTAATAACCCGTGTAATTGTATGTAAGATATGTTGATTTAAAACTCTTAGTAGTTTGGGATAAATGCCATGTTTGATATTATAGATGTAATGTGATTCGTGTCCAGTGCTCGAGTATCGTGTTATGGCGTTAATCAGTCTCATTTTCGTTATTGAATCCCAAAACAAATTTTCTATTACCAAAATACGGGCCTGTCGAAAGTTTAACACTCCAGGCCCCAGTTTATCAATCATTCCTTAGCTAAGATTTTCCTTAACTTAGATTAAGCACAATTTGCTACTCTCTTTTTGGAATAACTGGTTGAAAAAACTAATGGAGATATTTTTATCTAGAAGTGATCTTAAAAATGACACCTTAAATTCTTCAATATCACAAAAATCAACAAAATTATAAAGATTTGAAATTTTGCAAGATTTAAATTAAGAAATATCTTATGTGAAACCGGGGCCAGAGCCGAATCGACAGATTATCTCGATCCCTCGTAAAACGTCGTCCACGATCTAATGACAGAGTGTTTATATTTTTCGATCAGTCTATTATTAATATTGCAAATAGGTGACTGTCTACTATAAACATGTAAAATTTTGTATAGTCAAACAACATTGACCTGTCAGTCTGACCTTTCATTACGAATATTCATATAGGAGAGTCCGACCAATACACGGCTAGCGTTAGGATTCATACACATTGTCCATGATTATTGTTCTCAACGAGATACCTATCACTTGAATTTACTCGTCCAGATTGAATATTTAAATCAAAGGTCAAATGGACAGGTCAATGTAGTTTGCCCATACTGGGATGGATATACAATTCCCACATAACCTTTCACACCCATTGCATAGAATGGAGTCGTTGTTTACTGTGGCATCATATCGTTGAGTTGAGTAATGGTGTTTAACGTCCCAGTCAAGAATATTTCACTTATATCGAGACGTCGCCAGCTAAAGACGAAGGTGCAGAAATTTGGCCTGTGTGTTGCATTGATGGCATTATACAATCCCACCGTGACACGGGATCTCATTTATTTAAAGTTCCTATCCGAAAGAACCGTGCCTTTCATTTCGTAATTACCGACTGTTTAGCAAAAGAACAGTCACTACCCATCATCAAATCGTGGACGCTTTTCAACATCTGCTATCTGTATATTTCTGTAGTTTTCGGTCGCTGTCTATCCATGTTTCTGTCAGCCTAGCCCGGACTCCCGTTTCGTTAGCTCAGTGTTAACTTTTCGACAGGTCTGTACTATTTATCACTAAGAGGAAGCGGTAAAGTGACACCGATTTGGGAAATGCACCGTGAAATATAATAATGTCTTAAGATAGCGCTGTCTGACAGTGTTTATTAGGAGTTAATTTACGAATTGGATTCATTGTCAGGCAGTGATTTTTGTCGTTTAAAGACTATAATAGTTTTTACATAGATTACTTGAAAGATATTTCATTAACTGCAAAAAAAAAAAAAAAAAAAAAAAAAAAAAAAGCGAAATGAAACACACACTTGCTAAATACATGTATTCCGATAGCCCGCAATACACATGCACGCTAAAATATTCAACACCAACACACATACACACACACACACACATACACATTTCATAATGCCGAGTGCTTGGCGAAAAATCAGTCACTACCCACTTTCAAGTCTTGGGTCAGACCCGGTTGGGGTTTGAACCCACGGCCTCTCACTTATGGAGCGAGCACTCTACCAACTGAGTTAATTACCGCCGTGGTTGTGTCCTGTTATGGAATTGGACTCCAAGTATATAACAACATAATTATTTCTTCTTTTACAGATCGTGGACGGATGGGAATTAAATGGTCAGTTTTTCCCCAATGCCGATGACCATCCACTGCCCATTGATGAACAATATAGAACTTATTGTGGTGTAAAAACTCCTACTAAAAGATATATATCCTCACAAACGTGGCTCTTATACAAAACAGGATGCTAAATAGGACAAGGTTCTCCATCGGTGAAATTCATCAAAAACCCACAACGTAAGTACGAGAGAGAGAGAGAGAGAGAGAGAGAGAGAGAGAGAGGAGAGAGAGAGAGAGTTCTTCTTATGAAATTCATCAAAAATCCACAAAGTAAGTCTCCCAGACAGAGAGAGAGAGACAGAGAGAGAGAGAGAGAGAGAGAGAGAGAGAGAGGGTTTTCTATCAGATAAATTCATCAAAAATCCACAGTAAGTTCCCAAGAGAAGAGAGAGAGAGAGAGAGAGGAGAAGAGAGAGAGAGAGAGAGAATTCTCCATTAGAATGAAATTCTCAAAAATATCTACAAAGTAAGTCTCCCAGAGAGAGAGAGAGAGAGAGAGAGAGAGAGAGAGAGAGAGAGAGAGGGGGGTTTTCTATTAGAGTGGATTTATAAAAAAATCCACAACGTAAGTACATAGAGGAGAGAGAGAGAGAGAGAGAGAGAGAGAGAGAGATTTTCCATCAGATGAAACTATAAAAATCCACAACGTAAGTACATGAGAGAGGGGAGAGAGAGAGAGAGAGAGAGGGAGAGATTTTCCATCAGATTGAAATTCATCAAAATCCCAACGTAAGTACAAGAAGAGAGAGAGAGAGAGAGAGAGAGAGATTTTGTCGCATCTGTCCCAAGTGAAATTCGAACCTAGGCAGTGACAGGTGTTGTTAACCACTTGGTACCAAGCCCCCGATTTCTGGTCTTAATGTGAATTGACAAAAGATTCAAACGCACATAATGCTATCCATTCTAAAGCTTATAACCCTGATTCCAGTAATTAAGGGAAGAACACAATATCCACTTTTTTATTATCTCTTAATATAATAATATTTTATTTTTGACAGCATGCAACGCTGTATATATGGCTGATACTGGTATATATACGCTCAAAAACTACGGTCACCGTCGTAACTGTACTCTGGCTATCATCTTCCCCGAAGTCGTCCAGTTAGTAGCCGTGGATGTTGGAGTTACAGCGGAACGAAAAAGCATTGAGGCAGAGTTCGGTCTTATGGACAAGGTAACTAAACCCGAAATATTGAAGCCCCTGGTTGTGTAGCTACATGTAGCTAAACAGGAAGTGCTTACCCTTCCGGAGCACCTAACCTCACTTCCCTGGTGGAGGTTCACGTGTTTAACTTAAATTTTTCAGTTTCAAATTTTTTATATTGCTTTGGGATTATAATTTGGACATGTGTTAACTATGATTGTTTTTGATTGGGTCATGAATTTTCAAGATGAATAGAACCTTTAAACGTTTGGTGCAAGACAAGGAAAACTCAACACGAGTTCTAACAAATTTGGTCAAGAAAGAAGGAGGCATGCTGAATTATAAGAACAGGGAATGATATTTCCCCATCTTGCATGACAAGTAGTGATTAAATCTATTTCTTGTATCGCAAATATTTCAATGTTTCAATTAAAATAAATTTTCGCGTGTTCTCAACTATCGATACAGATGAATTTTGGCGGGAAAAAGCATGCCGGATTTTTGCACTTGCAAGGAAGGAGGTATTGCAAGATGAATTCGTTATTTTTATGAATTTAATTTTGATACTAGAGGTACAAAATAGTGAGATCATAAATACTTATGTTATGTTTAATTTTGAAAGCCGTTTTTGTGTCATTGGATCAGTGCCTTTTGTAATAATAATAATCATAGATTTTCTAATCAAAATTGCGATTTTATTCTTGACAGTCACTAAAGGATTTGATATCTTGGCATCCAATGTCTATAAAGATTTATGACACTATTTTGTTGAAGTATGAAACTAATACCTGGGTTCGACATGATACAATGCAGAACTGTCGAAAGTTTAACACTAAGTTACAGAATTAATATATTAGTGTCGAATCGACAGTTCGTTACCTACAGTACAGACCTGTCGAAAGTTTAACACCAAGTTACAGAATTAGTGTCGAATCGACAGCTCATGACCATCCCAACCCCTCTTTACCTATGCAGTTTTTTCCATATTTGCGCACTATTTGTGTCACTAACTTTCCATGTCTCGGCAACTCGGCAGCCGAGCTTTGAATAAATTTTTGTTAGCTAAGTGATAAACTTTTGACAAGTCTGTATTGTATATGCCTCGATATCCAATATCTGGAGTTGTGTTGAGTAAGGGTGTTTAACATCCCAGTCAAGAATATTTCATTATATCGAGACGTCGCCAGCTATAGGCGAAGGTGCAGAAAATTTTCATGTACGCTGAGCTGATGGCATTATACAGCAAGCTTCCTTATCGTGCCAAGCCTACCTACCACGGGGCCTAGTTTATTTCAGTTCCCATCCAAAAGAACAGTGAGTTTCATTTCGTAATGCCGAGTGCTTGGCGAAAGAACAGTCACTACCCACTTTCAAGTCTTGGGACAGACCCGGTCAGGGATCGAAACCACGACCTCCCACTTACGGAGCGAGCACTCTACCGACCGAGCTACCGCAGTGGCCTCCAATGCCTAGAGCTTTTTAATTAACGAATTTGCTAATCTTGGCTCTCTATTCTTTGTTACAGTGTGACACTAATGCCGGCTCTGATATGATAGAGGTGATGGGTGGATACGGGTTCGATACACAGCTGATGCCCCGACATCACGTTGTATGTGGTCTGCAGTCAACACCAGGTATTGTGAAAATAGCTCATATATTACATGTTATACCAGTTTTAATTTTACAACACTACACGGTCGTTTCGAAATACAATTTTTCACCAGTAGAGCTTGGACCAAAGTTGTCACTCCTAAAACCTATAATATATCCTATATTTTTTACCAAACGACAGTGTTGATGTTTAAATATGTTTTGATTAATAATAATATTTAAAGTAATATGTGATACAAAAATAATGTTTTTCAAGATGTTGTAAGATATAAGAACAGACTGTACGTGTAGCTAGCTAAAATGGAGGTGCTCAGTGGCGGATTTAGGGGAGGGGATGCGGGGGTTGCAACCCCCCTTTGAAAAATTTGAAGAGAGAGAGAGTATGATATTGACTGATTAAAATTATTTTCTTGGCCCCCATCGGCCCTAGACCCATCGTCTCTGAAATACCCTTCCATGGTAACCGGCTTCATTGTCTGAACTAATTTATCAGTTTCAAAGATTTTTATTTTGCTTTGGTATTGTGATTTAGCGCCACCCGTCCTTTCAGACCATTTAGCTCCGCCTTCTTTAACGTCATACCATCATTTGTACGCATTCAGCCCCGCCTTCTTTCACGTCATGCCATCATTTGTGCGTATTTAGCCCCACCTTCTTTGACGTCACAGTGAAGAACCCAAAACCAAAAACAGACTTGACGAGAAGTTGACGGGCGATGCTAGTTTTCTGAAATGTAGACGATTGTAAATATTTTCTTTTATTCTGTTTTCAGCAAAATCAAAGATCGTCCTTGGATGTGAGAATTCGGTAGTAAGAATGGTATCCAGTGGAAAGTATTACAACACCGTAACATTCCAGTTTACCCCACCAGTTGTGGAGGAGCTGGTAGCCAGTTCTTGTTAGGTGACATAGTATCACCAGAAAAGAGGCCTTAGGTAGGTATTTTGTATTGTTACCTAGATTGACTAGTTTAACAGTTCTAAGGGCTTAACATACAGGGTAGGACCGGGTATCGAACTCGGAACCTCCTGCACTCCAGGTGACGCGTTATGAGAGGCCCTAAGAAGGGATATTTGTATTTTTCCTAGATTTAGTAGTTTAACAGAGGGGTTAAAAATTCAGGGTAGGTCCGGGTATCGAACTCAGAACCTTCTGCACTCTAAGCGACGCATTATGGGAGACCTTAGGAAGAGATATTTGTATTTTGTAGATTTAGTCGTTTAATAGAAGGGTTAAAATACAGGGTAGGACCTGGTATCAAACTCGGAACCTCCCGCACTATATGTGACGTGGTATCACCAGTATAGAGGCCTTAGGTAGCGATTTTTTCCCATAGATTTGGAATTGTAACAGGAAAAATAAACAGGGTCACATCGAGTATCGAACCCGAGACCTCCCGCACTATACAGTACAGACCTGACAAAATTTAACACTTAGCTAAGGATTGGGAGCTAATCTCGGTCTCTCGTTTGCTAACATATTGACAGGTTTTTGGTACCTCTGCAATTTCGGTCACTTGCTGTCAACGTCATAGTTTAGCTTCGACTCCATTTCGTTGGCTCAGTGTTAAACTTGCGACAGGTCTGTACTGTATATACTAGTACAGTCTAACCTGCTTTAAAGGTCACCTCTATATAAGGACCAGCTGCTTATAAAGGCCAGTAGAATTGTATCCCAATTGTTCTTTATTCATATTATTTAAACCTGTATATAAAGGCCATCTGCCTATAAAGGCCACTTTTACTGGTTCCCTTGGGTGGTCTTTATAGGCAGGTTTGACTGTACTTTATTTGGATACAGAGACATCATACTTTTCAACAACGTTGCGATGGCGGTCATGAATTTTTTAAGGGTCCAAGTATTTATTTTATTTTGTTATTCGTTATGACGGCTTAGCGACTACAAAACTTTTTAAAAGTATTTTGTTTTAATTTTAGACAAAAGAATAACTGTACTGTTAAATTGATGACTAAAATTCTCTTAAAACTTGAATAAAAATGTTTTATGACTTAACAATAAAACTTATACAATAAAAGTAAGTTTCTTTACGATTTGAAACAGAATGAAGGCCTGCCATTAGTTGTATTTCCCATGTTGGACATATATAGGCAAACGAAATTGACCTGTCCGCTTGACCTTTGATTTAAATATTCATTATGGACAGATAAATTTAAGTAATAGGGATCACGCATGTATGTTTCGTGTTCTATATGATGTGAACACTAATCATGGACAATGTGTTGTACAGGTAAATAACATCACATCCGTTTGACCTTTCATTAGGAATATTCATATAGGAGGGTCCACCAAATAAAAGGGTAGTGTTAAGATCCAAGTTAATACATAATACATGCACAGTACACAGGTGTACTCTATGAGGTGAGTATATCTCATGATGCATACAAAATGAACACCCGTGCTCCCCATACATAGATGTACTTTGTTCGTGATAAATATATTTAAATGAAAGGTCAAGCGGACAGGTCAAAGTTGTTTACCTATATATGTAATAACTGCCAATCCTAACACTACCTATGTATTGGATGGACCCTCCTATATGAATATTCCTAAGAAAAGGTCAAACGGACAGGTCAATCACGTTGTTTACCTATACATACTCATGTATACAGTACAGGCGTGTCAACAGTTTAACACCGAGGTAACAAATAAAAGTCGAAATTCGATATGACTAGCCAGTGGCTGAAAGTTAAAGCTTTAGACAGATAGTAAGCGCACAGCTGCCACAAAACAATCGCGTTAACTAGGTGCCGAAAAGATCATTACTTAATTGATTGATTGATTGCATGCTGCTTAACGTCGCTTCAGCAATGTTTCAGCTATTTGCGACGAGAACTGCTTTATTAATGTCTATGGATTAATCTATGAACAATTTCGTGTATGTCATGTGAAGTGCCAGTGTGTTTTATGGTCTGCCTAGTAATAACGCGCATTCAGGGCGACTTTAACGCGCTAGCTCACAGAGACAGTACACCGCATACAAGCGTACCACTCCCCCAGTCCATTATACTGATACCAAGTGAACCAGTAAATGGCAATGGTAAGGAAAATTCACTTTCCCACATGTGAGACGAGCGGGAGTCGAACTCACAGCGGTGAGAGACCCTGTATTTGAAGACTGACGTCTGATACATTAGGCCACCGCGGCCTCAGATCATAAGATGAGTTGAGTTGAATAATAGTGTTTAGCGAGTCAAGAATGTTTCACTTATATCGAGACGTCGTCAGCTATTGACGAAGGTGCAAAAATAAGCTACCTATTCATCACTGACCCTTTTGCGTAGTGTTAACTTGAAAGTTTGGAAACGTCTGTACTGCATATACAGAAATGCGGGGTATAGACAAGCAACATTGACCTGTTTGGTTGACCTTTACTTAATTGACTAGCACATTTTAATGTTTAGGGAACACAGGTGTTTATTTCGCTACGTCATTGGAGAGAGTTGAGTAATAGTGTGTAACGTCCCAGTCAAGAATATTTCACTTATATCGAGACGTCGCCAGCTATAGGCGAAGGAGCAGAAATTTTGCCTTTTCGTTGCGCTGATGCCATTATACGGCAGGGTTCTTTAACGTGCCAAGCCCACTTTGACACGGGACCTCGTTTATTTTAAGTTCCCATCAGAAAGATCCGTGACTTTCATTTCGTAATATCGAGTGCTTGGCGAAAGAACAGTCACTACCCACTTTCAAGTCTAGGGTCAGACCCGGCCGGGGATCGAACCCACGACCTCCCACATACGGAGCGAGCACTCTACCAACTGAGCTACCGCAGTGGTCAACGTCATTGATGTCATACATTGTTTATGCATTAACTGCGAATCCTAAATCTACCCATGTATTGGATGAATCAACTTATTTTAATATTCCCAATGAAAGGTCAAACGAACAGGTCGATGTTGATTGTCTATTAAACTAAAACGTTAAATAAAAGAAATGATAGAATATCATCCTTTGAGATTCCAAATTGTGATTGACTGAAGTTAAAAGAAATTTACGACAGAGGAGGGGAGGCCAGTACTTAAAAATAAAAAAAGAAAGAAATTTATACGTCACATATCCCTTGTGACCATAACTGATTAAATGGAATGGGAAAGTGGACGGAGAAAAATACATTTTATTGAGGGAATATATAAATATTTAATTGTAACTATTTTAACTGAAAATGTATTATACTAATTAAGATTTTTGTAAACCAACATAAAAATCTCTTGGAGAAAAATTATATACATGCTATTGAATAGTATACCGTAGGTAAACAACTTTGACCTGTCCGCTTGACCTTTCATTACGGATATTCATATAGGACAATCCACCTAATACATGGGTAGTGTTAGGATTCACAGTTAATACATGAACAGTGTTTGTGTTTAGTGTAACTCATTATGTAGACGGAAAAAAACACATGCGTACCCTATACATAAATAAACTCGCCTATGATAAATAATTCAAATTAAAGGTCAAACGGACAGGTCAATGTTGTTTGCCAATATATCCAATGTACATGTGTATATATCCCAAACCCGTTAGTATTTGAAAAGAAAAATACGGAAAATGACATTTTATATTTATATTGTTGAAGTAAAACATATCCAAAGATTCACAATCATTTCTTAACAACTCAAATTTAGCAAATTTTGGCAATCTTTTTGGGAACTAAAATTTTACATTTTTGACCAAACTACATGTAAATACAAATGTAATGAGCTTAAAGCAATCTTCTGAACGATAACCAATTTCCCAAAATATCTTAAAAATTAACAAAAACTTTAAGATTTGAGAATAAGCAAATTGAAATTATGGAAAATTTTAGTTAAGGAATGATTATGATAACTGGGACAAAGTGCTAGTAATTCGCAGCAATTAAAACTAAAACCATTTACTAGTAATACACTTATCCTAATTTTTTATCAATGATACTGGTTTAAGACTTGTTTTAAATGAATGGAGATCGAAATTTTTTCATATGGCTGTTTATTTTCGAATAAATTCGCGATAGTAACAAAACCCGATAATAAACTTTCACAAATATTTTATTTTGGCACGCGAATATTCAAGAATGGCGGTTGACGCGAAAATTCCTCGATTTACGGTTCATGTACAACAAACGTGTGTTTACAGTCAAACCTGCCTTAAAGGTCATCTCTATAAAAGGACCATCTGCTTATAAAGGCCCGCAAAATTTAATCCCAATTGCTCTGTATTTATATTTTTGATACTGTTTATATTAGGACCAAATTTCCATAAAAGCCTTTTATAATAGCCTTTTATAATAATGATGGAAACTCGACGCTGATGCATTCGAACCATAATAGATCTAAAGCATTCGCTTTCCTCGGATTCGCCTTCAAAATAATCAGATAAAGGTGTTTTATGCCCCAGTGAAGAATCTTTCACTTGTATCGAGTTGGTCATTTCAAGAATGTTGAAGGAAACCACCAACCTTTGGCAATTGAACTGACAAACTTTTTCACACTAGGATTTGTCCTATGTTGCGATTTGAACATATTTGAAGAGCTGTGATTCTTAAGTACACACTTTACACCATTTATATCGAGATGTCACCAGCTATAGGTGAAATGACTAAAATTTTGACTCATTTCTAAATGCCTAATTTTTCTAGGAACAACAATATGAAGGTTTTATTTGTTACCTTATGTGGCTTTTATAGACAGGTTTGACTGTACATGCAAATAAGGACCAACTTTCCATAAGGGCCTTTTTTCTGGTTCCCTTATGTGGCTTTTATAGACAGGTTTGACTGTACATGCAAATAAGGACCAACTTTCCATAAGGGCCTTTTTTCTGGTTCCCTTATGTGGCTTTTATAGACAGGTTTGATTGTACCTGCAAATAAGGACCAACTTTCCATAAGGGCCTTTTTTCTGGTTCCCTTATGTGGCTTTTATAGACAGGTTTGACTGTACATGCAAATAAGGACCAACTTTCCATAAGGGCCTTTTTTCTGGTTCCCTTATGTGGCTTTTATAGACAGGTTTGACTGTACATGCAAATAAGGACCAACTTTCCATAAAGGCCCCCTTTTTCTGGTTCCCTTATGTGGCTTTTATAGACAGGTTTGACTGTACATGCAAATAAGGACCAACTTTCCATAAGGGCCTTTTTCTGGTTCCCTTATGTGGCTTTTATAGACAGGTTTGACTATTTTGTATTATGTTTTTGTTTTGATATTCTTTATTATTCTGGCTATTACTTTATAAATAGCTGCAAATATTATTTCTATTTGATAATACACATTAAATTGAAAGGATATCGATTGATAAAAATAAAACCCAATTTTTATGGGCAAAATATATACAATATATAACAAAAACTAACCGTTTTAATCTAAAATCCATTATATCTATTTTATTTTAGATTTTAGTAGAAATTGCGTCTGATAATATTGAGTAGCGAGTTCATTGCGGTCACTGTCTGTAGAGTCCAAAATAGTTAATATTAAAAATGTAGACACGGTAAAAAGTTTGAAGACCATAAATACAATGTATTATCAATTAAGACTGATTGAACGTCCATAAAATAGTATACAGTCCAACCTGCCTTAAAGGCCACCTCTATATAAGAGCCACCTGCCTATAAAGGCCAGTAGAATTATATTCCAATTGTTCTTTATTCATATTATTTGAACCTGTATATAAAGGCCACCTGTCCATAAATGACACTCATACTGGTTCTTAAACGCCGCCTTTATATACAGGTTTAACTGTATATTAATGACAAATTTACCACCGATAAAATTGTATTATTTCGTTGAACCACGAAAATTGAACACAGCGAAATTAAACTATTTCAAAGTATTCTATTTTTCAAGCTGAATTAACTATTCATTAATTTTTGTCTTCATTTATTTATTCGTTTATTTTTACCTCCCGCCTTTCGAAGAAAGCGGTGAATATTAAATTAAGAGTTATAGTCCGTCCGTCTGTTCGATATTTTTATCTGCGCAAATTCTCTTAAAATATGAAGCACTATTTCACTAAACTTGGTGCAAAACATCAACATTGATAGTCAATGTGCATATCATTAACCCAAGCTGGTATGCTTATTTTCCCGGGAGTTATTGCCCTTTGAACATAAGTGCAAATCACAAAACTGATCCAACAGTTGACTCCTCATCGTTGAATTCACTTTTTTTCTATTTTAGATGGTGAAATATGACTGTTTTATGATATTTATGTTTTTGTTTATTTTTTGTTTCGGATAGAGAAATGTGATTTTTGTATGATATTTATGTTGTTTATTTTCTGTTTCAGATGGAGAAATGTGGTGTTTGTATGGTGTTTTTGAGATTGGTGTTCTGTCTACATTTTTATTCATCATCTTCAGGGTATAAAGCAGAGTTAAACATGAACACATAGACATTATACTGGTGACCAGTATTTGTAACAGTATAAAGAACAAATCACCTCATGTTTATCAAAATAAAATAGCTCAGTATCATTGCTCAGGATTTTGTCATTTTTCATACTTAAAATTTGCATTTTTGCGGGACTTTCTTTCGTGAGATCTTGTTTCTCGCGAAAGACCCCTTTTTGCCAGACTTTAATATTTTTAAGATCTTAATTTTCGCCAGACCTTCATTTTTGTAAGACTTAATTTTCGAGGCCTTTATTTTCAAAAAAACCCTTATTAGACCTTTATTCTCACGAGACCTTTAATTTTTACGATACCTTTATTTTGTTTTTGTGAGACCCTATTTTTAGTGCGATCTATATTTTAGCGACACTTTTATTTTTGTGAGACATTTATGTTGCAAGACATATGTTTTCGCGAGACTTTTTGTTAGGTATTGAGCGGTAGAGGGGAGCGATGGTGTCACAAGTTTACGCCCTAGTCACCAATGATTATTTCACCTGTATATATATATATATATATATATATATATATATTTATATATACCGTCAGTTTTGAATCGATCTATGCATAGTCCGACGGATGGTTTTTTTTTTGGAAAAAGAAACAATGTACCAAACCATGTATTGCTGAATTAAATGGTAGAAAATAATAATTTCATAAATATATGAAAAAGACAATCGTAATTAAAATTTAAAAAAGTTGTACCCGATCGTTTTGTCATTTCGGATAGAGAGAAAGTAGAGTTTTGCAGATCCTACCGTCGCTATGAGGGGGTACATTCTAGCGGTTGTATGTAACTGGATCATTTGCTGTTAATCTGGGTTTTAATTAACTGCTGATTATCACTCATAATATTCCCGTTTCATGTTAATGGTGAAGTATTTAAAATCCACGTGGTCATTTGCACACAACACTGTACGAATTATCTCCCTTTCACGAAAGTGAAATCTAATCGATAAACAGTTTTAAATATGACAATTGCCTCAACATCAAAATACGTTATAATAACCTTCAAAATAAATTTAAATTTCCGTAGATTTCACGAAGAATTAATTAAATCAACCTGCCGCTGCTGTTCATTTCATAAAAAGTTATAATTTTACATCGTAGGACGCAAACTTCTCGGACTACTTTTTATTGTAAACATGAGATCAGTTTGCCAAATTGCAGAAATTATTAGATGCATCCCGTCGCAATATTTTACTAGATTCCGAAATGTATTTCGAAAATGTATTCCAAATGTGCATATGTAACCAAATGCACTACCCGTCTCAGAATACATATCTCACGATAAAAGATATACTTCTTTCACGCTCATTTACCAGGCGCACTATTTCCATGTGTACTCATATCTTATAATTTCATAGCAAAGAAGCTCGATATCTTGGAAGAAAGCGATAGCAAAGTACGCGTTCACTATCGTGTAACGCTGTACAATAAATACTGATTTTAACGGGGTTTCACGTCCCAGTCAATAATATTTCACTATATCATGACGTCACCAGCTATAAGTGAAGCGGCAAAGAATAAAAGTAAAAATTTCCCTTTTGCAGTGCGCACGAATAAATGTGGAGAGATGGTACTTTAATGTGCAACGGGTTATAATGGCTCTTCCGCGACTTTCATTTCTAAATGCCGAGTGCTTGGAGAAAGAACAGTTGCGTCTTGATCAGACCCCGTCCAGGTTAGAATCCGACATACAGATTAAGCACTTTACCAGCGGTAAAGAATGAAAAAAAGATGCAGTAAGGCCTGTCGAATTTAACACTGGGCTTAAAAAAAGGGTCGATGTTTGGTTGTTGAGTGGTGTAATATGAGTGAGTGAGTGAGTAATGGTGTTTTACGCCCCAGTCAAGAATATTTCACTTATATCGAGACGTCGCCAGCTATAGGCGAAGGTGCAGAAATTTTGCCTGTGCGTTGCGCTGATGGCATTATACAGCAGGGTTCTTTAACGTGCCAAGCCCACCGTGACACGGGACCTTGTTTATTTTAAGTTCCCATGCGAAAGAACCGTGACTTTTATTTCGTAATGCCGAGTGCTTGGCGAAAGAACAGTCACTACCCACTTTCAAGTCTTGGGTCAGACCCGGCCGGGGATCGAACCCACAACCTCCCACTTACGGGGCGAGCACTCTACCAGCTGAGCTACCGCAGTGGTGAGTGGTGTAATATGGATAGACGAAGAAAGCCAGAGAGCTACCGAAAGATAAAAACAGCAGCTGGAAAGTTATAAGTAAAGTTCATGATTGATTGATTGATTGAATGTTGTTTTGCGTCCCGGTCAAGGATATTTCACTCAAATCGAGACATCATCAGCTATAGGTGAAGTGGCAGAAATTGTTATCTTTGCAGTGCGCGCAGGGCAATATGCAGGGAGGGTTCTTTTAATATAATGTGCAATGCGTAAGCCTGCCGTGACCAGTAAATCGGTTAAAATTCAAGGTCTCTTCCGAAGGACACCTTTACTTTCATTTCTAAATACTGAGTGCTTGGCGAAATAACAGTTGCGTCTTGGTCAGACCCGGTCCAAAGTTCGAACCTACAACTTCACACATACGGAGCCAGCACTAATAAAGCCACCGTAGTGGTAAAAAAAGGAAACCGATGCAGTACAGACCTGTCGAAAATTAAACACTGAGCTTAAGAAAAGGAGTCGATGTTTGGTTGTTGAATGGCTGTGCACAATATGAATAGGCAAGAGCCCGAGAGCTAACGAAAGATAAAAACAGCAACTGGGAGGTTATAAGTAAAGATCCATGATTGATTGAATGTTGTTTTGCGTCCCGGTCAAGGATATATCACTTATATTGAGACGTTACCAGTTATAGGTGAAGCGGCAATGAAGTTTTACCTTTGCAGTGCGTTCAGGGCAAATGTGCATGGAGGGTTCTTTAAATATAACGTACCAAGCGTACGCCTGCCGTGACAAGGAGAATCGGTGTTTAGCTTCTCTTCAGATGGACCCCTTGACGGCTTTCATTTCTAAATACCGAGGCCAAAACATGCCCCTGCGGGAATTTGAACTCACAACCCTCTGGTCTTGAATCCGACGGTCTACCAACTACTATGCTGCATGTTTCCACTACCAACTGAGCTACATAAATGACAAACTCATCATTAAAGTTCTTAACCCATTTCCATATATATTAAAACATAAATGTTATAAAACATGAATCCTGAGCAACAGTTATTTAGAGTTAGACTTAGAAATAAAAGAAATATATCCAACATAAAATATTTTTATTACCACGTATTTTATACCCGTATAACCGTACGCATGCATGTAACTTCACACATCGATTGAATAGGATTAAATAGCCCAACTCTGAATTAAAACCAAATTTTATTGATATTTTTCCAAAAAAGTTGTTGTCTAAATGATTGATGGTCGATCTTTGATCGTGAGGAACTGCAAAAAATAAAACGATCCAGCTGTATGACGAAAACAAAATGGCGGATCTAAAATCGTATTTACGTTTTTTTATCACAATAATCTATTATTTGACTCAAATATGACAAGTTTCTATCTAATATACTTTAGTTGTCATTAAATTGATGTATTTATAGCCAATCATAAAGTTATAAAGCCCATGTACATGTATACTATAAAATACGGGTATAAAAAATATGTGGTAATATATGTAACAGTTGTTATTGACTCGTACGGAGCATTAATAACCACTTCGTAACACATTTGTTATTGACACGTACGGGGCAATAATCACTTCGTAAAATTTAACACGCTTATCATATATCAAATTTGACCTGGTGGTTTGGCCTTTAATTTGAATATTCAAACAGACTATATATTGTGTAATTTATGGGTTATATAAAGTTGATATATATAAGGATAGATGATAGTTATACTGGGTATCGGGTGTTTATGGTAATAATTCATGTTGTCTTTTTTAAGTCGCACACTTCATAGCCTAATCTAATATTCAAATTAAAGGTCAAGCGGACAAGTCAAAATCGATGCACTAGTAGTATACCAAACAGAGAATTTAAAGATGTATGTTGTGATAGTCTGCCGGTTGTGGGATGGTTGGGTTCCTCTATCGGTATTATAATCACAACAGTGGACGTTTGTTCTGTTGTTCATTCAATGTCAGAAGGCCCATGCATGTTAGATAAATTAGGTCATTTAATATAAGTGCAATACTGAAAAAGTAATACACTGACCTCATAAATATCTTTAACAAGCACATAAAGGTCCTGATGCTCATCTGATGATTCGGTATTTAGCTTGATTCTGAATAATTTAGCCTCTAAAAGGACAATAATTTTCGGATTGAATGGTGTGTCAATAGAATAATCTTGGACAATTTTTAAGAAGATTGGCTCAATAATGTGGCTTTTGACCTATTAACCTTGTGACCTATTTAGTGACCCAACATATGTATCAACCTAGCTTATGCCAAGAGACTCATTCAGAGTTTGTCTAAAGATTACGCAAAAATTGTGGCTTCTTACACGTGTAAGCAGTTATAATCTTATCTATTGGACCCTTGGTACTTGTTGACTCAACTTCAATTATGACACTCATCAAAATCCAAGATGGACATATCTGATGATAGTACTGTAGGTGCTTTGCAGTGAAATGGTCATAGATTGCTGTTTCAATTGGGCCATTTTAGGAAAGTTTGTAAAAATTTGGTTGGGGGATATGAACAAAATCTTTGGATTTTATTACCCCCCCCCCCCCCCCCCACCACACACACACACAAACAAGTTTGATGGGGTATATAGGAATCACCATGTCTGTCTGTTTGACTGTCAGTGTAAAATTCTGTCCAGACCATATCTCATAGCTGCTTTGGACAATTGTCATAAAACTTCACTTGGTCTAAAGACATGTCATGACCTTGAACCAAGGTCATAACGTAAAAGGTCAAGGTCATAAAACATTAAATGTTGGAGACGGGGGTATTTGGCTCTCAAGAGACAGATCTAGTTTTAATTTGACTTAGTCAATTATTTTTTCATCATCCATCATTTCATCAGGATCATAAGCAATACCAAGTTTAGCTCAAATTGGCCAAGTAGTTATAGAAGAGAAGACTATGCACAAATGTATGGACAGATGAATACAAGCTTCACTATGCCATGATCTCAACTCACAATAACTTTAACCAATTGAACTATAATATTTATAATACTAACATAATAACAATAATAATAATAATATCAATAATAATATAGTTCCGTCAGCGATATTGTGGCAGAGTATTTATAAACATGGGTGAATCATATATTATACACGAGTAGGTATTAATACTGTGTTAGCATATGTAAATATTCACGCCTGTATGCGTTCGTTTATTAAGATCACTTTTATATGAATCCCATTTACATTTTACAGACTCTTCCATGTTTATAAACACTCTGCCAATATGTATCACTGACCGACTAAAATATTAATCAGAAAATTAGAATATAATATTTTTATATTTTTTCATTAAAATAAAAGATTCATAACATGTATAGCAAACATTATTGGCACCTGAAATAGTATACCTCAATATATCTTACATTTTATAATTCAATTTGCGTTTGTTTCAAGCATTTTGATTGGTCAGATCTTTTGTGTTATTTTTCCATGACAGAATTGGCTCCTCTCCAACTTTCATTGCCGTAACTACTTTTTTTACCTACATCCCAATGTTTACATTGTTGACACATTACACATAAGTTGTAAAAGTATCACATACACTTAATTGTTGTTGTTTTTTTTAAAATTATAAATTGAATTATTAGAACTGAAGTTACATTTTCTTTTTGTTATGGAAGTATGAAAGAATTGGACATTGCACACGTAACATAATTCGCTATGCGAATTATTCAGTGTGCAAAGTGTCCAATTCTTTCATACTTCCATAACAAAAAGAAAATTTAACTTCATTTCTATAGTATTTTAAATTTGTAGTTTTAATAATTTACTATATTTTTTATCAAATAAAATATTTTTAACATTGACACCAAATAATATACCGGTAGATGCATTTCAATATATCTTATTTTTTGTGTTTTAATAATAATCAAAAGATTTTAAAATTTTTCCTATCAAAAAAAAAATATATATATAATATATGTATAACATTGACACCTAAAATAAAAAAAATATGTTAGTTTTAACAATAATCATAGTAATTGAGAATATTTTTGTATTTTTTCTTTCAAATAAAATATCCATAAAATAAGCTCATAAAATAAAATATAATTCAATATATCTTAACTATTTTTGTTTTAAAATAATAAAAATCATTAACATATATACTGCATAAAAACTTTATACCAATATTCTGTTTTTCAGATTTGAAAACTTAATTTTCTCAAAAATTCTAATATAGAAGTTAAGAACATATAATAATACATATAAAATAACATTTTCTATTGAAAAGACAAGATTATAGTATTATATGATACACCAAGCAAAACCCATATCTTATCCTTTTGTGACATTTTGAGAAAATGACAGAAAATTGTCGACATTCTCTTCACAAATAAAAGGCTGATTGATTGACTAAATGGGGTGTTACATTGCACAAGTCCCAGTCAAGAATGTTTTAAAACTATCGAGACAACACCAGAAATAGTTGAAGTGGCAGAAATATTGACCTTTGCTGTGCACTTAGAGCAATGTTCAGGAAGGATTTTTTTAAATGTCATGCCTACCAGAACACGAGGCAGTTCTTAAGGTCTCTTCTGCAGGACCCTGTGACTTTCATTTTTAAATGTTGTGTACTTGGCCAAAGAACAATCACTAGGTACCTATTAACAGGTCTTGATCAGGCCCAGTCAGGGTTCCAACCTACAACCTAACACATATAAAGTCAGCACCCGAGTTGTCAAAAGCTCACACTTGCTGATCAAACAATCTATTCCCAACAAGGTTTTAATCTCATTTGGGGTAGAGCATAGTGAGAGAATGTTTGTCAGTTAAAAAGTAATAGTTTTTCAGACACTCCGGTTTCCTTCTTAATTCCACAACTGACCACCTTAACATTAGTGAAATAATCTTCATGGGTAATAAAACACCATTACTCTGTTCCACTCTATCACTTTTTGTTATAATTATGATGCATCTTAGATTTGTGTCTACATAAAATATTAATATTGAAACTTAATTACATCTATATTCTACAGTCAAACCTGCCCATAGAGTCCACCCACAGGAACCAGTAAAAGTGCCTGTTATGGGTAGAAGGTCCTTATAAGAGTCCACCCACAGGAACCAGTAAAAGTGCCTGTTATGGGTAGAAGACGACTCAGGAACCAGTAAAAGTGCCTGTTATGGGTAGAAGGTCCTTGTAAGTCCACCTACAGGAACCAGTAAAAGTGCCTGTTATGGGTAGAAGGTCCTTGTAAGAGTCCACCTACAGGAACCAGTAAAAGTGCCTGTTATGGGTAGAAGGTCCTTGTAAGAGTCCACCTACAGGAACCAGTAAAAGTGCCTGTTATGGGTAGAAGGTCCTTGTAAGAGTCCACCTACAGGAACCAGTAAAAGTGCCTGTTATGGGTAGAGCGTCCTTGTAAGAGTCCACCTACAGGAACCAGTAAAAGTGCCTGTTATGGGTAGAAGGTCCTTGTAAGAGTCCACCCACAAGAACCAGTAAAAGTGCCTGTTTGGGTAGAGCGTCCTTGTAAGAGTCCACCTACAGGAACCAGTAAAAGTGCCTGTTATGGGTAGAAGGTCCTTGTAAGAGTCCACCTACAGGAACTAGTAAAAGTGCCTGTTATGGGTAGAAGGTCCTTGTAAGAGTCCACCTACAGGAACTAGTAAAAGTGCCTGTTATGGGTAGAAGGTCCTTGTAAGAGTCCACCTACAGGAACCAGTAAAAGTGCCTGTTATGGGTAGAAGGTCCTTGTAAGAGTCCACCTACAGGAACCAGTAAAAGTGCCTGTTATGGGTAGAGCGTCCTTGTAAGAGTCCACCTACAGGAACCAGTAAAAGTGCCTGTTATGGGTAGAAGGTCCTTGTAAAGTCCACCCCAAGAACCAGTAAAAGTGCCTGTTATGGGTAGAGCGTCCTTGTAAGAGTCCACCTACAGGAACCAGTAAAAGTGCCTGTTATGGGTAGAGCGTCCTTGTAAGAGTCCACCTACAGGAACCAGTAAAAGTGCCTGTTATGGGTAGAAGGTCCTTGTAAGAGTCCACCCACAAGAACCAGTAAAAGTGCCTGTTATGGGTAGAAGGTCCTTGTAAGAGTCCACCTACAGGAACCAGTAAAAGTGCCTGTTATGGGTAGAAGGTCCTTGTAAGTCCACCTACAGGAACCAGTAAAAGTGCCTGTTATGGGTAGAAGGTCCTTGTAAGAGTCCACCCACAAGAACCAGTAAAAGTGCCTGTTATGGGTAGAAGGTCCTTGTAAGAGTCCACCTACAGGAACCAGTAAAAGTGCCTGTTATGGGTAGAAGGTCCTTGTAAGAGTCCACCCACAAGAACCAGTAAAAGTGCCTGTTATGGGTAGAGCGTCCTTGTAAGAGTCCACCTACAGGAACCAGTAAAAGTGCCTGTTATGGGTAGAAGGTCCTTGTAAGAGTCCACCTACAGGAACCAGTAAAAGTGCCTGTTATGGGTAGAAGGTCCTTGTAAGAGTCCACCTACAGGAACCAGTAAAAGTGCCTGTTATGGGTAGAGCGTCCTTGTAAGAGTCCACCTACAGGAACCAGTAAAAGTGCCTGTTATGGGTAGAAGGTCCTTGTAAGAGTCCACCCACAAGAACCAGTAAAAGTGCCTGTTATGGGTAGAGCGTCCTTGTAAGAGTCCACCTACAGGAACCAGTAAAAGTGCCTGTTATGGGTAGAAGGTCCTTGTAAGAGTCCACCTACAGGAACTAGTAAAAGTGCCTGTTATGGGTAGAAGGTCCTTGTAAGAGTCCACCTACAGGAACTAGTAAAAGTGCCTGTTATGGTAGAAGGTCCTTGTAAGAGTCCACCTACAGGAACCAGTAAAAGTGCCTGTTATGGGTAGAAGGTCCTTGTAAGAGTCCACCTACAGGAACTAGTAAAAGTGCCTGTTATGGGTAGAAGGTCCTTGTAAGAGTCCACCTACAGGAACTAGTAAAAGTGCCTGTTATGGGTAGAAGGTCCTTGTAAGAGTCCACCTACAGGAACTAGTAAAGTGCCTGTTATGGGTAGAAGGTCCTTGTAAGAGTCCACCCACAAGAACCAGTAAAAGTGCCTGTTATGGGTAGAGCGTCCTTGTAAGAGTCCACCTACAGGAACCAGTAAAAGTGCCTGTTATGGGTAGAAGGTCCTTGTAAGAGTCCACCTACAGGAACTAGTAAAAGTGCCTGTTATGGGTAGAAGGTCCTTGTAAGAGTCCACCTACAGGAACTAGTAAAAGTGCCTGTTATGGTAGAAGGTCCTTGTAAGATCCACCTACAGGAACCAGTAAAAGTGCTGTTATGGTAGAAAGGTCCTTGTAAGAGTCCACCTACAGGAACCAGTAAAGTGCCTGTTATGGGTAGAGCGTCCTTGTAAGAGTCCACCTACAGGAACCAGTAAAAGTGCTTGTATGGGTAGAAGGTCCTTGTAAGAGTCCACCCACAAGAACCAGTAAAAGTGCCTGTTATGGGTAGAAGTGTCCTTGTAAGAGTCCCCCTACAGGAACCAGTAAAAGTGCCTGTTATGGGTAGAAGGTCCTTGTAAGAGTCCACCTACCAGACCAGTAAAAGTGCCTGTTATGGTAAAGGTCCTGTAAGAGTCCACCACAAGAACCAGTAAAAGTGCCTGTTATGGGTAGAAGGTCTTGTAAGAGTCCACCTACAGGAACCAGTAAAAGTGCCTGTTATGGGTAGAAGGTCTTGTAAGAGTCCACCCACAAGAACCAGTAAAGTGCCTGTTTATGGGTAGAGCGTCCTTGTAAGAGTCCACCTACAGGAACCAGTAAAAGTGCCTGTTATGGGTAGAAGGTCCTTGTAAGAGTCCACCTACAAGAACCAGTAAAGTGCCTGTTATGGGTAGAAGGTCCTTGTAAAGTCCACCTACAGGAACCAGTAAAAGTGCCTGTTATGGGTAGAGCGTCCTTGTAAGAGTCCACCTACAGAACCCTAAAAGTGCCTGTTATGGTAGAAGGTCCTTGTAAGAGTCCACCCACAAGAACCAGTAAAGTGCCTGTTATGGGTAGAGCGTCCCTTGTAAGAGTCCACCTACAGGAACCAGTAAAAGTGCCTGTTATGGGTAGAAGGTCCTTGTAAGAGTCCACCTACAGGAACTAGTAAAAGTGCTGTTATGGGTAGAAGGTCCTTGTAAGAGTCCACCTACAGGAACTAGTAAAAGTGCCTGTTATGGGTAGAAGGTCCTTGTAAGAGTCCACCTACAGGAACCAGTAAAAGTGCCTGTTATGGGTAGAAGGTCCTTGTAAGAGTCCACCTACAGGAACCAGTAAAAGTGCCTGTATGGGTAGAGCGTCCTTGTAAGAGTCCACCTACAGGAACCAGTAAAAGTGCCTGTTATGGGTTAGAAGGTCCTTGTAAAGTCCACCCACAAGAACCAGTAAAAGTGCCTGTTATGGGTTAGAGCGTCCTTGTAGAGTCCACCTACAGGAACCAGTAAAAGTGCCTGTTTGGGTAGAGCGTCCTTGTAAGAGTCCACCTACAGGAACCATAAAATGCCTGTTATGGGTAGAGGTCCTTGTAAGATCCACCCACAAGACCAGTAAAAGTGCCTGTTATGGGTAGAAGCGTCCTTGTAAGAGTCCACCTACAGGAACCAGTAAAAGTGCCTGTTATGGTAGAAGGCTTGTAAGAGTCCACCTACAGGAACCAGTAAAAGTGCCTGTTATGGGTAGAGCGTCCTTGTAAGAGTCCACCTACAGGAACCAGTAAAAGTGCCTGTTATGGGTAGAAGGTCCTTGTAAGAGTCCACCCACAAGAACCAGTAAAAGTGCCTGTTTGGGTAGAGCGTCCTTGTAAGAGTACCTACAGGAACCAGTAAAAGTGCCTGTTATGGGTAGAAGGTCCTTGTAAGAGTCCACCTACAGGAACTAGTAAAAGTGCCTGTTATGGGTAGAAGGTCCTTGTAAGAGTCCACCTACAGGAACTAGTAAAAGTGCCTGTTATGGGTAGAAGGTCCTTGTAAGAGTCCACCTACAGAACCAGTAAAAGTGCCTGTTATGGGTAGAAGTCCTTGTAAGAGTCCACCTACAGGAACCAGTAAAAGTGCCTGTTATGGGTAGAGCGTCCTTGTAAGAGTCCACCTACAGGAACCAGTAAAAGTGCCTGTTATGGGTAGAAGGTCCTTGTAAGAGTCCACCCACAGAACCAGTAAAAGTGCCTGTTATGGTAGAGCGTCCTTGTAAGAGTCCACCTACAGGAACCAGTAAAAGTGCCTGTTATGGGTAGAGCGTCCTTGTAAGTCCACCTACAGGAACCAGTAAAAGTGCCTGTTATGGGTAGAAGGTCCTTGTAAGAGTCCACCACAGAACCAGTAAAAGTGCCTGTTATGGGTAGAAGGTCCTTGTAAGAGTCCACCTACAGGAACCAGTAAAAGTGCCTGTTATGGGTAGAAGGTCCTTGTAAGAGTCCACCTACAGGAACCAGTAAAAGTGCCTGTTATGGGTAGAAGGTCCTTGTAAGAGTCCACCTACAGAACCAGTAAAATGCCTGTTATGGGTAGAAGGTCCTTGTAAGAGTCCACCACAGAACCAGTAAAAGTGCCTGTTATGGGTAGAGGTCCTTGTAAGAGTCCACCCACAAGAACCAGTAAAAGTGCCTGTTATGGGTAGAGCGTCCTTGTAAGAGTCCACCTACAGGAACCAGTAAAAGTGCCTGTTATGGGTAGAAGGTCCTTGTAAGAGTCCACCTACAGGAACCAGTAAAAGTGCCTGTTATGGTAGAGGTCCTTGTAAGAGTCCACCTACAGGAACCAGTAAAAGTGCCTGTTATGGGTAGAGCGTCCTTGTAAGAGTCCACCTACAGGAACCAGTAAAAGTGCCTGTTATGGGTAGAAGGTCCTTGTAAGAGTCCACCCAGAACCAGTAAAAGTGCCTGTTATGGGTAGAGCGTCCTTGTAAGAGTCCACCTACAGGAACCAGTAAAAGTGCCTGTTATGGGTTAGAAGGTCCTTGTAAGAGTCCACCTACAGGAACTAGTAAAAGTGCCTGTTATGGGTAGAAGGTCCTTGTAAGAGTCCACCTACAGGAACTAGTAAAAGTGCCTGTATGGGTAGAAGGTCCTTGTAAGGAGTCCACCTACAGGAACCAGTAAAAGTGCCTGTTTAGGGTAGAAGGTCCTTGTAAGAGTCCACCTACAGGAACCAGTAAAAAGGCCTGTTATGGTTAGAGCGTCCTTGTAAGAGTCCACCTACAGGAACCAGTAAAAGTGCTTGTTATGGGTAGAAGGTCCTTGTAAGAGTCCACCCACAAGAACCAGTAAAAGTGCCTGTTATGGGTAGAAGGTCCTTGTAAGAGTCCACCTACAGGAACCAGAAAAAGTGCCTGTTATGGGTAGAAGGTCCTTGTAAGAGTCCACCTACAGGAACCAGTAAAAGTGCCTGTTATGGGTAGAAGGTCCTTGTAAGAGTCCACCCACAAGAACCAGTAAAAGTGCCTGTTATGGTAGAAGGTCCTTGTAAGAGTCCACTACAGGAACCAGTAAAAGTGCTGTTATGGGTAGAAGGTCTTGTAAGAGTCCACCCACAAAGAACCAGTAAAAGTGCCTGTTATGGTTAGAGCGTCCTTGTAAGAGTCCACCTACAGGAACCAGTAAAAGTGCCTGTTATGGGTAGAAGGTCCTTGTAAGAGTCCACCTTACAAGAACCAGTAAAGTGCCTGTTATGGGTAGAAGGTCCTTGTAAGAGTCCACCTACAGGAACCAGTAAAAGTGCCTGTTATGGGTAGAGCGTCCTTGTAAGAGTCCACCTACAGGAACCAGTAAAAGTGCTGTTATGGGTAGAAGGTCCTTGTAAGAGTCCCCACAAGAACCAGTAAAGTGCCTGTATGGTAGAGCGTCCTTGTAAGAGTCACCTACAGGAACCAGTAAAAGTGCCTGTTATGGGTAGAAGGTCCTTGTAAGAGTCCCACCACAGGAACTAGTAAAAGTGCCTGTTATGGGTAGAAGGTCCTTGTAAGAGTCCACCTACAGGAACTAGTAAAAGTGCCTGTTATGGGTAGAAGGTCCTTGTAAGAGTCCACCTACAGGAACCAGTAAAAGTGCCTGTTATGGGTAGAAGGTCCTTGTAAGAGTCCACCTACAGGAACCAGTAAAAGTGCCTGTTATGGGTAGAGCGTCCTGTAAGAGTCCACCTACAGGAACCAGTAAAGTGCCTGTTATGGGTAGAAGGTCCTTGTAAGAGTCCACCCACAAGAACCAGTAAAAAGTGCCTGTTATGGGTAGAGCGTCCTTGTAAGAGTCCACCTACAGGAACCAGTAAAGTGCCTGTTATGGTAGAGCGTCCTGTAAGAGTCCACCTACAGGAACAGTAAAAGTGCTGTTATGGGTAGAAGGTCCTGTAAGAGTCCACCCACAAGAACCAGTAAAAGTGCCTGTTATGGGTAGAGCGTCCTTGTAAGAGTCCACCTACAGGAACCAGTAAAAGTGCCTGTTATGGTGTAGAAGGTCCTTGTAAAGAGTCCACCTACAGGAAACCAGTAAAAGTGCCTGTTATGGGTAGAGCGTCCTTGTAAGAGTCCACCTACAGGAACCAGTAAAAGTGCCGTTATGGGTAGAAGGTCCTTGTAAGAGTCCACCTACAGGAACCAGTAAAAGTGCCTGTTATGGGTAGAGCGTCCTTGTAAGAGTCCACCTACAGGAACCAGTAAAAGTGCCTGTTATGGGTAGAAGGTCCTTGTAAGAGTCCACCTACAGAACTAGTAAAAGTGCCTGTTATGGGGTAGAGCGTCCTTGTAAGCAGGTTCAAATAACATGAATAAAAGAGCAATGGCGATAAAATTTCACTGGCCCTTTTAAAAGCAGATATTCCTTATAACATGAAAAAAATAGCAATTGGATTAAAGTTTACTGGCCTTAAAAAGCAGGTGACCCCAATATACATAGGGGTGGGCTTTAAGACAGGTTCGACTGTACAAAATACAAAATGCAGTTTTACAGATTTTAACAAGATTAAGAAATATCTATAATTTTTCCAAAAAGACAGTGCTGGGCATGATTTGTGATTGGATAGCAACATACTGGTTACAAAGAAAAAATCTCTTCTCCCTTGCCGGATCAAATCAAACCTGGCCAGAATGCCATTTTTAAATGAGTGAACTACTGTTTCACCTCAAAGGTACCCATAGAAGAGTCAGAAATGATATCTTTAAATTGTAATTAGTACATACTATATACCAGTATCTATATTGTTACATTACATCTCTCCACTTTAGCAACAATCATCCCTTCAAGTTAGTTAAAAGTTAAAGTCTGTCCCGAGCCATTAGGCCCATCAGGCCAGAGCTTATCCGGTTTCGGTGGCGTTAAGCGACTGAGAGTACAAGACTCTCCCCTGAATGGGACGCGGTCCATACGCAGGGTTAACCCCCAGCATTTTGCTGGTACTCATTTATTTTTAGCTGAGTGAACTGGAACAACGTGAAATTAAGTGTCTTGCTCAAGGACACAACACACATCGCCGGTCCAGGGATCAACCCATGACCTTCGAATCATGAGTCAACGCCTTAACCACTAGGCCACGCGCTTCCATCCCTTGAAGAGGTATCCTTAATCATGCATTTACATATTATTATCTTCTAATTATTAATAATTATTATTATTTTTATTGGGTTTTATTCCAGTGGGTGCACTTTGGTGGGGCAATACTTAAAGTTAAGGTTCATGTGTGGGCATCATTTAGACATAAAGATTATATAGTAACAATGAAAATACCTTCCCCTTACACCAGAAATCTGTTGTAGTCATCAAAAACAAAAATACTAATTATGTCTGAATCTTAATCTAGAAGCAAAGTAAAAACTTTGAAGCAGGCAAATTGGGTTATCACCAGAAAATTGAGATCGGGTGCTCCAGAAAGTTACCCACCTCCTAAGTTAAATTAAGTTAAAAATAAAACGGCTTTATAAGTTTCCAAAATCCTAAGTTTGATAAAATTATAAATAAGTATGGCTTTATTTGATGTGCCGATTTTCAAATCACACAAAAATCAAATAATTCTTTCTCAACAAAAAATGTATAACCAACATAACATGTAAGAAAATTACATTTAAATAAAATAACATCATTATAAACATATTTAAAATTTTAAAAATGAAAATAAAATACATGTATCATTTCCTTACTTAATCACCATAAAACAAAAATAAAAGGCCCCTTGGGCCTGATACACTCACCTGATAAATAATGACTAGCTGATTATTTTTTATAAAACATAAAAACTGGAAACGCCAAATGTTTCAAAAATGGTAAATATTAATAATTCCAGTATTCTTTTGCATCTTTGAACTTGACCTTTGAACTCATGACCTTCATCTATATAACAAAAGGCTGTTGTATCAATACCTACACTTTTCATAATAAAATCAGAAAGGTAAAAAATTAGGTCATGACCTTCATATTTGACCTTGATCCCATTTTGAATGTAATTACAAGAACATGTCAAAACTGAAAACCCCATGTCATAACTGATCAAACAGTTGAGTTATAAACAAGTAAATTTTGAAACTATTGTAGGATTTGAACTGCCCAAAAATGTGTAATCAAAATCAAAAACAAACATATTAATCCATGTCCGAATCACAATCCAGAAGCAAAGTAAACACTTTGGAACTGACAAGTTAGGTTAGACATGTGAACTTCCACCAGGGAAGTAACCTATTTTTTGTCTAAATTTTACAAAATGCCACAAACAAATCTGAATTGCACCAGGCCTTACACTTCAGATCAAGAGTTTTTGCAGGGGTCTTTCCCATTTTGGAATCATACCAGGACTCTTGGAATTGGGAAAATAAGCGGTGTTTTGTGAAAATTCAACAAGAGGCAATAATATCACATTCACACTTTTACTGGTCATAAAATATAATTAGATTTCTATTTGTCTGTCTTTCATGTCTCTGAATTTATTTACAGCATATTCTAGTTGTGTCTTGGAGAGATGAAGGTATAGAAATTTGATTTGAAAAAAAATACAATTTGAATGTAAACACAAATTAAAATAAATTATTAATTTTGTCTCCTAATACGAGGAGTAATTTCTACTTTGTTCAGTCTTCTAGTTGTAAGTGTCTTCTGTAGCGGCCACAGGTGGCCTCCTCTTTTTCGAACAATACAGAGGTGTCTTTAGCATGCACAGAGACACAGGACCTCCGTTTTGAGTCTCATCTGAAAGACTACCAGGTAATGAGCTTTTTACAGCCCTAGTATAGGCAGAAGATGAAAATCATCTCAGAAAATTCTGAAGTCCTGAGGGAGGTTTGAACCCACAACCCTTGACTTAGAAAGCCAGTGACAGTACCGCTCGGCCAAGTTTGCCCATTAGTACTGTCTGTGGGCTAACCATAACCTATCTTTTCAGTTTCAGTTGAGGTTTAAGTAAATCTGGTTTTATGTCTCTTTCATTCATTTAGAGGCCGCGGTGGCCTAATGGATAAGACGTCAGTCTTCAAATCCAGGGTCTCTCACCGCTGTGAGTTCGAGTCCCGCTCAGACCACATGTGGAAAAGTAAATTTTCCTTGTAAAAGTGAATTTTCCTTGTCCTTGGCCTTTACTGATTCACCTGGTATCAGTATAATGGACTGGGGGAGTGGTACGCTTGTCTGCGGCATACTGACTGTGTGAGCTAGCACGTTAAAGTCGCCCTGAGTGCGCGCTAGTACAAGGCAGACCATACAACACACTCGCACTTCACACGCATACACAAAATTATTCATAGATTAATCCATAGAGATTAAAAATAGTTCTCGTCGCAAATAGCTGAAAAATTGCTGATGCGACGTTAAACAACATTCAACCAACCAACCAATCTTTCATTCATTACATATTGTTTCTTTGACTTAAACCGACTGGTTATAGGTTGCAAGACAGAATATGACATACATTTAATAAAGTGGTGTGGATGTTTTAAAATTGATCTTTTGAAATGAAATGGGTAAATTTATATAGTGTTGACCCCATTTTTGAAAGCATGGCTCCCTATAATTTTAAGGCATTGGTCAAGATGACTCCACTAACTACAGTTCTAGATTAAACTATGTATAAGTTTCCCCCAATTAGTTTTTTCCCCAAATTGCATAGAAATATGTTATTTTTGCCCAATTCTGAGGACCTGGATCCTGAACCCAATGCCAAAAGGGATGTGACAAAATTATGTTACTTTTCCCCTATTCCAAGGACTGCTGACATGGTACATTACTATAAGAGGTATCACAACAATGACAGGTAGGCTGGTAATCTGGGTATGTTATATATATCTTGGTGCTTTGTAAAAATAGTTTCATTTTATTTTTACATTGTGAATTTGTTTTGTGTATTTCTAAGTTCTCTGCATGAAATTATGCTAATTTTCTCCAATTACAAGGACCCTGGACCCAGTACAACTATGAGGTGTGGCAACCTTGAAAAGACGGTATAGTCAAACCTGTCTATAAAGGTCAACAAGGGAACCAGTAAAAGTGCAGGTGGCCCTTATATACAGGTTCAAATAATATGAATAAAGAACAATTTGGATACAGTTCTTCTGGCTTTTATAAGCAGATAGTCCTTATGTAGACATGATCTATAAGGCTGGTTGGACTGTTTGTATCTAGTTTCTTTGTAGAAGTATTTTGGTCTTTACATATTGTGAATTTGTTTGTGTATTTTTAAGCTTTTTGCATTGAAGACTTTTATGTGGCAGACATCACACTGGTAAGTTTTCTTGTCAAAATGGCTACGCAGATGCCATTTCAGGACGGGCAAATTGTAAAAAGATTTAGAACACAATGAACATTTAAATAATTTCTCATCCCAATGGACAGCTAAATGGCGAATCAGTGCGTTTACATGGGTAAACAATTTACCACAGGAACTACATTTTATATTCTGACTAGGTCTCTTCCTTCTTGTTTCCTTTTCTGTATTTTCCATTTTCTGTAGGGACACACTGCTTGGACTACAAATACATTTATTCATGTGACTTTCCAAAAATGTTTGTTGTAAAAACAAATTCCACATTTTTTACATTGATAAGTTGTAAAACCTTTCTGAGACTCAGAGTTCTCACTATGGTCAATATTTCTAATTGGCTTATTATGAGTTTGTGAATGCCTCTGCAAGTGATGTTTAAGGGTAAACTTCGCATCACAAACATCACATTGGAAACGCTTGGTGTCTTTCAATTTGTGATATTTTAAATGATTCCTCAAATGCCTTTCCTGGGAAAAACGTTTGTAGCAGATTTGACATGCGAGCGACAAATAACTCTTTGTGCTTCTACTGTTACATTGTCTTGAATGAACTCGAAGCAATAATGAAGATGGGAAACATCACTACATAGCTTACACTTATGTTTTTTATTTAAAGTTGGTCTTTTGTTTTGCTTTAAATTATCAGAACGTTTTTCCATATCATCATGGTCATGCATACTCTTTCTGTGGTCACATAAAGCCATACTGCTAGAAAATATTTTACTACACAAGCTGCATTTAACTAACTTCCTTTTACATGTTTTATATCCAGTTTCATGTATTTTCCAGTGTATCATCATGTTTTTTTTAGTAGATTCTGTTTTTCCGCAGAATCCACATTGAAAAGGTTTGTTTCCAATGTGGATCTTTGCATGCCACTTAAGATGATCATCATTTCTAAATTCTAAACCACACACCAAACATGTGGATTTTATCGGCTTACTTTGGGACAATCCTCTTCTGTCTATTCTGTTTACTCTGACAATTAAATTTCTTTTCTTGTTACCATGGATATGACTACTGTGTTGGGTAAAGTTGTGACGTGTATGGAATTTTTTCTTGCATTGCTTACATTGAAATAAACCTTCAATTTTTTACTAAAATTAGCTCTATTTTTTCTCAATTGACGTTTTTCTTTATGTGGTTGTTTGATTCGATTTTCAGAATTTCTGTTGCTGTCTTCTGAAGACTCTACCAACTCTCTATCATCAGAACTTCCATCGTCATAAGGGCTATGAACAGACTTAACATGCTTTGCAAGTAGATATTTTGATCTGTAAACAGTGCTACAGACTTTACATTTAAAATTGTCATCAGGGCTATGAACAAACCTAACATGTTTTTCAAGTAGATGTTTTGATCTATAAACAGTGTTACAGTCTTTACATTTAAACTTGTCATCAGGGCTATGAACAAACCTAACATGTTTCATCAGGAGATATCTTGATCTGCAAACAGTACTACAAACATTACATTCAAACATTTTTCTGTGAGATTTAACAGAAACAGCATCAGCAGATTTATCAGATGAATTGCTTATTTCTGAATCGCTTTGCGTACTCACACTTTCCTGTTTTGAATGAGGTTTTCTTTTAACATGATCACTTAAATGTTTTTTCAAATTTTGATAAGAGCGAAAAATTCTAAAACAAAATGAACATTCATATTTATTTTCAGAACTTTTCTCAGATTTTTCTTTGGAGTGACTTTGAGTATTTTCACTACTTTTCTTAGATTTATTCACCAAGTTACTATGGTTACCTTGAACATCTTCTGTGCTTCTCTTAAAAGATTTTCCTTTGGTGTGACCTTGAGCATGTTCCAAACCTTTCTTAGAGGATTTAACCATGTCATGGACTTTCGCGTGCTCTTTCAGTTCCGATTTTCTGATATACTGTTTTCCACATACATTACATATAGAAGGGTTATATCCAAAATCTAGTACTTTGTCCTGTTCTGCCTGTCTTACTTCATTTTGTTCAGTGTGTTGATTTCTTTCTAAAGTATGTAGAATTTCTAATGCTTCCGATGCCTCTGTTGTATCTAAACTTTGTTTTCCTCCTACACTTTCTGTTGTTTGTGTCTCTCCTATTGTTTCTGCAGTAGTGGTATCACCAAATTGTATGTACATTTCTACAGAATTTTCATTACTCCAACAAGACTCATTCTCAACATCAGCGATATCTCTGCCATTATTCACATAATTCAGAACAATTCTATTATCAGCACCAGCACATCCATTTTCTCCTTCCATGGGTATCATGACATCATTTTTGTTATTCCCCATGGGCATCATCACATTACTATTGTTATTTTCCATGGGCATCATCACATTACTATTGTTATTTCCTATGGGCATCATCACATTACTATTGTTATTTCCTATGGGCATCATCACATTACAATTGTTATTTCCAATGGGCATCACATTAGTATTGTTATTCCCCATGGGCATCATCACATTACTATTGTTATTTCCCATGGGCATCATCACATCACTCTCATTAATATCACCATCATCATTGACTGTACTGGTTGCTGGTAAAATTTCCACATTTCTGCGGTTTTGTTTATAAATTTCACTTTTAAATTTAGATGAAGTCTGAGTTTTTACCTCACCAGCATCATCTTTTTCTCTTCTTGTAATATCACTAATTGAAACAGTATTTTCACTCAGAATTTTACTATCAACAGTATTTTCCTTTGTATGAGAAGCTGTGTCCTCTTCTGTGATGTCAATAATGGGCACATCATCGATGACAACGTCAGTCATTTTGCCATCCCCTGCATCTCCTGCCATTTTCTTTTCTCCAACATCTCCAATAAGGTCTACCATTTTGCTGTCCCCGCCATCTCCAATGACAACAGCTACCATTTTCCCATGACCTTCATCATTGTTGTCATCATCAGCATCATCATCACTGATGCAAACTACATCATCCGACTTTATAACTTCATGTTTTGTCGGTAACATTTTAGAAGATTCTAAATTGCTTCTTGCTGTAAAAAAATATAAATGTCAAGGTCAAACATTTACAAAGATGGAGGATGTCTTTATTTATAAGATTTTATCATGTGTGTTAAAAGTCAAGGGTTTTATGATACATGTCATAAATAGTCTCAACATGTGGTTTTCTTATTTTGTCATTATATCCAGTGTCTGTACTAAGTCAGGGATTTATAGTCAGTGGTCTGGATATGTGTATATCTTGTTTTCTTTTCTTAAATCAAGGGATCAAGACTAAATCAAGAATTTAGGACTAAGTCAGTGGCTCATGAAAAAGTCAAGGGCTCATGGCTAAGTCAAGGACTATGGATTAAGTAAAAGGACTTAGTACTAACTAAAAAGGCCAGAACTAATTCAAGAACTCTGGACTAAACCAGGGACTCAGGACTTACTCAAAGACTCAAGACTAAGTCAAAGACTCAGGACTAAGTCAAGGACTCTGGACTAAGTCAAGAATTCA
Organism: Anadara kagoshimensis; assembly: GCA_021292105.1. Classification (NCBI taxonomy): domain Eukaryota; kingdom Metazoa; phylum Mollusca; class Bivalvia; order Arcoida; family Arcidae; genus Anadara; species Anadara kagoshimensis. Next base: position 7,873,588 of record CM037868.1, on the reverse strand, counting down.
GAACTATGTCATAGACTCAGGACTAAGTCATTGGCTCAGGATTAAGTCAAGGACTCAAGACTAAGTCAAGGACTCAGGATTAAGTCAAAGACTCAAGACTAAGTCAAGGACTCAAGATTAAGTCAAAGACTCAGGACTAAGTCAAGGACTCAGGACTAAGTCAAGGACTCTGGACTAAGTCAAGAATTCAGAACTAAGTCATAGACTCAGGACTAAGTCATTGGCTCAGGATTAAGTCAAGGACTCAAGACTAAGTCAAGGACTCAGGATTCAGTCAAAGACTCAAGACTAAGTCAAAGACTCAGGACTAAGTTAAAGGACTCAGTAATAAGTCAAGGATTCAGGACTAAGTCAAAGGCTCAGGACTTATTTAAGGACTCAAGACTAAGTCAAGAACTCAAGACTTAGTCAAAGACTCAGGACTAAGTCAAGGACTCATAACTAAGTCAAGGACTCATGACTAAGTCAAGGACTCAGGACTAAGTCAAGGGCTCAGGACTAAGTCAAGGACTCATAACTAAGTCAAGGACTCAAGACTAAGTCAAGGACTCAGGACTAAGTCAAGGGCTCAAGACTAAGTCAAGGACTCAGGACTTAGTCAATGGCTCAGGACTAAGGATTTAGTCAAGGACTCATAACTAAGTCAAGGACTCAAGACTAAGTCAAGGACTCAAGACTAAGTCAAGGACTCAGGACTTAGTCAAGGACTCAAGACTATGTTAAGGACTTAAAACTAAGTCAAGAGCTCATGACAAAGTCAACGGCTCAGGATTAAGTCAAGGACTCAGAACTAAGTCAAGGACTCAGGATTAAGTCAAGGACTCAGAACTTAGTCAAGGACTCAGGACTTAGTCAAGGACCGAGGACTACGTCAAGGACTCAGGACTAAGCCAAAGACTCGGAACTAACTCAAGGAGGCAGGACTAAGTCATGGACTCAGAACTAAGTCAAGGACTCAGGACTAAGCCAAGGACCTAGGACTACGTCAAGGACTCAGGACTAAGCCAAGGACTCAAAACTAAATCAAGGACTCAGGACTAAGCTAAGGACTCAGGACTACATCAAGAACTAAGAACTAAGTCAAGGACTCAAAACTAAGTCAAGGACTCAGGACTAAGTGAATGACTCAGAACTAACTCAATAAGGCAGGACTAAGTCAAGGACTCATGACTCAGTCAAGGTCTCATGACTAAGTCAAGGTCTCATGACTAAGTCAAGGACTCAGAACTAACTCAATGAGGCAGGACTAAGTCCAGGACTCAAGAGTCAGTCAAGGTCTCATGACTAAGTCAAGGATTTCGATCTAAGTCAAGAACTTGGGGCTAAGTAAAAGGCTCAGATCTAAATCAAGGAAGCAGGACTAGGTCAAGGACTCAGGACTAAGTCAAGGACTCAGCACTAAGTCAAGGGCAGGACTAAGTCAAGGACTCAGAACTAAGTCAAGAACTCAGAACTAAGTCAATGACTCAGAACCAAGCCAAGGACTAAGAACTAAGTCTAGGACTCAGAACTAAGTCTAGGACTCAGAACTAAGCCAATGACTCAGAACTAAGTCAAGGACTCAGGACTAAGCCAAGGACACAGAACTAAGTCAAGGACTCAGTACTAAGCCAAGGACTCAGAACTAACTCAAGGAGGCAGAACTAAGTCAAGGACTCAGAACTAAGTCAAGGACTCAGAACTAACTCAATGAGGCAGGACTCAGTCAAGGTTTCATGACTAAGTCAAGGACTCAGAACTAAGTCAAGAACTTGGGACTAAGTAAAAGGCTCAGATTTAAGTCAAGGAGGCAGGACTAAGTCAAGGACTCAGGACTAAGTCAAGGACTCAGGACTAACTGAAGGAGGAAGGACTAAGTCAAGGACTCAGAACAAAGTCAAAGACTCAAAACTAAGTCAAGGGCTTGTGTCTAAGTCCAGGACTCAGAACTAAGTCAAGGACACAGGATTAAGTCAAGGACTCAGGACTAAGTAAAAGGCTCAGGTCTAAGTCAAGGACTCAGAACTAAGTCAAAGGCTAAAAACCAAGTCAAATGCTCAAATCCTTACCAAGGGATAAAATCCAATTCAAGGGCCCATAACTCAGACAGGGGATCATATCCATTCCAAGGGTTCAACTAAAAGTCAAAGTATCAACACCAAGCTAAAGGTTGAACACTTAGTTAAGGACTCAATACAGAGTCAAAGGTTCTGGACCAAGTCAAAGGTTCAACACCAAGTCAAATGCTTAGGACCAAATCAAATGCTAACATCAAGTCAATGGCTCACACCAAGTCAAAGGCTTAACACATACTCAAGGGGTCAGGACCAAGTTAAGGACTTAAAACCAAGTCTGGGGCCCCAGGCCCCAGGCCCCAGACCATATCAAAGGCTCAAGACCCAGTCAAGGCCTTAAGATTTAGTCAAGAGTTCAAGACTAAGTTCAGGGCCCAATTCCAAGTCTAGGACTTTAACCTTTGTTTAGGATAAGTTATACTTACTTTTACAAAATTTTACAAACATTCCCAATATGGAGGATTCAGCTATTAGGAACTGCTCGCCGAAACTTGATCCACAACAAAAGGTCTCCACTGTGTTCAGATCCACCGACAAAAACAGACACTCATGTCCATACAAGGTAATTTTGTTACACTGTGAAATAAAATACAAGTTTAAATTAATACAGTGAAGATTGAGTTCATAGATCAGTAAATTTGGTTCTTGATTCTAAAAATTTAAAAACAAACATATATCAGTTATGTTAATATGAAAAACCAAAAAAATCAAAGTAAATACTTTGTGTTCAGTTGAGTATTGGTGTTTAACTTCCCAATCAAAATTGTTTCACTTATATTAAGACACCATGAACTTTAGGGGAAGAATGAAGGTGCAGAAATGTTGCCTGTGTGTTGCACTGTCTGACAGCATTATGATTATACATCAGGGTTCTTTATCATGGCAAGCCTTCCGTGACACGGGACCTTCTTTTATTTTAAGTTCTCATCTAATAGAACCATGACTTTGATTTTGTAATGCTGAGTGTTTGGAGAAAGAACAGTCACTTCCCACTTTCATGTCTTAGGTAAGACCTGGTCAGGGTTCGAACCATCGACCTCCCACTTACAGCGCTAGCACTCTACAAAAAGTATCTGTCACAGAAGGCGTTCTGACATAGTAAATCATAAATGTACATAAGCATACATGTTATGTCAAGTAAATGCATGGTAAAGCAACAGTTGTTCATAAACAAATATAGAAACAGACAAAACATTTTTAAAGGTAATATATTCGGTCCTCAATTCAGTCTACTAAAAAGGTCGACAAATCGACCTTGAATTTAGTCTGTCAATTTTTAAATAGTGGTAAGCTTGTCCACTTAAAATTTGAACTTTAGAGACTAGAGAACAGATTGCAGAATTTTCATGATACTGTTACCAATTTAGGCAATATAAAGGACACTTTACATCATCATTATTATTATTAATAACACTGATGTATGTAAGTGATTGTAAGTCAGTTTTAAAAATGTGCATTTTTGTTCTCAATACTAAAAAGATGCCTTAATTTTCCTTCATTTGGAAGAAAAGATTGCCTATCCACTTGGAATTTCCACGGGCCACCTGAAAATTTAATTGGTGGCCAGCTAGTCACTTAGTTTCAAAACCCACTTTATGGGCTGATATTATGGAGTTTATTGCAATACACTTTTCTTATATTGTAATAAATCACAGTATGCTACAATGTATCGTGACAATCCAATAAATAACTGATAGCAGTCTGAGAAATGTTGTGTCTTCTATAACTTTGTTATATTATTTTATTATAATTACAAATCATACTGTGATAGCAAAAATAATAACGTTAAAGATAACAAGAAAAAACATTAACTATTATCTGTAGCATTCAACATCGCAATTCGCTAAAAGTTTTTTATCATCTACTTCTGGTAGGTGACAAGGGCAGTAAGAGTTGCTTCCCTTTACAAAGCTTATTGTTTATTTTGATCATTGAAATAAAGCACAATGGAATTAAAAATCTTACCACTGACAACAGCTCTCCCTTCAAGTGATCCATACTTGATGTCTCTATTTTGACTGCCATTACTCAATATTTTATTGATATCATTATCAGCACTAAAAATACAAATATATATAACACATTTACTGATATGTTTTTATTCCTAGCAGCCAAAATATTTTCACTGGCTACTAATTTCTGAGAAATTTCTTTCAAAAAGTAACATAATATTTTCTATGTTTCCATTCTTAGTAAACAGAATTGAAATTTGCTACCAATTTTGAAAAATCCTTTCAAAAAGTAACTTAGTATTTTCTATTTTTCCATCCTTGGTAGCCAAAATCACTATCAGCTACTTATTTCTGAGAATTTTTTTCAAAAGTACCCAAAACATATTTGCTTTGTTTCCATTCTTGGTAGACAGAATAGCCATTGGCTAATACTAATTTTTGAGAAATTCTTTCAAACAGTACTGGTAACCTATTTGCTATGTTTTCATTCCTGGTAGCCAAAATCACCATAGACTGCTCCGGCTACTCCTTTTGAGAAATTCTTTCAAAATATAACCTACTTTAGCAAATTTGTGAAACAAGTACTTTAAAAAATATTATATTTTCACTATTTTTGCTACTAACAGCTTTTTAATTTACCCTAGTATTGTCAAGATAAACAGCTATAACTTAAGGAGATATGTCACAACAAAAAGTCTACTTCCATGATGAGTACCCATAATAAGTAGTGTTGGACCGATAAATCGATATAATCGATATCTAATCATTTGAGCGCCGGTTAGCGATAATCAATTCTAAAAACTAATAATTGATCGGTTTCGATTATTTACTGAAGCTCGTTTATGGAAAAACGGTTCTTCACAATGATGATTCCACACTGACTGAGAGAAATATAAAATAAGTATGAACTTGTAGCCGAAATAAGTGTACTTGGAAAAGAAAACTAACACAAATGTAAGGAAGAGTAAATGATCAGAAAAATGGAGAATATTTTAAGTCTTAACTGAGATACAAATATCTTGCAGATATTATCAAGACTAAAAATTAGTATTTAATCTAATTTACTTTGTAATTTCTGCTTCAATTAATTAACCGATTATAATCGGATATAATCGGAAAATCGATCGAAATTGTCTTCCGATTATAACCGATTAATCGATTATGAAAACGCAACCGATTCCCATCACTAATGATAAGTACCCATGGCTAAGTATCGAACTCATCCTTCTATAATGTAGTAAATGAGTGCTCTACCAGCTGGACAGTGTAAGTCATAATGATGGGGAATCAAACTCATCCTTCTATAATGTAGTAAATGAGTGCTCTACCAGCTGGACAGTGTAAGTAATAATGATGGGGAATCAAACTCATCCTTCTATAATGTAGTAAAATGAGTGCTCTACCAGCTGGACAGTGTAAATAATGGTGATGGGGAATGGGTTAAGTTTCATAATCGATCATCCAGTCATTTTGTTTGCCTAAAATTATTACCAAATTAAGGTAGTATCCCCTGGGGAAAAATTATTAAACTTTCCTAATTGGACCACTATATATTAATGAATCAGGGTTCGTACAGATATTTGGACTCCAAATTTAAGGACTTTCTAGGGTCTTTTCTGGGTCTTATTTGCAAATTTAATGCCGAATCAGAGGGACAATTTTAGCAAAAAATATTAGTGCAAAGGCAACTCAATCAATCAAACGTGTCCATAGTAACGACATGTGAAGTGGAGGTTGAAGTTGGGCGTTCAGTTGGGCCAGGTACCTTTAAATTGCACATTTCAATGTAACATCAATTAATTATTTATTTATATCAGTCTATTTGCAACCACTAACTATTGAAATACAGGCACCCAACTGGCTAAATTCAAGGGCTTTTTTAGGGCCTTCTGGATAAATTCAAGGGCTTTTTAGGGTCAGACTCGTTTTTAGGGTCTTTTTAGGGCAAACCTCAAAATTTAAGGACTTTTCCAGGCCTGTACGAACCCCGTGAATTTAAGGTGCCACACTGAAGATCACTCTAAGGTTATTACATCTCTTTTTATAATCAATTTTTTGTTTAAACTTTTTATTTTTAGTACTGTACTCTAAAACATTATAAAAAGTTGTCAGACTTATAATAAGGAAAATCTTCATTGTGTAATAAATGATTGCAAACATGGAGTGAAGTGCAGGAGTTCAAAATTTTGTTTTATAATGGAAGGTCCAGGACCTTTTGTCTTTATTCTTGGCAGGCCCCACATAAAGTTTTGAAAGTCGAATATCAACACTGAAAGATCTATGTGAATTAGGTTAACATATACAAAAAGTAAGATTATCCTGTTAAAAACAGCAGATCCATTAGACTTTTTCAGTTTAAATTTCAAGGGTCCATGGACACACTAGGAGGGGGTTTTACAGGAATAATTGTGAAATTCCGAGATAGACACTTTCCATAATCTTAAAGATCTTCCAGTCTTTTACCGGAATAATCAGACACTTACCTGAATTTTCAGATTCCGGAAAATTTATTGGAAAAAATATTCTAAATATTTCTGATTTTGTCGGATTATTCTGGAGTTTGCCTGATTGTTCCAGATTTATCTGGTTTATTCCAGATTTTGTTGGAATTTCTCTGGATTGAAACTGTCTTACTTTTTCATAATTTGGCAAACATTTCGGTAAAATCCCCTTTTAGTGTCAGTACATTAGGGTTTGTCCGCTTATCCAATACCGGTCAGTATTGCAGACAGACAAGTTAAGTCGTCTTGAAACAAGTGCTATATTTCAAGAGTAAAAATTACAACTTGAATATCAATCAGTCTAGGCGCATTTTTACCAAAAGCATTGAAAATTAGAAAGTATATAATGCACATACTGATTTTTCACCTGCTCCCGGACACAAAAATAATTCACTACACCCCTAGTCCACCAATGTAAATCACTTAATTAACTGGGATTACAGGTGGATTTGAGTGTAACATTGCAAATTTTCAAACTCTACAGACATTTGTGGGTCAGTCCCATATTCCGCGGGTCAACAGGAATTCATGTCCAAATGAGGGTTGGACGGCGAATTGTGGGTCAGTTGGCAGCTCCGAGTTGTGAGTCATTGTCAAAGTAAATGATAGTCACTTTGTCTTAGTGTATATACACATACACAGTCAGTGATTTCAGTCACATGGTTAAGATATACCCTATATATGTGCACAAAACCCTAACAAGTAAAAAATTAAAATGGGTGTTTAGTGGGCTTATAAGTCTGACTACTGTAGGAACCACTGTGACTGTGACAGTGAAATTCTCTTTATATCCATAGAAAATCAAATAAATTTGGATAAAGTTTGATATTTTTCACTTACTTGTACCTAGTCGTAACAGGAAATCTGTACGCGCTTCCGCGATTTTCATAAAGTATGTCTGTAAAAAGGAAAATGTTGGCGGTATGGGTATTTTACACATGCGAAAATGACGATGTTTACACCGTAAGTGATGTCCTTGGTGACGTTTTATGTCATATGTGCAACAGAAGCCGCCATTTGCATGGTTTTTTAACATGTTAAATCCCCATAGCACCAACGTTTTTCCCTATGCATATAATTATATTTTGGGCTAATCGCGGATGCGCATACAGATTTCCTGTTACGACTAGGTACAAGTGAAAAATATCGATCTTTATTCAAATTTATTTGATTTTCTATGGATATAAAGAGAATTTCACTGTCACAGTCACAGTGGTTCCTACAGTAGTTAGTGCCATATGTCCGAAGTTCCACCTACTAACACTGACAGTCCTTCTTTCCAGGCACGATCAGAAAATGTAGGCCAAATTTCTAAACGGCATCAAACTCTGTCTTACCCAATTCATGTTTGACTCCAAATGTTGACAAGAACGCCAATGAACATAAACAGCTGGGTACTTGAAAGTGAAAGTTGAAATCCGCGGGATCGACCCGGAAGTGGAAATGCCAAAATTTGATGTAAACCTACCCTATACAAATATGACCTATCAAAATATAACCCGGAAATGTCAATATTTGATGTAAACCTACCCTATACAAATATGACCTATCAAAATGTAACCCTTCTCGGTAAAAAAACTTCGACTTTTGATGTTACCCTATTGTAACATGTACTCTGCATGACGTTGCAGTTGAAATTTATAGAGTCTCTTCAATTAGCGACATTTATGTTAATTTTGTGTAAAAAATTCCACACGGGTTTGAATCGCCATTCACGCGCTATTGACAGCGTTTAGAGCACGGCCATTAACACAGTTTAATACATCGTTGGTAATGTTTAGAGCTGTCAATGACATTGTTTAGTACCATCATTTGAAGTGCCTATTATCTTAACTGAACAGTCAATGATAGTGGTAAGAACCGTCATTGGGAGTGTTTAAAAACTGTCATTGGCAGGCGCGTAGCTGCTTATACGCGAGTACGCAGGTGAATCCACACAATTTTCCTGTTTTATTTTTTTTAATTATAATGATTTTAGATTATTATTATTATAAATCATAAATGCGTGTGTGTGTGTGTGTGTGTGTGTGGTGTGTGTGTGTGTGGTGTGTGTGTGTGTGTACACCGTGTCACTGTGTAAGTGAAAACGTAAGGAACTAATATTCGCATCATATCTGTACAGTTTTTGTGTTCAATGCGCGATAACTCTTACTATGTACAGCAGCGCTTTGCGTAATATCCGGTTATGGCGCAAGCAAGCATTAAAAGTTTTTTGGTGCCAAAATTTGAAAATTCTAAAACTTCTGAGCATGACACACAGGCGGCTGAGGGCACTTCGAGCAAGGCTCAGAAGCTACAGACATCTCCTGATCTACAAAAGACGTACATAACTTCACAAGACAGCGACCAAGTGTATTTAACTGTCACATCTTCTTATCCGGACATAGCTACTGTAAGCACAACATGTGACAATTCCACTAAGGCACTGATTTTGCAAAACAACAAAGAATGGGTAAAAGGATACAAGTTTCCTACACGGTAAATTATAGATGCATAAACCTTGATTTTCACTTCCAAAGGCCTGAGTCACTTGCCCCCACCACCCCCACCCCACCCCACCCACCCCATACGTACACACTTTCTGATTCTAATGACACAGAAAAATAAGTTACGAGGTGTTAATTAGCCAAATACTTATGTTTGAAAAATAAAAAGAGATGCATGAGAATCCGAAGACAAGTAAGCGAAAGTAATAGAAATAAACGTAATGTCCATTTTCATAGTTTTCATTGTTATTTGCAGAATAAAATAAAGCATCATGCAGGTAATTTAATTTCAAGAAATCAATTGGTAAACGCCTATCAAATTTTATGGTCTAAATACCGTGTGTTTATATACTGTCCGAAGGACACTTTTAAAAATTTAAGTTCGTCTTTATCTCGCGATTACAAAACAGAAAATTATTTTAGAATTACTGCAAGAGACCAAATTTAATTCTGCAATTAAAAAGACTGAAATATAGTTGCAGCTGAATAAGGTGTAGTTGGCAAAAGCCATAACCGCAAAGAACACAAACAATCTAAAAGTATAAAGGTAAAAGGACACAATACACATATAAATAAATCCACTGATAATAAAAATCACAACTTTGTACGGGCACTGGACGATTGATTTATTATGACGCCAGTGGTGTGGTTCAAATACTTTTGTAGGGCCCTAACCATCCCATTTAATTTACAATCAGCGGACTTAAACCTAAAACATTTAAAAATTAAAAAAAAATTAAACCTTATTTAACCAAACCATGCTCCAGACATGAATACATTACCAATAAAATGTAGAATATGTAAATATTTTGGGAAGTTAGCTGTTAAGCTCTTAACAAAATTATCATTACTTTGTGACCATACCACTGAACCAGTACATTCACTGCATGTTAAAAGTCGTGAATTTACATGCATTTTTCTTCTTATATTTTACGTAGTGAATTGCCACTTTTGCTATTTTCGCATTTGGTTTTTGGTTTTCAGGCTCATTCCTAAGCGTGCTACTCTTTTTTGTCCCGGCGACGACAAGTTTGGCCAGGTGGAATTCTGATTTGCACTTGTCCATAGATGCGTCTGTCCTTCGTACCTTCCGTCCGCCGGTAATCTATAATCAGCTCCTACAACTTTTAGCAGAATTTCCTCAAACCTTGCACAGATCATATTGAAAATGTGCATGTGCAATATTGATACCGATGCAAAAGTGTTTTTGAACATTTTGCACATTTGAACTTCACCATTTTTCATGAAATTAAGTCTTATGGTCTTTTCTGTGTAGTCAGCTCTTTAAAACTTTTTTTAGATTTCCTACAGATTTTTTACAAATCTTATGATCACTACGCCGCTCCATTTGTCAGTGAATCCACATCATTTTCAGCTAGCTACGCCCCTGATTGGCAGTGTTTAGACGGGGCGGCTGTCATTGGGAGTGTTTAATTTAGAGCAGTCATTGATAGCGTATAGAGCAGTCACTGGTAGTGTTAAGAGCAGTCATTCGCAGTGTTTAGAGTCGTTATTTGCAGTGTTTAGAGCAGTCATTGGTGATGTTTAGAACCGTCATTAGAAATTCTTCAAACCCAGAAATGATTACGTTTCTGTCTCATGAATATTCATTATAATGTTACGTGACTCTTAGAAAAGTTGATTAACGCGAGGTTTTCAAATAACCTGCCTCAGAAGTGACGTGGTAATAATGAGTTAAAAAACTGGATCAAGTCGGTGCTACTGTGAGAATACTTTTTATTAAAAGCCCGTTGTTTGTTTTGTTGTTTAACGTAACTTGAATAAAATTGAGAATATCTTTGTAGTCACTTCCACAAATTGCATTTTTATCAAAATTTCATTTTTCTACCAGTCTCAGGAACTTTTTACACCAAGTTTGTAAGACAATTTTGGCCTCACTCGGAACAAATATTCGAGGTGTTTCTTTCTAATGTTCGGAAACTAGCATAGGTCAATGTGTTTATGTTTGCCATGATACTCCTTGCAAGATTACAAAATTCAATGTTTTCCCACAATTGCTTTAAAAGCTTAAGAATGATACGTTTTGAGTGACCATCGCTTCAAAACTTCAAAATTCACAGGAACCTTGAAATTTCTTTGGATATTTGGGAAGTACTAACTATAACAGTCTACCCGGTGTAAAGACGTTTTGTAACCCTCGGAAATGTGTTCATGTTCTATTTTTAGACATCTGGGAATTAAAAATTTATTTTTCTATGCACTGTTATGTTTGAATTTTATTTCCACAGAATTCAAAATAGCGGACATATGCAAATCAGTAACCGGAAGAATTTTGCCACATGTCGTCATTGAGAGAGTTAAGAGTATCATTGGCAGTGTTTAGAGCCGTCATTGAGTGTTGCGTCATTGTGTTTAGAACAGGCATTGGCAGTGTTTATTCAGAGTCCTAATCAATAGAGTTGTTACTGACGGCGTTTAGAGTCGTCATTGGCAGTGTGTAGGGGCGTCACCTTAAGTGTCTAGAACAGCCATATTGTCAGTGATTTAGAGCGGCCATTGACGTTGTTTAATGGCGTGTATGGCAGTGTTTACAACCGTCATTTGTTGTTTTTAGAACCGCCATTGACAGTGGTTAGAGCAATCAATGACATTGTTTAAAGGCTTCTTAGATATTATTTAGAGCGGTCAGTGTTTAGACGCGTCATTTGCAGTGTACAAAACTCCATTGTTTGAAACCGCCATTGACCGAATTTAGAGATGTCATTTAGTCTTCATTTACTGTGCTTAGAACAGTAATTAGAACTGTTATTGGCGGTGTTTAGAACCGTCATTAACAGTGTGTAGAGGCGTCATTGACAGTGTTCATGCACACTTGTTATTGGCTATGTTTAGAGCCGCCAGTGACATTTTTAAAGGCGCCAATGGCAGTGTTTAGAGCGACTATTGCCATTGTTTAGAGCGGCCAATGACATTGTTTAAAGGCATCATTGACATTATTTAGAGCGGTTATTGGCAGGGTTTAGATGCATTATTTGCAGTGTTGAAAGCCTCATTATTTGAAACCTCCTTTGACAAAAATTAGAGCTGCCATTTAGATTCTAAATATTTCCAATTACTGTTTTAAACAACAATGCCAATGACGACCATCAGTGTTTACAACAGTCCTTGACAAAATTAGAGTCATCATTGGCAGTGTTTATTTAGAGTCGCCATTTGCAGTGTTTAGAACAGTCATTGATATTAACTAGAGCTGTTATTGACTGTGTGTAGAGGCGTTATTTACAGTGTTCAGACTTGTTATTGGCCGTGTTTGACGAGAGCGCCATTGAAATTGTTTAAAGGCGTCATTTGCAGTGTTTAGAACAGCCATTGACATTAATTACAACTAGAGCGGTCATTGGTAGTGTTTAGAACTGTCATTGTTTGAAACCGCCATTGACAAAAAATAAGACCTGTCATTTCGGCTCTAAAGTTTTGATAGCGACGAGCAGCGTTTACAGCAGTAATTGACAAAATTAGAGTCATCATTTGTAGTGTTTATTCAGATTCTCTATTTTCAGTGTTTAGAACAGTAATTAAAGCTGTAATTGGCAGTGTTTGGCGCCGTCATTGACAGTGTGTAGAGGCGTCATTTACAGTGTTCAGACTTGTTATTGAATGTGTTTACGAGAACCGTCATTAAAATTGTTTAAAGGCGTCATTTGAAGTGTTTAGAACAGCCATTGACATTAATTATAATTATTAATTAATTATAACTAGAGCGGTCATTGGCAGTGTTTAGAACTGTCATTGTTTGAAACAACCATTTACAAAAATTTAGACCTGTCATTTTGGCTCTAAACACTACTAATAACGGTTTAAACAATGATAATGACAACCAACAGTGTTTACAGTAGTTATTGACAAAATTAGTCATCATTGGCAGTGTTTATTCAGTCTTCATTTATAGTGTTTAGAACAGTAATTAGAGCTGTTATTACAAGTGTTTAAAGCAGTCGTTGACATTGTTAAGAGTTGCCATTGGTAGTGTTCAGAGCCGTCATTCACAATGCTTAGAAGAATTGTTATCGGCAGTTCGTATAGGTATTGTTGACAGTGCTTAGAAATTTTATTGCTAGAGTGTTGAGCTTTTATTGGCATTGTTTAGAATCGTCACTTGCAATGTTAAGAATAGACTTTTGCATTTGTGTAGAGTGTTTAGAGTCGTCACAAGTGTTTGGAATCGCCATTGGTAGTGTTTCCAGCCAAAGTTGGCAGTGTTTATAGTCATTTGCAGTGTTATGAATGGTAATTGTCAGTGTTTAGGACTGTACGCGTCACTGATCTTTTAGGTAAAGTGTCTTCTTGCATTGGACGCGCCGCTATGTTTACTCCATCTACAGTACACAGCCGGGTACCTCTAGAAGATTGATTGGTAGAACAGGGTTGTACGTTCCATTCAAAAATATTCAAGTTATATCGACATGTCATCAGCTATACGTAAAGTGGAAGAAATTTTTACCTTTGCAGTGCGCTCAGGACATTGTGCAAGGAGGGGTCTTTAACCGGGCATTGGGGTTTAAGCTATCGTCCGAAGAACCTCGTGACTTTCATTTCAAAATGAACTGCCGATTGATTAAGTTAGTGTTAACTTTCGACAGGTATGTACTGTACAAAGGAAGAGGAAGCGAGGCCGGGCAAAACAGACTTATACAGAGAGTATCGACATACGGTGCAGACCTGTCGGAATTTTAACACTAAGCTCACTTAATAAGCCGAAGTACTGGTGCCGAGGGCCAAATTTTGGTTAGCTGATGACGAAACGAAATAAAGATAACATGTCTGGGTTATATCTAACGAGGGGCCAAGATGAGCTATCGTTTTAACGCGTATTCGTTAGTGTTAAACTTTCAACATGTCTGTACTTTAGAGGCAAGAGCAGCTGAAAATACATGACTGGAGCTGAAAAAAATATCCCAGAACCGTGTCAGTAGAAGTGTTGATGGAACCCTTTGTTTCACAGAGAATCCGGGGACATAAGTCAAGAAAAGTAATATTGTTGAATAAGTGATGATATTATAAATTGATTTATATCACTGATTTTAAAATATCTCAAAATATTTTGTGATTTCAACAAATTAATTATATGATATCAGTTATCTGATTAAGTACTTAAAGCGTCTCATAAGTCAAACTCAGAACAATAAAAAAGCATAAGACATCGTTCACATGTCTGTATGCACGATGACCTGTTCTTCTCCATTAATTTCAAGTGTTCTTTTTTCATATGATTGTAAAAATGGAATGTTTCTTAAAAATTTTAAACGTTTTTGCAATCTGTGAATTCCTGGTAAATCATAAATTGAATTAGTGGAGGAGTCACTAGATTTGTCTGTTATTGTTGTAGCCTCCAGCATTCCACGCTCTTGTAAAGTTCCTGTAAATAAATAAAATAATAAATTAACCAATTATGGGTCCTTGAAGGGACATACAATTAAAGGGAGATAACTTCACAACACTTGATTTCAATAAATAATCACAGATACTATTAACTTGCTACTAGCTAACTTTTCTCTCACAACAGTAGCTAAATTTTCTTCTACAAGTAGCCAGCTACTAATAACCAGTTAATAGTGGCTAACGTCACCTATCTAAGAATCATTTAGTTGATTTAACAAAACAACATACAGCACAGACCTGTCTAAAGTTTAACACAGAGCTAATAAAAAGGATCGCTCCGAGTTAGAATGATGTGAATGGGTGAGTGGTACGCTTGTCTGCGTACGCGTCGTACTGACTGTGTGAGCTAGCACCTTAAAGTCACCCTGAGTGCGCGCTGGTACAAGGCAGACCATAAAACACACCCACATGTCACATGCACTTGTCTATAGATTAATCAATACGGATTAATAAAGTAGTCTTGAATAGCTGAACAATTGCAAATGCAACGTTACGCAACGTTCAACAACAACAACAACAACAACAACAACAACAACAACAACAACAGCAACAACAACAACAACAACAACTCGAGCGGTGGAGATATGGAGAACAGTGAACAGAAAACTGCCAAGATATAGATTACAGCTGGCGAATTGCTCTCGAGGTAAGAGATAACGAGGAGAGACCGGTATGAACTGACGATTTGAAACAGAGTCTGTAGCTTAGTGTTAAACTTTCGACAGGTTCTGTACTATAGTTGTGCCATGTTCTTTCATTCTCAACTAGTTGTGGTTTTTTTATATTATTGATAGTTCCGGGGCTCTCTTTTGGTCGATTTGACAGAATATCAACCTCCACCCCCCATTATCGACCTAGCGAAGGCCAAGAAACTATCAGAGATATCAATTAAAAGTCTATAAATGAATAAAAGACTATGGAAGTTATTCTAACGAAATTTTACCTTTGCAGAACGCCCTTGACAATATTAAATAAAGTCTCTCCCAAAGAACCCCGCGACTTCCATTCCTACATGCCGAGTGATTGGCGAAAGAACAGGCACTCTTGGTCAGATCCTGACCGGGCGGGGTTTGAGCCAACGATCTCGGAGCGAGCGCTCTAACAATTGAGCTACTACAGTAGTATATATCATTATAAGAGGAGAATGATGTTAAAAGCATGAAAAAGGTTTTTGTTAAGGGACATCGTAGTTAAGGAATGATTGTGCTGCTTTATCTGCTGCTAGACCCTACAAAATGGACTGCTAGACCCTACAAAATGGACTATCACATATTGTACCAGTGTTAATTCTACAATTCTACAGAACCAACAACCCACCCACCCCCACCAACCATCCAACCAACCAATCAATTATAAATGACAACATGATCATATCCACAAAGGTTCTATAATTTGATTACTGAATACATATCTCATTTCAGAATAAATCCCCATCACTAGTGTTAGTGTTGACCAAAATTATGAAACCATTTTTTTTGTAAAAGGGTTGAAAAAATATCCAAAGGACCAAAATATATTTAACCAAATTAATTTTAACCAAGGTAATAAATATTTTACACGAGGGAGTTTACCTTAGTTTTTGATTTTAAGATTTTATCTAGTAGTAAATTCCTTACCTTTTACTGTTTGGTCCAGTATTATTGATATAACACTACCTAGGAACATTGGAGTACCCAGTAGTAAATGCCTTACCTTTTACTGTTTGGTCCAGTATTATTAATATAACACTACCTAGGAACATTGGAGTATCCAGTAGTAAATGCCTTACCTTTTACTGTTTGGTCCAGTATTATTGATATAACACTACCTAGGAACTTGGAGTCACAGTAGTAATGCCTTACCTTTTACTGTTTGGTCCAGTATTACTGATATAACACTACTAGGAACATTGGAGTACCCAGTAGTAAATGCCTTACCTTTTACTGTTTGGTCCAGTATTATTGATATAACACTACCTAGGAACATTGGAGTACCCAGCCAGTAAATGCCTTACCTTTTACTGTTTGGTCCAGTATTATTGATATAACACTACCTAGGAACATTGGAGTACCCAGTAGTAAATGCCTTACCTTTTACTGTTTGGTCCAGTATTATTGATATAACACTACCTAGGAACATTGGAGCACCCAGTAGTAAATGCCTTACCTTTTACTGTTTGGTCCAGTATTATTGATATAACACTACCTAGGAACATTGGAGTACCAAGTAGTAAATGCCTTACCTTTTACTGTTTGGTCCAGTATTATTGATATAACACTACTTAGGAACATTGGAGTACCCAGTAGTAAATGCCTTACCTTTTACTGTTTGGTCCAGTATTATTGATATAACACTACCTAGGAACATTGGAGTACCCAGTAGTAAATGCCATACCTTTTACTGTTTGGTCCAGTATTATTGATATAACACTACCTAGGAACATTGGAGTACCAAGTAGTAAATGCCTTACCTTTTACTGTTTGGTCCAGTATTATTGATATAACACTACCTAGGAACATTGGAGTACCCAGCAGTAAATTCCTTACCTTTTACTGTTTGGTCCAGTATTATTGATATAACACTACCTAGGAACATTGGAGTACCCAGTAGTAAATGCCTTACCTTTTACTGTTTGGTCCAGTATTATTGATATAACACTACCTAGGAACATTGGAGTACCCAGTAGTAAATGCCTTACCTTTTACTGTTTGGTCCAGTATTATTGATATAACACTACCTAGGAACATTGGAGCACCCAGTAGTAAATGCCTTACCTTTACTGTTTGGTCCAGTATTATTGATATAACACTACCTAGGAACATTGGAATACCAAGTAGTAAATGCCTTACCTTTTACTGTTTGGTCCAGTATTATTGATATAACACTACCTAGGAACATTGGGTACCCAGTAGTAAATGCCTTACCTTTTACTGTTTGGTCCAGTATTATTGATATAACACTACTTAGGAACATTGGAGTACCCAGTAGTAAATTCCTTACCTTTTACTGTTTGGTCCAGTATTATTGATATAACACTACCTAGGAACATTGGAGTACCCAGTAGTAATGCCTTACCTTTTACTGTTTGGTCCAGTATTATTGATATAACACTACCTAGGAACATTAGAGTACCCAGTAGTAAATTCCTTACCTTTTACTGTTTGGTCCAGTATTATTGATTTAACACTACCTAGGAACATTAGAGTACCCAGTAGTAAATGCCTTACCTTTTACTGTTTGGTCCAGTATTATTGATATAACACTACCTAGGAACATTAGAGTACCCAGTAGTAAATGCCTTACCTTTTACTGTTTGGTCCAGTATTATTGATATAACACTACCTAGGAACATTGGAGTACCCAGTAGTAAATGCCTTACCTTTTACTGTTTGGTCCAGTATTATTGATATAACACTACCTAGGAACATTGGAGTACCCAGTAGTAAATGCCTTACCTTTTTCTGTTTGGTCCAGTATTATTGATATAACACTACCTAGGAACATTGGAGTACCCAGTAGTAAATGCCTTACCTTTTACTGTTTGGTCCAGTATTATTGATATAGCACTACCTAGGAACATTGGATTACCCAGCAGTAAATGCCTTACCTTTTACTGTTTGGTCCAGTATTATTGATATAACACTACCTAGGAACATTGGATTACCCAGTAGTAAATGCCTTACCTTTTACTGTTTGGTCCAGTATTATTGATATAACACTACCTAGGAACATTGGAGTACCCAGTAGTAAATGCCTTACCTTTTACTGTTTGGTCCAGTATTATTGATATAACACTACCTAGGAACATTGGAGTACTCAGTAGTAAATGCCTTACCTTTTACTGTTTGGTCCAGTATTATTGATATAACACTACCTAGGAACATTGGAGCACCCAGTAGTAAATGCCTTACCTTTTACTGTTTGGTCCAGTATTATTGATATAACACTACCTAGGAACATTGGAGTACCAAGTAGTAAATGCCTTACCTTTTACTGTTTGGTCCAGTATTATTGATATAACACTACCAAGGAACATTGGAGTACCCAGCAGTTAATTCCTTACCTTTTACTGTTTGGTCCAGTATTATTGATATAACACTACCTAGGAACATTGGAGTACCCAGTAGTAAATGCCTTACCTTTTACTGTTTGGTCCAGTATTATTGATATAACACTACCTAGGAACATTGGAGTACCAAGTAGTAAATGCCTTACCTTTTACTGTTTGGTCCAGTATTATTGATATAACACTACCTAGGAACATTGGAGCACCCAGTAGTAAATGCCTTACCTTTTACTGTTTGGTCCAGTATTATTGATATAACACTACCTAGGAACATTGGAGTACCAAGTAGTAAATGCCTTACCTTTTACTGTTTGGTCCAGTATTATTGATATAACACTACTTAGGAACATTGGAGTACCCAGTAGTAAATGCCTTACCTTTTACTGTTTGGTCCAGTATTATTGATATAACACTACCTAGGAACATTGGAGCACCCAGTAGTAAATGCCTTACCTTTTACTGTTTGGTCCAGTATTATTGATATAACACTACCTAGGAACATTGGAGTACCCAGTAGTAAATGCCTTACCTTTTACTGTTTGGTCCAGTATTATTGATATAACACTACCTAGGAACATTGGAGTACCCAGTAGTAAATGCCTTACCTTTTACTGTTTGGTCCAGTATTATTGATATAACACTACCTAGGAACATTGGAGTACCAAGTAGTAAATGCCTTACCTTTTACTGTTTGGTCCAGTATTATTGATATAACACTACCTAGGAACATTGGAGTACCCAGCAGTAAATTCCTTACCTTTTACTGTTTGGTCCAGTATTATTGATATAACACTACCTAGGAACATTGGAGTACCCAGCAGTAAATTCCTTACCTATTACTGTTTGGTCCAGTATTATTGATATAACACTACCTAGGAACATTGGAGTACCCAGTAGTAAATGCCTTACCTTTTACTGTTTGGTCCAGTATTATTGATATAACACTACCTAGGAACATTGGAGTACCCAGTAGTAAATGCCTTACCTTTTACTGTTTGGTCCAGTATTATTGATATAACACTACCTAGGAACATTGGAGCACCCAGTAGTAAATGCCTTACCTTTTACTGTTTGGTCCAGTATTATTGATATAACACTACCTAGGAACATTGGAGTACCAAGTAGTAAATGCCTTACCTTTTACTGTTTGGTCCAGTATTATTGATATAACACTACCTAGGAACATTGGAGTACCCAGTAGTAAATGCCTTACCTTTTACTGTTTGGTCCAGTATTATTGATATAACACTACTTAGGAACATTGGAGTACCCAGTAGTAAATTCCTTACCTTTTACTGTTTGGTCCAGTATTATTGATATAACACTACCTAGTAACATTGGAGTACCCAGTAGTAAATGCCTTACCTTTTACTGTTTGGTCCAGTATTATTGATATAACACTACCTAGGAACATTAGAGTACCCAGTAGTAAATGCCTTACCTTTTACTGTTTGGTCCAGTATTATTGATTTAACACTACCTAGGAACATTAGAGTACCCAGTAGTAAATGCCTTACCTTTTACTGTTTGGTCCAGTATTATTGATATAACACTACCTAGGAACATTAGAGTACCCAGTAGTAAATGCCTTACCTTTTACTGTTTGGTCCAGTATTATTGATATAACACTACCTAGGAACATTGGAGTACCCAGTAGTAAATGCCTTACCTTTTACTGTTTGGTCCAGTATTATTGATATAACACTACCTAGGAACATTGGAGTACCCAGTAGTAAATGCCTTACCTTTTTCTGTTTGGTCCAGTATTATTGATATAACACTACCTAGGAACATTGGAGTACCCAGCAGTAAATGCCTTACCTTTTACTGTTTGGTCCAGTATTATTGATATAGCACTACCTAGGAACATTGGATTACCCAGCAGTAAATGCCTTACCTTTTACTGTTTGGTCCAGTATTATTGATATAACACTACCTAGGAACATTGGATTACCCAGTAGTAAATGCCTTACCTTTTACTGTTTGGTCCAGTATTATTGATATAACACTACCTAGGAACATTGGAGTACCCAGTAGTAAATGCCTTACCTTTTACTGTTTGGTCCAGTATTATTGATATAACACTACCTAGGAACATTGGAGTACTCAGTAGTAAATGCCTTACCTTTTACTGTTTGGTCCAGTATTATTGATATAACACTACCTAGGAACATTGGAGCACCCAGTAGTAAATGCCTTACCTTTTACTGTTTGGTCCAGTATTATTGATATAACACTACCTAGGAACATTGGAGTACCAAGTAGTAAATGCCTTACCTTTTACTGTTTGGTCCAGTATTATTGATATAACACTACCAAGGAACATTGGAGTACCCAGCAGTTAATTCCTTACCTTTTACTGTTTGGTCCAGTATTATTGATATAACACTACCTAGGAACATTGGAGTACCCAGTAGTAAATGCCTTACCTTTTACTGTTTGGTCCAGTATTATTGATATAACACTACCTAGGAACATTGGAGTACCAAGTAGTAAATGCCTTACCTTTTACTGTTTGGTCCAGTATTATTGATATAACACTACCTAGGAACATTGGAGCACCCAGTAGTAAATGCCTTACCTTTTACTGTTTGGTCCAGTATTATTGATATAACACTACCTAGGAACATTGGAGTACCAAGTAGTAAATGCCTTACCTTTTACTGTTTGGTCCAGTATTATTGATATAACACTACTTAGGAACATTGGAGTACCCAGTAGTAAATGCCTTACCTTTTACTGTTTGGTCCAGTATTATTGATATAACACTACCTAGGAACATTGGAGCACCCAGTAGTAAATGCCTTACCTTTTACTGTTTGGTCCAGTATTATTGATATAACACTACCTAGGAACATTGGAGTACCAAGTAGTAAATGCCTTACCTTTTACTGTTTGGTCCAGTATTATTGATATAACACTACTTAGGAACATTGGAGTACCCAGTAGTAAATGCCTTACCTTTTACTGTTTGGTCCAGTATTATTGATATAACACTACCTAGGAACATTGGAGTACCCAGTAGTAAATGCCTTACCTTTTACTGTTTGGTCCAGTATTATTGATATAACACTACCTAGGAACATTGGAGTACCCAGTAGTAAATGCCTTACCTTTTACTGTTTGGTCCAGTATTATTGATATAACACTACCTAGGAACATTAGAGTACCCAGTAGTAAATTCCTTACCTTTTACTGTTTGGTCCAGTATTATTGATTTAACACTACCTAGGAACATTAGAGTACCCAGTAGTAAATGCCTTACCTTTTACTGTTTGGTCCAGTATTATTGATATAACACTACCTAGGAACATTAGAGTACCCAGTAGTAAATGCCTTACCTTTTACTGTTTGGTCCAGTATTATTGATATAACACTACCTAGGAACATTGGAGTACCCAGTAGTAAATGCCTTACCTTTTACTGTTTGGTCCAGTATTATTGATATAACACTACCTAGGAACATTGGAGTACCCAGTAGTAAATGCCTTACCTTTTTCTGTTTGGTCCAGTATTATTGATATAACACTACCTAGGAACATTGGAGTACCCAGCAGTAAATGCCTTACCTTTTACTGTTTGGTCCAGTATTATTGATATAGCACTACCTAGGAACATTGGATTACCCAGCAGTAAATGCCTTACCTTTTACTGTTTGGTCCAGTATTATTGATATAGCACTACCTAGGAACATTGGATTACCCAGCAGTAAATGCCTTACCTTTTACTGTTTGGTCCAGTATTATTGATATAACACTACCTAGGAACATTGGAGTACCAAGTAGTAAATGCCTTACCTTTTACTGTTTGGTCCAGTATTATTGATATAACACTACCAAGGAACATTGGAGTACCCAGCAGTTAATTCCTTACCTTTTACTGTTTGGTCCAGTATTATTGATATAACACTACCTAGGAACATTGGAGTACCCAGTAGTAAATGCCTTACCTTTTACTGTTTGGTCCAGTATTATTGATATAACACTACCTAGGAACATTGGAGTACCAAGTAGTAAATGCCTTACCTTTTACTGTTTGGTCCAGTATTATTGATATAACACTACCTAGGAACATTGGAGCACCCAGTAGTAAATGCCTTACCTTTTACTGTTTGGTCCAGTATTATTGATATAACACTACCTAGGAACATTGGAGTACCAAGTAGTAAATGCCTTACCTTTTACTGTTTGGTCCAGTATTATTGATATAACACTACTTAGGAACATTGGAGTACCCAGTAGTAAATGCCTTACATTTTACTGTTTGGTCCAGTATTATTGATATAACACTACCTAGGAACATTGGAGCACCCAGTAGTAAATGCCTTACCTTTTACTGTTTGGTCCAGTATTATTGATATAACACTACCTAGGAACATTGGAGTACCAAGTAGTAAATGCCTTACCTTTTACTGTTTGGTCCAGTATTATTGATATAACACTACTTAGGAACATTGGAGTACCCAGTAGTAAATGCCTTACCTTTTACTGTTTGGTCCAGTATTATTGATATAACACTACCTAGGAACATTGGAGTACCCAGTAGTAAATGCCTTACCTTTTACTGTTTGGTCCAGTATTATTGATATAACACTACCTAGGAACATTGGAGTACCCAGTAGTAAATGCCTTACCTTTTACTGTTTGGTCCAGTATTATTGATATAACACTACCTAGGAACATTAGAGTACCCAGTAGTAAATTCCTTACCTTTTACTGTTTGGTCCAGTATTATTGATTTAACACTACCTAGGAACATTAGAGTACCCAGTAGTAAATGCCTTACCTTTTACTGTTTGGTCCAGTATTATTGATATAACACTACCTAGGAACATTAGAGTACCCAGTAGTAAATGCCTTACCTTTTACTGTTTGGTCCAGTATTATTGATATAACACTACCTAGGAACATTGGAGTACCCAGTAGTAAATGCCTTACCTTTTACTGTTTGGTCCAGTATTATTGATATAACACTACCTAGGAACATTGGAGTACCCAGTAGTAAATGCCTTACCTTTTCTGTTTGGTCCAGTATTATTGATATAACACTACCTAGGAACATTGGAGTACCCAGCAGTAAATGCCTTACCTTTTACTGTTTGGTCCAGTATTATTGATATAGCACTACCTAGGAACATTGGATTACCCAGCAGTAAATGCCTTACCTTTTACTGTTTGGTCCAGTATTATTGATATAACACTACCTAGGAACATTGGATTACCCAGTAGTAAATGCCTTACCTTTTACTGTTTGGTCCAGTATTATTGATATAACACTACCTAGGAACATTGGAGTACCCAGTAGTAAATGCCTTACCTTTTACTGTTTGGTCCAGTATTATTGATATAACACTACCTAGGAACATTGGAGAACTCAGTAGTAAATGCCTTACCTTTTACTGTTTGGTCCAGTATTATTGATATAACACTACCTAGGAACATTGGAGCACCCAGTAGTAAATGCCTTACCTTTTACTGTTTGGTCCAGTATTATTGATATAACACTACCTAGGAACATTGGAGTACCAAGTAGTAAATGCCTTACCTTTTACTGTTTGGTCCAGTATTATTGATATAACACTACCAAGGAACATTGGAGTACCCAGCAGTTAATTCCTTACCTTTTACTGTTTGGTCCAGTATTATTGATATAACACTACCTAGGAACATTGGAGTACCCAGTAGTAAATGCCTTACCTTTTACTGTTTGGTCCAGTATTATTGATATAACACTACCTAGGAACATTGGAGTACCAAGTAGTAAATGCCTTACCTTTTACTGTTTGGTCCAGTATTATTGATATAACACTACCTAGGAACATTGGAGCACCCAGTAGTAAATGCCTTACCTTTTACTGTTTGGTCCAGTATTATTGATATAACACTACCTAGGAACATTGGAGTACCAAGTAGTAAATGCCTTACCTTTTACTGTTTGGTCCAGTATTATTGATATAACACTACTTAGGAACATTGGAGTACCCAGTAGTAAATGCCTTACCTTTTACTGTTTGGTCCAGTATTATTGATATAACACTACCTAGGAACATTGGAGCACCCAGTAGTAAATGCCTTACCTTTTACTGTTTGGTCCAGTATTATTGATAAACACTACCTAGGAACATTGGAGTACCAAGTAGTAAATGCCTTACCTTTTACTGTTTGGTCCAGTATTATTGATATAACACTACTTAGGAACATTGGAGTACCCAGTAGTAAATGCCTTACCTTTTACTGTTTGGTCCAGTATTATTGATATAACACTACCTAGGAACATTGGAGTACCCAGTAGTAAATGCCTTACCTTTTACTGTTTGGTCCAGTATTATTGATATAACACTACCTAGGAACATTGGAGTACCAAGTAGTAAATGCCTTACCTTTTACTGTTTGGTCCAGTATTATTGATATAACACTACCTAGGAACATTGGAGTACCCAGCAGTAAATTCCTTACCTTTTACTGTTTGGTCCAGTATTATTGATATAACACTACCTAGGAACATTGGAGTACCCAGTAGTAAATGCCTTACCTTTTACTGTTTGGTCCAGTATTATTGATATAACACTACCTAGGAACATTGGAGTACCCAGTAGTAAATGCCTTACCTTTTACTGTTTGGTCCAGTATTATTGATATAACACTACCTAGGAACATTGGAGCACCCAGTAGTAAATGCCTTACCTTTTACTGTTTGGTCCAGTATTATTGATATAACACTACCTAGGAACATTGGAGTACCAAGTAGTAAATGCCTTACCTTTTACTGTTTGGTCCAGTATTATTGATATAACACTACCTAGGAACATTGGAGTACCCAGTAGTAAATGCCTTACCTTTTACTGTTTGGTCCAGTATTATTGATATAACACTACCTAGGAACATTGGAGTACCCAGTAGTAAATGCCTTACCTTTTACTGTTTGGTCCAGTATTATTGATATAACACTACTTAGGAACATTGGAGTACCCAGTAGTAAATTCCTTACCTTTTACTGTTTGGTCCAGTATTATTGATATAACACTACCTAGGAACATTGGAGTACCCAGTAGTAAATGCCTTACCTTTTACTGTTTGGTCCAGTATTATTGATATAACACTACCTAGGAACATTAGAGTACCCAGTAGTAAATTCCTTACCTTTTACTGTTTGGTCCAGTATTATTGATTTAACACTACCTAGGAACATTAGAGTACCCAGTAGTAAATGCCTTACCTTTTACTGTTTGGTCCAGTATTATTGATATAACACTACCTAGGAACATTGGAGTACCCAGTAGTAAATGCTTACCTTTTTCTGTTTGGTCCAGTATTATTGATATAACACTACCTAGGAACATTGGAGTACCCAGTAGTAAATGCCTTACCTTTTACTGTTTGGTCCAGTATTATTGATATAACACTACCTAGGAACATTGGAGTACCCAGTAGTAAATGCCTTACCTTTTCTGTTTGGTCCAGTATTATTGATATAACACTACCTAGGAACATTGGAGTACCCAGTAGTAAATGTCTTACCTTTTACTGTTTGGTCCAGTATTATTGATATAACACTACCTAGGAACATTGGAGTATGCTGCAGTAAATGCCTTACCTTTTACTGTTTGGTCCAGTATTATTGATATAACACTACCTAGGAACATTGGAGTACCCAGTAGTAAATGCCTTACCTTTTACTGTTTGGTCCAGTATTATTGATATAACACTACCTAGGAACATTGGAGTACCCGGTAGTAAATGCCTTACCTTTTACTGTTTGGTCCAGTATTATTGATATAACACTACCTAGGAACATTGGAGTACCCAGTAGTAAATGCCTTACCTTTTTCTGTTTGGTCTAGTATTATTGATATAACACTACCTAGGAACATTGGAGTACCCAGTAGTAAATGCCTTACCTTTTTCTGTTTGGTCCAGTATTATTGATATAACACTACCTAGGAACATTGGAGTACCCAGTAGTAAATGTCTTACCTTTTACTGTTTGGTCCAGTATTATTGATATAACACTACCTAGGAACATTGGAGTATGCTGCAGTAAATGCCTTACCTTTACTGTTTGGTCCAGTATTATTGATATAACACTACCTAGGAACATTGGAGTACCCAGTAGTAAATGCCTTACCTTTTACTGTTTGGTCCAGTATTATTGATATAACACTACCTAGGAACATTGGAGTACCCGGTAGTAAATGCCTTACCTTTAACTGTTTGGTCCAGTATTATTGATATAACACTACCTAGGAACATTGGAGTACCCGGTAGTAAATGCCTTACCTTTAACTGTTTGGTCCAGTATTATTGATATAACACTACCTAGGAACATTGGAGTACCCAGTAGTAAATTCCTTATCTTTTACTGTTTGGTCCAGTGTTATTGATATAACACTACCTAGGAACATTGGAGTACCCAGTAGTAAATGCCTTACCTTTTACTGTTTGGTCCAGTATTATTGATATAACACTACCTAGGAACATTGGAGTACCCAGTAGTAAATGTCTTACCTTTTACTGTTTGGTCCAGTATTATTGATATAACACTACCTAGGAACATTGGAGTATGCTGCAGTAAATGCCTTACCTTTAACTGTTTGGTCCAGTATTATTGATATAACACTACCTAGGAACATTGGAGTACCCAGTAGTAAATGCCTTACCTTTTACTGTTTGGTCCAGTATTATTGATATAACACTACCTAGGAACATTGGAGTACCCAGTAGTAAATGTCTTACCTTTTACTGTTTGGTCCAGTATTATTGATATAACACTACCTAGGAACATTGGAGTACCCAGCAGTAAATGCCTTACCTTTTACTGTTTGGTCCAGTGTTATTGATATAACACTACCTAGGAACATTGGAGTACCCAGTAGTAAATGCCTTACCTTTTACTGTTTGGTCCAGTATTATTGATATAACACTACTTAGGAACATTGGAGTACCCAGTAGTAAATGCCTTACCTTTTACTGTTTGGTCCAGTATTATTGATATAACACTACCTAGGAACATTGGAGCACCCAGTAGTAAATGCCTTACATTTTACTGTTTGGTCCAGTATTATTGATATAACACTACCTAGGAACATTGGAGTACCCAGTAGTAAATGCCTTACCTTTTACTGTTTGGTCCAGTATTATTGATATAACACTACCTAGGAACATTGGAGCACCCAGTAGTAAATGCCTTACCTTTTACTGTTTGGTCCAGTATTATTGATATAACACTACCTAGGAACATTAGAGTACCCAGTAGTAAATGCCTTACCTTTTACTGTTTGGTCCAGTATTATTGATATAACACTACCTAGGAACATTGGAGTACCAAGTAGTAAATGCCTTACCTTTTACTGTTTGGTCCAGTATTATTGATTTAACACTACCTAGGAACATTGGAGTACCCAGTAGTAAATGCCTTACCTTTTACTGTTTGGTCCAGTATTATTGATATAACACTACCTAGGAACATTGGAGTACCAAGTAGTAAATGCCTTACCTTTTACTGTTTGGTCCAGTATTATTGAAACACTACCTAGGAACATTGGAGTACCCAGTAGTAAATGCCTTACCTTTTACTGTTTGGTCCAGTATTATTGATATAACACTACCTAGGAACATTAGAGTACCCAGTAGTAAATGCCTTACCTTTTACTGTTTGGTCCAGTTTTATTGATATAACACTACCTAGGAACATTGGAGTACCCAGTAGTAAATGCCTTACCTTTTACTGTTTGGTCCAGTTTATTGATATAACACTACCTAGGAACATTGGAGTACCCAGAGTAAATGCCTTACCTTTTACTGTTTGGTCCAGTTTATTGATATAACACTACCTAGGAACATTGGAGTACCCAGTAGTAAATGCCTTATCTTTTACTGTTTGGTCCAGTATTATTGATATAACACTACTAGGAACATTGGAGTACCCAGTAGTAAATGCCTTACCTTTTACTGTTTGGTCCAGTATTATTGATATAACACTACCTAGGAACATTGGAGTACCCAGTAGTAAATTCCTTACCTTTTACTGTTTTGTCCAGTATTATTGATATAACACTACCTAGGAACATTGGAGTACCCAGTAGTAAATGCCTTACCTTTTACTGTTTGGTCCAGTATTATTGATATAACACTACCTAGGAACATTGGAGTACCCAGTAGTAAATGCCTTACCTTTTACTGTTTGGTCCAGTATTATTGATATAACACTACCTAGGAACATGGAGTATCCAGTAGTAAATGTCTTACCTTTTACTGTTTGGTCCAGTATTATTGATATAACACTACCTAGGAACATTGGAGTACCCAGTAGTAAATGTCTTACCTTTTACTGTTTGGTCCAGTATTATTGATATAACACTACCTAGGAACATTGGAGTACCCAGTAGTAAATGCCTTACCTTTTACTGTTTTGTCCAGTATTATTGATATAACACTACCTAGGAACACTGGAGTATCCAGTAGTAAATGTCTTACCTTTTACTGTTTGGTCCAGTATTATTGATATAACACTACCTAGGAACATTGGAGTACCCAGTAGTTAATGTCTTACCTTTTACTGTTTGGTCCAGTATTATTGATATAACACTACCTAGGAACATTGGAGTACCCGTAGTAAATGCCTTACCTTTTACTGTTTGGTCCAGTATTATTGATATAACACTACCTAGGAACATTGGAGTACCCAGCAGTAAATGCCTTACCTTTTACTGTTTGGTCCAGTATTATTGATATAACACTACCTAGGAACATTGGAGTACCCAGTAGTAAATGCTTTACCTTTTACAGTTTGGTCCAGTATAATTGATATAACACTACCTAGGAACATTGGAGTACCCAGCAGTAAATGCCTTACCTTTTACTGTTTGTCCAGTATTATTGATATAACACTACCTAGGAACATTGGAGTACCCAGTAGTAAATGCCTTACCTTTTACTATTTGGTCCAGTATTATTGATATAACACTACCTAGGAACATTGGAGTACCCAGTAGTAAATGTCTTACCTTTTACTGTTTTGGTCCAGTATTATTGATATAACACTACCTAGGAACATTGGAGTACCCAGTAGTAAATGCCTTACCTTTTACTGTTTGGTCCAGTATAATTGATATAACACTACCTAGGAACATTGGAGTACCCAGTAGTAAATGCTTACCTTTTACTGTTTGGTCCAGTATTATTGATATAACACTACCTAGGAACATTGGAGTACCCAGTAGTAAATGCCTTACCTTTTACTGTTTGGTCCAGTATTATTGATATAACACTACCTAGGAACATTGGAGTACCCAGTAGTAAATTCCTTATCTTTTACAGTTTGGTCCAGTATAATTGATATAACACTACCTAGGAACATTGGAGTACCCAGTAGTAAATGTCTTACCTTTTACTGTTTGGTCCAGTATTATTGATATAACACTACCTAGGAACATTGGAGTACCCAGTAGTTAATGTCTTACCTTTTACTGTTTGGTCCAGTATTATTGATATAACACTACCTAGGAACATTGGAGTACCCAGTAGTAAATTCCTTACCTTTTACTGTTTGGTCCAGTATTATTGATATAACACTACCTAGGAACATTGGAGTACCCAGTAGTAAATTCCTTACCTTTTACTGTTTGGTCCAGTATTATTGATATAACACTACCTAGGAACATTGGAGTACCCAGTAGTAAATTCTTACCTTTTACTGTTTGGTCCAGTATTATTGATATAACACTACCTAGGAACATTGGAGTACCCAGTAGTAAATGCCTAACCTTTTACTGTTTGGCCCAGTATTATTGATATAACACTACCTAGGAACATTGGAGTACCCAGTAGTAAATGCTTTACCTTTTACTGTTTGGTCCAGTATTATTGATATAACACTACCTAGGAACATTGGAGTACCCAGTAGTAAATTCCTTACCTTTTACTGTTTGGTCCAGTATTATTGATATAACACTACCTAGGAACATTGAGTACCCAGTAGTAAATTCCTTACCTTTTACTGTTTGGTCCAGTATTATTGATATAACACTACCTAGGAACATTGGAGTACCCAGTAGTAAATTCCTTACCTTTTACTGTTTGGTCCAGTATTATTGATATAACACTACCTAGGAACATTGGAGTACCCAGTAGTAATGCCTACCTTTTACTGTTTGGCCCAGTATTATTGATATAACACTACCTAGGAACATTGGAGTACCCAGTAGTAAATGCTTTTACCTTTTACTGTTTGGTCCAGTATTATTGATATAACACTACCTAGGAACATTGGAGCACCCAGCAGTAAATGCCTTACCTTTTACTGTTTGGTCCAGTATTATTGATATAACACTACCTAGGAACATTGGAGTACCCAGCAGTAAATGCCTAACCTTTTACTGTTTGGTCCAGTATTATTGATATAACACTACCTAGGAACATTGGAGTACCCAGTAGTAAATGTCTTACCTTTTACTGTTTGGTCCAGTATTATTGATATAACACTACCTAGGAACATTGGAGTACCCAGCAGTAAATTCCTTACCTTTTACTGTTTGGTCCAGTAGTATTGATATAACACTACCTAGGAACATTGGAGTACCCAGTATAACCTTGACAACTTGGTCAATCTGTGATACACCTGTAACACAAGTTATAGAATGTTTAATTTCCAGTGAAGCAGTTATATTATAGTCTTCTCATTACATACATAAGGCATAGCTCACTGCAGACCTTAGGAATACATATTAAAACCTGATGCCCTGTGTGAAGTTAAAGACCCCCCCCCCCCTTGCACATTGCCCTGAGCACACTGCAAAGGTAAACATTTCTGCATCTTTACGTACTAGTGTAACTGGTGACGTCTGGATAAAAGTGAAATATTTCGACTGGGGCGTAAACCCCACCCACCCACCCAATCAATCAATCAATCAATCAATCAATCAATCATAAGTTCATAACTGACAACATGATCACATCCATCAAGATTGTATAATTGAACACTGACGAGTACAACCAACCAACATTGCCTCTATCTCCCGACAGCTTCTCTTGCTTTCGACCTGTTTTCCCTTAGCTTAATGTTAAACTATCGACATGACTGTACTGTACAAGTTCCCTTACCTGTATCGATGGCGTTTGGATTATCTTTAAGCCATTCCGGTACCACCACAGCGATGTAAATAGATGTTCCGAATACTGATAAATTCCGAGATGATCTGAAATCTATCTTCCTCAAAGAAAATATTCCGAGTGCAGTGAGGTTTCCGAATGTTATTAATACCGCTGCGCCTAATGCAGGGTCTGGTACCATGGTCAAAACTGCTCCAAATTTACCAACTACAGCTAATAGTATCGATATGAATCCAGCTAGGATTAGAACCCGTCTACTTGCTATCTAAAATCCAAAACAGATAGATAAATAAATAACATAGAGATAAATAAATAATTTAAAAAAAGAATGGATGTACAAGTTGATAATTAATTAACTGCTTCAACAGTGCATACAGAACAGGCCTGTCGAAAGTTTAACATTGAAGTGCCGAATTGACACTTTATTTTGGCCACTTGTTAGCTACATCTTGGCACATGTTATCTGACTATATAGTCCAAGAGATCATAGCTAAAATCCGGTGACGAGAGGCCAAAAGGTTTGAGGGTTCATTCTTGTAGGAAAAGGTCCCTAGTTACTGAAAACCAATTTCTTACGCGTCAAATCGTTTCGAATTTTTTAATCAGAAACAGTTTTTGAAGAAAAGCCTCTGCAAATGTTAAATTTTGGTAAAAAATAAAAATTCCAGATTTTGAAGCATTGTGTGGCAAAAACAACACAAAATGTTCATTCTATCTTTCATTGTGAACACATGATAGATTAAAATGCAAAACATCCTGACAGTTTTCCGATCTTGTGTCAAAATTTTAAAATAAGCGATAAAATCGATGCTGTAAACTGCGTTTTTATCATATCTACCGTCTTTCGATTCTTGTAAATCTGTTGTTTATGCATTAAATATGACAAACTATATATTTTTATAAAGCCTTGGTAGTCCTGTAGATAAAAGTGTTACAAAAATTCGGAAATATGGAATCTTAATACCGTAGCAAATTATTATGTTTCCCCTACCCCAAAAATACGAAAATGTCAAAAATTCATTATTTTGGCCCATGCTTGCCGATTAGTGTTTAAAACAAAACATTATTGTTTGTTACATCTCCCGTCTGTTCCTAACATATTTATAAAACAATAATATGTAGAGTGTTTGGTGATTTTATATGAACATTTGCACTTTTCATATAACAATAGTTTGGAAAATGAGTTTTCATTAAATCTTTTGTACTCTACTTCTTGTAATTTTGTTACGCGGCAAGCCTCGTTCTGGACCAAATATATTAGAACTCGGGTTGAGATTTTCCTATCTGGCACCACAAGTTGTGATAGATTCTATTAATCTAACTACATGTATATCTGATACTAGCTATCTAACTACATGTATATCTGATACTAGCTATCTAACTACATGTATATCTGATACTAGCTATCTAACTACATGTATATCTGATACTAGCTATCTAACTACATGTATATCTGATACTAGCTATCTAACTACATGTATATCTGATACTAGCCATTTAACTACATGTATATCTGATACTAGCTATCTAACTACATGTATATCTTTTTTTAATATTTTTTATTTTTATTTTCTATTTTTTTGCAAATGATGATTTTGAAAGCATACCGGATTGAATACGTCGAATTAAAAAATATCGATTAGATTATCATACGTTTCATACGCCATAACGGGAAGTTACACCGTCAAAACCAGTTCATCAAAAACTAGCATCAGTCGTAGAAAACGGGTTCATATCACTTTAATATACTGAAGATCATTTATTTTTCGCCAGTAAAAAAATTCGCTTCAAGACTATCTCTGCCTTATTCGCGAATATCTGAATTCGTGTTTTGAATCTTATTGAATACAATATATATGTATGTCAACATAGAAATATTTGTGTACTGGAACTATTCGCATGATAATTGAATTCGCAAATGGTATGAGTCGCGAATTTATGCGAAAATAAATCTCTCGCGAAATAAAAGTGATCTACATGAGACTAAGAGAGTTATACTAAGCTTTTGGGGATAAAAAAGCGAAAGTATCATACAATGAGATGTGTGACGTAAATCCGACATCTAGGGCAGCGCATGCGTAAAATACCTCAGTAAGTCCAATAACGGAAATATTTCCGCTGTATGATGTCGTGGCATGTCCAGATCCGAACAGACCGGAAACAATCCCCATAAAACCTTCCACCATGATCCCTCTGTTTATGGCGTGTTTTGGAGGGTCTTTTTCTCTACAGACACTACTAGCAGCATGGTAATCTCCGACGGATTCTAGTGACGAAGCTACAACGGAGGCCAGAAACCCGATAAAGGCTGCGGTACTGAAACTGGGTAGTCCAAATTGACCTATACAAATAAAGATTCCATGACATTAATAGTGACAAACACACAACGGAGGATAGGGAGGCTATAAACACTGCTGGTCTAAAGCTGGGTTGTCCAAATTGACTACATGTTCATCTATACAAATATATATATATATATATATATATGTCGTGTACAAGTTGCGATTTTGTACAGGTTATAACCTGTACAATTATTTTGTACATGTTATAACTTGTATGGTCGCATCATACAGGTTATAACCTGTACAAAAATGGCCCATACAGGTTATAACTTGTACAGAATTTGGCTAAAAATTGGTTTCAACTTGTACAAAAATTAGTAATCAAATATATAACTTTAATGTACCAAACGATTCAAGATAACATGTTAACACAAACTTCAGCAGTAAATAAATTATTCACAAATAGAAAATTAATGTTCCTAGTGTACCATAAGTGTACCTTTATTATTTGTTACTGCAGGTAACTGAATTATGACATTTTGAATTTTGTCTCATTGTTGCTGTCTGTTGATTCTGTTTCCATCTCTAAATGTGTGTCATTTATAGTCATGCTTGTTGTTTCTGTCTCAATGTCTGTCTCAGTTATAGAACTTGTTCCAGAATGTGCGGCATTTGTTGTCATTAATGTTTCAGTCTGTATATTTGTAATTATATCTGTGTTTACTGCCAGAGCTATCTCTATCATTTCACCCGACCCTACTTCATTCAAATTATTGTCATTGTTAGATAAATTATCAACGTTTACTGTGTCGGCTTCTACATTTATGTCATTATTTACGTCGGAATGAATGTTTTCGTCTTCCTCTGTTGATTCGACATCAGTATCTGTACTTTCAGCTTGTTGTAAGCCATCGACCATATGCTGAAGATCCTCCTCCGTCTCCAAACCCGACAATAACTCCTTTGGGATGTTAGAACTTGAGAGTCCTACCTTAGGGTCCGCACCAAAAAGCGCATTATACGGAGACTGTCCAATGACACGGTGGAATGAACGATTTTTTTGAAATTGGACAAACCGTAGTCCTTCAGACCATTGGTTTATGTTGTTTTCATGCATCCAAGTAGCAAGCATTTCTTTCACATCCGCATTTGCTCTTTCTACTGAGCCTTGACTTTGTGGGTGTCGTGGTCTACCATGGACTATAACTAAATCAGGCCACATGGATTTGAGTTCACTAATGATATTGGCGGTAAATTCGCGACCATTATCACTTTGTAATATCTTAGGTGCTCCTATTAAGAGAAAAACATCTAAAAGGTTATATGCAACTTCAGCAGCAGTTTTTGTTTTTAAAGGACGCAAGATGCTGAATTTGGTTAAATGGTCCTGGTAATGAAAAACCCACTTATAATCTTTATCAGATGCGGACTGATAGTCTATGAGGTCTACTTGTCCTCTGGAGTTAAAATCAGAAGAGGTAACAGGTTTTATTACTAACTTGGACAGTTCAGAGCGTTTTTTCTTAAGTGCACAGTGGTTACACATTTTGAGAAACACTTTAAGAATTTCACGACTAATGTTGGCATAGTGCTTCTTTAATTCATTGTAAGTTTTGTGCAGTCCTCCATGGCCAACAGCGGTGTGACACTGCTTTATTACTGAATACATTTCCTCTATTGGCAATAGGTAGAGTATCTGGTCATCTGTAAATAGAAACAATAAGATTATGTGTGAACCAGTCGATACTACCGTATATCATCTTAATGCCGAGAGCCAGGTGAGGAATCAGTATTCTCAAATTTTAAAGTTTTATGTATGACCCGGCCAGAGATCGAACCCACGACCTTCCGCTCTCGAGGTGGACGCTCTACCACTTCACCACCGAGGCAGTTGCCATCAATATAAGTTCTACATACAGTCAAATGTTGTGACCATGCACATTCCTAAAATTCCTGTTTAATCCCTACTTATTATATGAATGGTCTCTATTATGTTTCTAATTACTTTCATCCTATTTAATATGCAGCAAAAGTGTGTGTGTGTGTGTGTGTGTGTGTGTGTGTGTGTGTGAGAGAGAGAGAGAGAGAGAGAGAGAAAGAGAGAGAAAGAAAGAGAGTTGACTTACCTTCAGTTGTTTTCTTTTTAATTAGCTTTTCAACAGAGCCAACTTTTACTATGTCATACTGTTTTAACAAAGTTCTTTCTTTCCCCGTTAGTTTGGAATTATCTTTTGCATTTTTGACACTTTCTATCAAATTTTCCAGTTTATCCTTTGTGAACAGAGTGTTATTTGATGAAGTATTTTTCACAGACATTTTCAAAATTTCCTCAAAAAACTTGTCTTCGTAGTCAACCATTTTCATTAAGTCTGTCTTATATCACACCATACATCAGTAATTCAAGAACCCCAGCTCACTGTAGTTAAGTAACAACTCACCATGTATTACAGTGGTATTATAATGTTGAACAATACTCATTAAGTGATGTTACAGGTGACTTACAAAGACCATTTATATTCTGAGATTTTGTACAAGTTGAAACCAATTTTTAGCCAAATTCTGTACAAGTTATAACCTGTATGGGCCATTTTTGTACAGGTTATAACTTGTATGATGCGACCATACAAGTTATAACATGTACAAAATAATTGTACAGGTTATAACCTGTACAAAATCGCAACTTGTACACGACATATATATATATATACCAAGACGATGCCACAACTAAGGCTAGAAAGCCGATAATCGCCGCTGTACTAAAATTGATCCATACAAAAATATCAAGACATTAAGAAAAATACTGTAAACCGGGAAAGTTCATTTTCGCGATAATCGTAATTTCAATATATTCGAGTACTTTTATTTCCGCTTCGTCGAATAATGACCAGAACAAATGAAAGTGAATAATATAAAAATAGTATATTATACATTTATTGCCTTTGTGTGAGGGATATATGAACATTTATTCACCCGCAACAAGTCATATTTCGCCCGAGGGAAATGTGACTTGTTAAGGGTGAATAAATGTTCATATCTCCCTCAC
Source organism: Anadara kagoshimensis (assembly GCA_021292105.1). NCBI lineage: Eukaryota > Metazoa > Mollusca > Bivalvia > Arcoida > Arcidae > Anadara > Anadara kagoshimensis. Next base: position 7,836,719 of record CM037868.1, on the reverse strand, counting down.
ACAAAGGCAATAAATTGTTAATTATACCGAAAGATAACCATGGTAATAAGAAAGACAGAAAGAAAAAATATTTTAAAAAAAGTCTGAAAACATCAGTCCTTCTCCGATTCATTGTTTTTTCTTCTATCGGAACTCATCGGAGGCAAACGCTAGAACGTCAAGATCGATTCTCAATCGATGACGTCATATCATTGTGACGTCACGGTGTGTTCCGAAGAGGTGGGATATGATGTTTTCAGAGGGATACACGATGTTTTCTCCACCCTGATCACATGATCCAACGATCCAATCAAATTACAGATAGCATCGTATTTTTCTAATGAGGTATAATAATAGTGAAAATATTATTTTTGCTTCTAGTTACTCGTAAATTTTGGGGAAAAAAACAACAGGGAAAGTTCCCCAATTCACAGTATGCAATGAAATACGACGTGTCGAAAACAATTCTTAGTGGTTATTTATTTATTTATATTGATTTATTTTATTTTTCTATTTATTTTTTGCAACAGGTTCTTATCAAAACACATTTGCTCAACATCCAATGTAATTTTTAAATGTGCGTATATAACGATCACTGAATAAAAAAAATTGTATGACAATGGTCCTCCAAAAATGATGAAACATACATGTACCTGGATGAGGAACATAGAACCACGGTGTCTGGTGTAGGATATTGACTTTGACGTCGGTACGAGCTCGATACTCCGGCGATTCGGGGTCCGACGACAAGACATTAGTCTGTGTCAGAATTGCACATAAACACCAGGTCAACAAAATTGTTAAGACCACCTAGAATATATAGAATCAGATTTAGTCATTGTTTAGACAACTACGCTCTGCCATATTATGCTCGTTTCGTAAGTGGGAGATCATGGGTTCGAACACCGGGTAGGGTCCGACCAAGACTTGAAAAATGTAGTGACTATTCATTCGGCATGTACTCAGCACATTGAAATGACGGTAATGAGGTCCTTAGGGAAAACACTAAAAACTGGTTCCCGTGTCACGGCAGTTTTAGCACGTTAAAGAAACCACCTTGCACATTGCCCTGAGCGCACAACAGAGATAAAGAATTTTGCCACTTCGCCAATAGGTGGTAACGTCTAGATATAAGTGAAATATTCTTGCATGGGACGTTAAACCCCATTTTATGATCAATCAATCGTTATTTGCATCGTGTTGTGTGACATGTTGACGCTGAGAATACTAATGCCGTGTCACTATGTCTAGATCACGGGCTTCGGTTTCACAATGATTCCTTATCTAAGATTTTCCTTAACTTAAATCTTGCAAAATTTCAAAACTTTATAATTTTGTTAATTTTCAAGATATTCAGGAATTTAAGGTGTCATTTTTAAGGTCACATCTAGATTAAAAAACTGCATTTAGTTTTTACAAAAATATTCATCAGTAACTCCAAAAAGTGATAACCAAATTTTGCTAAATTTAAGTTAAGGAAAATCTTAGCTAAGGAATGATTGTGAAACCGGGGCCAGTTGCTTTAAATATCAGTAAGAGGTACAGTGTACGTATGTTTAAATCTTTGTTTTCCCCGATTCTTGGTAATTATTTGTATTCTCATACGTCAGAAGGTTGTTAAAATTAATGAAAAAAAATAATTATGTCTGTATTGTGGACTGTATCTGTGACGGTTGGTAATAGAAAATGCAATAAAATGGAAGTCAGTTTGATTTAAATAATACTTTAGTCTTCACTTCGTAAACGGAAAATTGCAATACAGTCCAACCTGCCTTAAAGACCACCTCTATATAAAGGCAACCTGCTTATAAAGGCCAGTAAAATTGTATCCCATTTGTTCTTTACTCATATTGTTTGAACCAATATATAAAGGCCACTTTTACTTGTTCCCTTGGGTGGCCAATATAGACTGTATTAAATTGTATGGGGTTTGACTGTGTATTATCTCATCAAAGAGTAATACGGAACTACTGTGTGGATTTTACTTGTAGACATTCGGTAAACGTCATTTCCTTTTGAGCACAAGACGTTATTTGTCACAATGGCATCACTTCCGGTATAGCCAAGAACATTTTCAACATACGACAACGAATTTATGTTTTATAGTAATCGCTTATTAATAATAATTTACTCACTGGAAAGTAAAGAAACAGTGGAAAGCCGCTTGTTTTCCCCTTGTTTTTCCCGAATGAAGGAATCGGAATTTTGACTGTATTAAGGTACATTGAAAATATCACTAGCAGCACTGTACCACTTAAATAAAAATAAATTAATTAATTGAATTAAAATATTTGAATAAATTGGTAAGTAAATACATAAACAAGAGACCGCTTACCCGTACGGCATTTATTTTTGAACTCATTATTACCTACACAATCAAAAACAAACGAACTAATCCATGTCCGAATCACAATCCAGAATTAAAATCTTTAAACTGATAAATTAGGTTAAACACGCGAACTTCCACCATGGAAGCGAGACCGGGTGCTCCGGAAGGGGAAGCACCTCCTGCCCAGCAAGCCACACCCGCCAAGTTTCCAAATGCGGAAACCGATAAAGAACCAATATGAGAGAAATGAGGAGGGAATTGCTTCAAAAGGCGGATTGTTTCCGTTTTTAAGATTGATTTGAAAATGAACACGAGGTCATGAGATTGCATTTATTAGTTGATGCTTTCATGTGTAAAAACTTAATTCTGTGAACGTTGGTATGTTGACCATCCAACTAGATATACTATGCTTTTTCTTGGAAAAGGGAATATTAAATTCGAACTTCAGTCCGTTCAGACACTTCTCGACAGCAGTAATTCTCCAAAACTGTGTAACTTTATTTGACGATCTTAGTACAAAACATCAACCTCGATCAGAGAACCCGAGTTCAAGTGTTTGCTCATTTTCTTGGGAGTTATTGCCCTTTGAACATATAAATGCAAATCACAGGTAGGGAACCTAATTCACTTAATTTGCTTGTTTTTTCTGTTGTATATAAGAGATAAATATTTCAAAAAGAATAAGTAACACTTACAATATGGACAATCCCCAGTGAGCGCTACAAAATCCGATAACAACCGGATATAAGGATAAACCAATGAGAGTGATCGTTACTGAAAATGTCAGCGGACCAATCAAACGCATCAACATTCCCATCATACCAAAAGCTCCGAAGGCGAACTCGAACGCTAATGCCAACATAAGACTTCCTTGTAGCTGAAAAAGTTAAAAATGCTTTGATCAATCTTGAAGAGCGTCATTGGCCCGAAAGTACAGTCTAAAAGAGACCACCCAAGGAAGCAGAAAAAGGTACTCTTATGTTGCAAGGCCTTATGTACTCCCAGCACGAAGATGACTAAGTACGTAAGTATGGGCAGGTTGTCCTTATAAACAGGTTCAAATAACCTGAAGAAAGAGTGATTGAGATACATGTACAATTAAATGGCCTTTAAGTTACCGTATATAGTAATGCGTCTTTGACTTAAACAACTGGGTATAGGTTATAGATATCAATATTTAACGTGATGTGAATGTTCGATGCTGATCTTTCCAAATAGGTCTGGCCCAAAGTGGGTAGTGACTGTTCTTTCGCCAAGCACTCGGCATAACACCATGAAAGTCACGGTTCTTTCGGATGGGAACTTAAAATAAACGAGGTTCCATGTCCGGGCCATATCTCAAAACTCCTTTGGACGACTTAATAAAACATCACACGAATAATATTTATGGTCCAAAGGTGTGTCATTACCTTGAACCAAGGTCATATCCTAAAGGTCAATGTCACGAGAAAAAAATTAAATGTTGAGGCGGGGTATTTGGCTCTCAAGAGACACTTTACAACTGAGAACATGACAACAGACAACTCTTTATTCACCCGCTCACTACCGTGTGGCATTGCATGGATATTTTTGCAACTTCGTCAAAAGCCGGAACTCTTAGATACAAGTGAAGATTATTTTATATTCTAGAAAGTAAACTTGTTTTTTCTTAAGCACATTGAAGACTTTTTTTCATGGCATCACTACGGCAGCTCAGTTTGTAAAGTTCTCGCTCCATATGCTGGAGGCATGGGTTCAAATCTGAAAATAGGTAGTGTCTGTTCTTTCAGCAAGCACTCGGCACTTAGAACAATGTCACGTGGTCCTGCGGAAGACTGATGCCCAGTGTCACGGCAGACTTGGCACCTTAATAAACCCTTCCAGTACAGTACTGCAAAAGTTCAAATTTCTGCCACTTCACCTTCAGCTGGTGACGTCTCGATATAAGTGAAATATTCTTAACTGGGATGTAAAACCACATCCAATCAATCAATCAATCAGTCAATCGAGAGAGACATCTCCACACTATGTACCTAATTAGGCTTACCTCCCTTAATCTGGAATATTGAGCCGTAAATTCAGGAAGGGTTCCATTCCCGTTTGTACTGGTCATGTTATAATGTGTTTCGTTATTCCCTACAATATACAGTATAGATTGTTGAGTATGGGACTATTTGTTTGGCATAACCCGGACTCGTTTACCGTTTTGTATGTTAGTAATGTACGGCGTATGAATACCAGCACATGTTGTGACGTAATCAGTATAAAATGGTTTTTGAAATGGTTGGTGTTGCACGTTGTTGTTTTTTGTGCATGTTGAAATTATGTATTGTTAGACATAATACAGACATGTCAAAAGTTTAACACCGAGTTATTAATGGATAGGAGTGGAGGCTCGGCTGCCGAGTAGCCGATATATGGATGTTATCGTCATATTCCTAACGAGAAGCCGGAATGAGGTGCCAATGGGGTTCGCCGCTGTAACACGTGAAACCCTCTAACGTTTGTGCGGAACACTTATTTCCAACGGATATGGAATAACATGACACGACGTTTTCCTGCGAAAACGACGTCATTCCGGGAATCTGTGACGTTGACGTTTTCCAAAACGTTCCGCACAAACGTTAAGAGGTATTGATCACGTGGTACAGCGGCGAACCCCATTTGACTCAATTTTGTTCATTTATTTGTATTAAACTTTCGACAGACCTGTACTGCAGAAACAAATCTCACTTGATCACGTTTCTGATTAAAAGTTTATGTTTCACAAGATTTTAAACACTTAGGAACGAGATTTCATAGAATTAAGCACGGGATTCAAACCATTTTGTCGTGCAAGATCACGTTTGATTCAATTTGTCAGTTTAAAAACCTTTAGGTATTTAAAAGAAACGCATATATGAATAGGCTTCGGGGTTATAGAATGAAACTAATGATCATTTGATTCCAGGAAAGGTAAACATATCCTTATAATTATTGTCACTGCTTTAACTCCCAAAAAGAGGTTATGTCAAGTCTTTCCCATCTTCCCACCCATCTGATGCATTCATGAACGAGATTCCGGAATTCTATCACTAAACCATTAACTGGACTTCCTGAGGGTATATGCAACCATGAATTCTATTACAAGTATTTACCTGGACTTCCTGAGGGAGGACAAGTCCAGCCACCTGTCGTCTTCATAACAAGGAGTGGTGGTATATAACTGGCTGAGGGGCCTTGGAATATTGGTAACCTAAAACAAATGTAATAGATAAAAAATGTTACTGAAAATCTGGTACTTGAAAAATGTGAATACAACTAAGAACACGTCAGAGAGAGAGAGAGAGAGAGAGAGAGAGAGAGAGAGAGAGAGAGATTGTGTGTCAAACATTAGGGCGGAAAGTCGCTTTGTTGTCTAAATTAGTTTAACCCCCTTGCTGCCGGAAGGACATATGTCCTCACCGGCTCACTGCCGGAAGGACATATATGTCCACAGGTTTGAATGAAATTTGAAGATAAAATAAAAGATCATTATGCAGGGACTATGAGGAAAACTTAGAGCGTTTGCGTAATGAAATATGTAATACTTTTAAATAGTTTTTCATGACGTCACTTTTCGTTTCATGACATTAAGCTGTAAAAATGACGTAATAAAACAATCATACCTTATTATTACATTTGATGCCTATTTGCAAGCCTTTATATCGCTAACTATTCATGACAATATTACACATGTAATAGAGGCAATTACTGTATTTCCATAAATTGAGTGCACAAGGTTTTATTATTTATTTCTTACAATTAAAAATGTTTCCATTAAACTGTCAATAAAATGGTATATGACAATATATATTGTCATATACCATTTTTTTAATGTATTTTATGATTAAATTCAAAAATGGTATATGACAATTAAGCGTTATTTAAACCATTTTGTCTACCGATATGTAACTTGTACGTCACAACGTTTAATGGACGATTTCTTGCTAATGTTTTTAAAAGCTGCAGTTTTTAAATTGCAATCAATAAAGGGTGTTTTAAAACAAACCAAAATAAAAATAGAAGGTTACAATTCTAGGGGTGGGGAGGCGATTGGTGTAATTTTAATTTTGAATAGTTAACATAAAAAGCTGCCGCCTGTAGGTGCAGTTATGTTCAAAGTGACATAACTCCAAAGAATTTTTTGCATTTTCTATCAGTGTTACATTTTCCTCCAAGTTTCCTAAAATACAACCTAATAGTTTTGAACATCTACTCCGGACAAGAAGTGTCTGGATGGACGCAAGTTCGGCTGTAACCGTAATTAATTTGTAAAAAGCGCGCGCGCGCGCGCGCGAGAGAGAGAGAGAGAGAGAAGAGAAAGAGAGAGAGAGAGAGAGAGAGAGAGAGAGATAAATTCGAACTCTCGAGACTGAATAGAATCAAATTCAAACTTTCAAAGAAAGTCGAGGATATAAATGAGGGATATTCTATGGTGGCTTATTTCTGACATCCAGATAATTTCGGTCGACAATCGATTCTTAGTAACGGGATCGAACCCGGAATTGTTATGTTTTTCTGCCTCTTAATGATTTCGACAGGTTTACTTAACATCACGATAAGTTGCGATGGGCTGTATTACCTTATTCCCACTGCCGAGTTGACAATTGTTGTAAGTCCGCCATGAAGACTGAGGTACAGAACAGTTGTGGTCGGATTGGGTGATCCAATGGCGCGCACACAATATCCGATATTATATAACTCATGTGATAACATCCCGCCAAGGAAAGTAAGATGTGCTGAAATAATAATAATAATAATAATAATAATGATAATGTAGCCGCTCCGTAAGTGGTAGGTCGTGGGTTCGAACCACGGCGGGGTCTGACCCAAGACTTAAAAGTGTGTAGTGACTGTTTTTTCGCCAAACACTCGGTATTACGAAATGAAAGTTGCAGTTCTTTCGGATGGAAACTTAAAATAAACGAGGTCTCATGTCTTGGTAGGCTTGGAACGATAAAGAACCCTCCTGTATAATGCCATCAGCGCAACGCACTAGGCATTATGAAATGAAAGTCACGGTTCTTTCGGGTGGCAATTTAAAATAAACAAAGTTCCGTGTCAGGGTAGGCTTGGCACGATAAAGAACCCTGCTGTTTAATGTCATCAGCGCAACGCACAGGTAAAATTTCTGCACCTTCACCTATACTGGCGACGTCTAGATATAAGTGAAATATTCTTGATTGGGGAGTTAAACATCATTACTCAACTCAACTCCCTTTGTTGGGAGAATTAATAAGGTTGCATTATATCACTGATATGAGCATCCGGCAAAAGTGGAAGAATATAGGTGGTTTGATTTAATATGGTTTTACGCCTTATCGAGAATATTTCATTGATATATTGAGACGTTATCAGCTACAAGTGAAGTGGCAGAGATGTTCCCCTTTGCAGCACGCGTATGACACTATGCAGGAAGGTTTCTTTAACGTGTTACGCCTATTGTGACAGGGGGCATCGGTTTTTAAGATATTTTGCACTGTAAATGTCAAAAGCGTAATGCCCAATCAATCAATCGACCTATCAAAGACAGATTAATGATCATTTTTGCTATTTCACTTTTTTGTCCAGCGCTGTCTTTAGCCACCTTAAAGACCCGTTTAGAAATACGACAAAAGTGTATTTCTATATATATACCTGTTTATATAATAATGATTGTGATAAATATTTATAAATTTTAATCACATTACGGATTTATGCATGGACATGCTTTTGTCGAATCCTGTCTATTCATAAACCTTCAGTTGTTTGATATGTATATTTAAGGACCGGATTTTTTTTACGGTTTACGGATTATAAATATGATTTTAAAAGCGTCGATTCTGATAAAAATGTGAAACAATTTATGATAGAGTTGCCACTTCCATAATCTTTATACTAATTTTACGAAAAATTTTAATTTTGATAAACAACACAATGTTATATCGGATAGATCTTAATATGTTAGATTGGTTGATTGAATGCGGCTTTACGTCCAAGTCATGCATTTTAAATTTATTTTGAGACGTCACCAGACGTAAGTGAAGCGGCAAGAATTTTGAGCTTTGGAGTGTGCTCAGGGCAATGTGTGGGGAGGGTTCTTTTACGTGCTATTTTAAAGAGAAGGGTCGTGTCAATTGAATCCCTCTTAGCACATGTAGCATTTAAACATCCTATAAATTATATACATGTAGGTGTTAAGTATTAGTGTTCGCTTAGTGTGTGTGGGATCGTGGGTTCGAACTCCTGCCGGGTCTGATTAAGTCTTTATAATAGGTAGTGGCTGTTGTTTCGTCAAATATTCGGGACCTTTCAGAAGAGACTTTTAAATGCCCGCCTCACGACAAAATTGCAAGTTTTAAAGGGACCTTCCTACCCTTTATCCCGGACGCACTCCAAAAGGTCAAAATTTCTGCCACTTCGTTGGTGATGTTTGATATAAATTAAATATTCTTGACTTGGACGTAACGCCCCATTCAATCAACCAATCAACATATTAAGATGTATCCGATATTACTTGGACTTTAAAAAAGTAGGCCTGCTGTCCGTCAGAATCGGTTGTCGTTACACTCATAATGCAGTCCAACGCATATTGAAGTTCAGACTTCATTAGGCGTAAATATTGTCGACGCGATTGAGGCCCCCATAAGGCTCGTTGAATTTTGAGAATTTTCTTTTGTACTTCAATAGGCGTTGAACATCATTAGGAGTTGTTATACAGCGTTTTGAACTCTTGTTGCCCTTTGATAGTGCTATAACCCCATTGTTTACCTTGATTGATAAAAATTCAAGGTCGCATTGTTATTTTGAAGTTGTCTGTGTTTGTATCTCTTAAGTACGTGTGATCTTAAATTGAGGTGAAAGGTAGAGCACATGCCTGCCAAAAGTATAACACTGAGCGAAAGCAAAGGGTGGAAATTCGGCTGCCAAATAGCAGATATATATATGAATAACTAGTGACAAGAAAAGCTGCCGAGAGATAGATAGCAGCTGCCCAACAACTGTCACAAAAACGCTAACGAGGGGTCGAGATTAGTTGCCGATTGGTTAGCTAAGTGTAAAACTTTCGACAGGTCCGTACTGTAACGAGAGGCCCTAGGCCGAGATGAGTTGTCGATTGGTTAGCTAAGTGTAAAACTTTCGACAGGTCCGTACTGTAATGAGAAGCCCTAGGCCGAGATGAGTTGTCGATTGGTTAGCTAAGTGTAAAAACTTTCGGCAGGTCCGTACTGTAACGAGAGGCCCTAGGCCGAGATGAGTTGTCGATTGGTTAGCTAAGTGTAAAACTTTCGACAGGTCCGTACTGTAACGAGAGGCCCTAGGCCGAGATGAGTTGTCGATTGGTTAGCTAAGTGTAAAACTTTCGACAGGTCCGTACTGTAACGAGAGGCCCTAGGCCGAGATGAGTTGTCGATTGGTTAGCTAAGTGTAAAACTTTCGGCAGGTCCGTACTGTAACGAGAGGCCCTAGGCCGAGATGAGTTGTCGATTGGTTAGCTAAGTGTAAAACTTTCGGCAGGTCCGTACTGTAATGAGAAGCCCTAGGCCGAGATGAGTTGTCGATTGGTTAGCTAAGTGTAAAACTTTCGACAGGTCTGTACTGTAACGAGAGGACCTAGGCCGAGATGAGTTGTCGATTGGTTAGCTAAGTGTAAAACTTTCGACAGGTCCGTACTGTAACGAGAGGCCCTAGGCGAGATGAGTTGTCGATTGGTTAGCTAAGTGTAAAACTTTCTACAGGTGCGTACCGTAACGAGAGGCCCTAGGCCGAGATGAGTTGTCGATTGGTTAGCTAAGTGTAAAACTTTCGACAGGTCTGTACTGTAACGAGAGGTCCTAGGCCGAAATGAGTTGTCGATTGGTTAGCTAAGTGTAAAACTTTCGACAGGTCCGTACTGTAACGAGAGGCCCTAGGCCGAGATGAGTTGTCGATTGGTTAGCTAAGTGTAAAACTTTCTACAGGTGCGTACCGTAACGAGAGGCCCTAGGCCGAGATGAGTTGTCGATTGGTTAGCTAAGTGTAAAACTTTCGACAGGTCTGTACTGTAACGAGAGGACCTAGGCCGAGATGAGTTGTCGATTGGTTAGCTAAGTGTAAAACTTTCGACAGGTCCGTACTGTAACGAGAGGCCCTAGGCCGAGATGAGTTGTCGATGGTTAGCTAAGTGTAAAACTTTCTACAGGTGCGTACCGTAACGAGAGGCCCTAGGCCGAGATGAGTTGTCGATTGGTTAGCTAAGTGTAAAACTTTCGACAGGTCTGTACTGTAACGAGAGGCCCTAGGCCGAGATGAGTTGTCGATTGGTTAGCTAAGTGTAAAACTTTCGACAGGTCCGTACTGTAACGAGAGGCCCTAGGCCGAGATGAGTTGTCGATTGGTTAGCTAAGTGTAAAACTTTCGACAGGTCCGTACTGTAACGAGAGGCCCTTGGCCGAGATGAGTTGTCGATTGGTTAGCTAAGTGTAAAACTTTCGACAGGTCCGTACTGTAACGAGAGGCCCTAGGCCGAGATGAGTTGTCGATTGGTTAGCTAAGTGTAAAACTTTCGACAGGTCTGTACTGTAACGAGAGGCCCTAGGCCGAGATGAGTTGTCGATTGGTTAGCTAAGTGTAAAACTTTCAACAGGTCCGTACTGTAAAGAGAGGCCCTAGGCCGAGATGAGTTGTCGATTGGTTAGTTAAGTGTAAAACTTTCGACAGGTCTGTACCGTAAAGAGAGGCCCTAGGCCGAGATGAGTTGTCGATTGGTTAGCTAAGTGTAAAACTTTCGACAGGTCCGTACTGTAAAGAGAGGCCCTAGGCCGAGATGAGTTGTCGATTGGTTAGCTAAGTGTAAAACTTTCAACAGGTCTGTACTGTAACGAGAGGCCCTAGGCCGAGATGAGTTGTCGATTGGTTAGCTAAGTGTAAAACTTTCAACAGGTCCGTACTGTAAAGAGAGGCCCTAGGCCGAGATGAGTTGTCGATTGGTTAGCTAAGTGTAAAACTTTCAACAGGTCTGTACCGTAAAGAGAGGCCCTAGGCCGAGATGAGTTGTCGATTGGTTAGCTAAGTGTAAAACTTTTAACAGGTCTGTACCGTAAAGAGAGGCCCTAGGCCGAGATGAGTTGTCGATTGGTTAGCTAAGTGTAAAACTTTCGACAGGTCTGTACTGTAACGAGAGGCCCTAGGCCGAGATGAGTTGTCGATTGGTTAGCTAAGTGTAAAACTTTCGACAGGTCTGTACTGTAAAGAGAGGCCCTAGGCCGAGATGAGTTGTCGATTGGTTAGCTAAGTGTAAAACTTTCAACAGGTCTGTACCGTAAAGAGAGGCCCTAGGCCGAGATGAGTTGTCGATTGGTTAGCTAAGTGTAAAACTTTCAACAGGTCCGTACTGTAAAGAGAGGCCCTAGGCCGAGATGAGTTGTCGATTAGTTAGCTAAGTATCAAACTTTCGACAGGTCTGTACTGTAACGAGAAGCCCTAGGCCGAGATGAGCTGTCGATTGGTTAGCTAAGTGTGAAACTTTCGACAGGTCCGTACTGTAACGAGAGGCCCTAGGCCGAGATGAGTTGTCGATTAGTTAGCTCAGTGTAAAACTTTCGACAGGTCCGTACTGTAACGAGAGGCCCTAGGCCGAGATGAGTTGTCGATTGGTTAGCTAAGTGTAAAACTTTCGACAGGTCTGTACCGTAACGAGAGGCCCTAGGCCGAGATGAGCTGTCGATTGGTTAGCTAAGTGTGAAACTTTCGACAGGTCTGTACCGTAACGAGAGGTCCTAGGCCGAGATGAGTTGTCGATTGGTTAGCTAAGTGTAAAACTTTCGACAGGTCTGTACCGTAACGAGAGGTCCTAGGCCGAGATGAGTTGTCGATTGGTTAGCTAAGTGTGAAACTTTCGACAGGTCCGTACTGTAACGAGAGGCCCTAGGCCGACATGAGTTGTCGATTGGTTAGCTAAGTGTAAAACTTTCGACAGGTCCGTACTGTAACGAGAGGCCCTAGGCCGAGATGAGTTGTCGATTAGTTAGCTAAGTATCAAACTTTCGACAGGTCCGTACTGTAACGAGAGGCCCTAGGCCGAGATGAGTTGTCGATGGTTAGCTAAGTGTAAAACTTTCGACAGGTCCGTACTGTAACGAGAAGCCCTTGGCCGAGATGAGCTGTCGATTGGTTAGCTAAGTGTGAAACTTTCGACAGGTCTGTACCGTAACAAAAGGCCCTAGGCCGAGATTAGTTGTCGATTGGTTAGCTAAGTGTAAAACTTTCGACAGGTCTGTACCGTAACGAGAGGTCCTAGGCCGAGATGAGTTGTCGATGGTTAGCTAAGTGTAAAACTTTCGACAGGTCCGTACTGTAACGAGAGGCCCTAGTATAGGCCGGGATGAGTTGTCGATTGGTTAGCTAAGTGTAAAACTTTCGACAGGTCTGTACTGTAACGAGAGGCCCTAGGCCGAGATGAGTTGTCGATTGGTTAGCTAAGTGTAAAACTTTCGACAGGTCCGTACCGTAACGAGAAGCCCTTGGCCGAGATGAGTTGTCGATGGTTAGCTAAGTGTAAAACTTTCGACAGGTCCGTACTGTAACGAGAGGGCCTAGGCCGAGATGAGTTGTCGATTGGTTAGCTAAGTGTAAAACTTTCGACAGGTCCGTACTGTAACGAGAGGCCCTAGGCCGAGATGAGTTGTCGATGGTTAGCTAAGTGTAAAACTTTCGACAGGTCCGTACCGTAACGAGAAGCCCTTGGCCGAGATGAGTTGTCGATGGTTAGCTAAGTGTAAAACGTTCGACAGGTCCGTACTGTAACGAGAGGCCCTAGGCCGAGATGAGTTGTCGATTGGTTAGCTAAGTGTAAAACTTTCGACAGGTCCGTACTGTAACGAGGGGCCCTAGGCCGAGATGAGTTGTCGATGGTTAGCTAAGTGTAAAACTTTCTACAGGTCCGTACTGTACCGAGAGGCCCTAGGCCGAGATGAGTTGTCGATTGGTTAGCTAAGTGTTAAACTTTCGACAGGTCCGTACTGTAACGAGAGGCTCTAGGCCGAGATGAGTTGTCGATTGGTTAGCTAAGTGTAAAACTTTCAACAGGTCCGTACTGTAACGAGAGGCTCTAGGCCGAGATGAGTTGTCGATTGGTTAGCTAAGTGTAAAACTTTCGACAGGTTCGTACTGTAACGAGAGGCCCTATGCCGAGATGAGTTGCCGAATGGTTAGCTAAGTGTAAAACTTTCGACAGGTCTGTACCGTAACGAGAGGTCCTTGGACGAGATGAGTTGTCGATTGGTTAGCTAAGTGTAAAACTTTCGACAGGTCCGTACTGTAAGGAGAGGCCCTAGGCCGAGATGAGTTGCCGAATGGTTAGCTAAGTGTAAAACTTTCGACAGGTCTGTACCGTAACGAGAGGACCTAGGCCGAGATGAGTTGTCGATTGGTTAGCTAAGTGTAAAACTTTCGACAGGTTCGTACTGTAACGAGAGGACCTAGGCCGAGATGATGTGTCGATTGGTTAGCTAAGTGTAAAACTTTCGACAGGTCCGTACTGTAACGAGAGGCCCTAGGCCGAGATGAGTTGTCGATTGGTTAGCTAAGTGTAAAACTTTCGACAGGTTCGTACTGTAACGAGAGGACCTAGGCCGAGATGAGCTGTCGATTGGTTAGCTAAGTGTAAAACTTTCGACAGGTCTGTACCGTAACGAGAGGTCCTAGGCCGAGATGAGTTGTCGATTGGTTAGCTAAGTGTAAAACTTTCGACAGGTCTGTACTGTAAGGAGAGGCCCTAGGCTGAGATGAGTTGTCGATTGGTTAGCTAAGTGTAAAACTTTCGACAGGTCCGTACTGTAACGAGAGGCCCTAGGCTGAGATGAGTTGTCGATTGGTTAGCTAAGTGTAAAACTTTCGACAGGTCTGTACTGTAAGGAGAGGCCCTAGGCCGAGATGAGTTGTCGATTGGTTAGCTAAGTGTAAAACTTTCGACAGGTCTGTACCGTAACGAGAGGCCCTAGGCCGAGATGAGCTGTCGATTGGTTAGCTAAGTGTAAAACTTTCGACAGGTCCGTACTGTAAGGAGAGGCCCTAGGCTGAGATGAGTTGTCGATTGGTTAGCTAAGTGTAAAACTTTCGACAGGTCTGTACTGTAAGGAGAGGCCCTAGGCCGAGATGAGTTGTCGATTGGTTAGCTAAGTGTAAAACTTTCGACAGGTCTGTACCGTAACGAGAGGCCCTAGACCGAGATGAGTTGTCGATTGGTTAGCTAAGTGTAAAACTTTCGACAGGTCTGTACCGTAACGAGAGGCCCTAGGCCGAGATGAGTTGTCGATTGGTTAGCTAAGTGTAAAACTTTCGACAGGTCTGTACCGTAACGAGAGGCCCTAGGCTGAGATGAGTTGTCGATTGGTTAGCTAAGTGTAAAACTTTCGACAGGTCTGTACTGTAAGGAGAGGTCCTAGGCTGAGATGAGCTGTCGATTTGTTAGCTAAGTGTAAAACTTTCGACAGGTCCGTACTGTAACGAGAGGTCCTAGGCTGAGATGAGTTGTCGATTGGTTAGCTAAGTGTAAAACTTTCGACAGGTCTGTACCGTAACGAGAGGCCCTAGGCTGAGATGAGTTGTCGATTGGTTAGCTAAGTGTAAAACTTTCGACAGGTCCGTACTGTAACGAGAGGTCCTAGGCTGAGATGAGCTGTCGATTTGTTAGCTAAGTGTAAAACTTTCGACAGGTCTGTACCGTAACGAGAGGCCCCAGGCCGAGATGAGTTGTCGATTGGTTAGCTAAGTGTAAAACTTTCGACAGGTCTGTACCGTAACGAGAGGCCCTAGACCGAGATGAGTTGTCGATTGGTTAGCTAAGTGTAAAACTTTCGACAGGTCTGTACCGTAACGAGAGGCCCTAGGCTGAGATGAGCTGTCGATTGGTTAGCTAAGTGTAAAACTTTCGACAGGTCTGTACCGTAACGAGAGGCCCTAGACCGAGATGAGTTGTCGATTGGTTAGCTAAGTGTAAAACTTTCGACAGGTCTGTACCGTAACGAGAGGCCCTAGGCTGAGATGAGCTGTCGATTGGTTAGCTAAGTGTAAAACTTTCGACAGGTCTGTACCGTAACGAGAGGCCCTAGACCGAGATGAGTTGTCGATTGGTTAGCTAAGTGTAAAACTTTCGACAGGTCTGTACCGTAACGAGAGGCCCTAGGCTGAGATGAGTTGTCGATTGGTTAGCTAAGTGTAAAACTTTCGACAGGTCTGTACCGTAACGAGAGGCCCTAGGCTGAGATGAGTTGTCGAATGGTTAGCTAAGTGTAAAACTTTCGACAGGTCTGTACCGTAACGAGAGGCCCTAGGCTGAGATGAGCTGTCGATTGGTCAGCTAAGTGTGAAACTTTCGACAGGTCTGTACCGTAACGAGAGGCCCTAGGCCGAGATTAGTTGTCGATTGGTTAGCTAAGTGTAAAACTTTCGACAGGTCTGTACCGTAACGAGAGACCCTAGGCCGAGATGAGTTGTCGATTGGTTAGCTAAGTGTAAAACTTTCGACAGGTCTGTACCGTAACGAGAGGCCCTAGGCCGAGATGAGCTGTCGATTGGTTACCTAAGTGTAAAACTTTCGACAGGTCCGTACTGTAACGAGAGGCCCTAGGCCGAGATTAGTTGTCGATTGGTTAGCTAAGTGTAAAACTTTCGACAGGTCCGTACTGTAACGAGAGGCCCTAGGCCGAGATTAGTTGTCGATTGGTTAGCTAAGTGTAAAACTTTCGACAGGTCCGTACTGTAACGAGAGGCCCTAGGCCGAGATTAGTTGTCGATTGGTTAGCTAAGTGTAAAACTTTCGACAGGTCCGTACTGTAACGAGAGGCCCTAGGCCGAGATGAGTTGTCGATTGGTTAGCTAAGTGTAAAACTTTCGACAGGTCCGTACTGTAACGAGAGGCCCTAGACCGAGATGAGTTGTCGATTGGTTAGCTAAGTGTAAAACTTTCGACAGGTCTGTACTGTAACGAGAGGTCCTAGGCCGAGATGAGTTGCCGATTGGTTAGCTAAGTGTAAAACTTTCGGCAGGTCCGTACTGTAATGAGAAGCCCTAGACCGAGATGAGTTGTCGATTGGTTAGCTAAGTGTAAAACTTTCGGCAGGTCCGTACTGTAACGAGAGGCCCTAGACCGAGATGAGTTGTCGATTGGTTAGCTAAGTGTAAAACTTTCGACAGGTCTGTACTGTAACGAGAAGCCCTAGACCGAGATGAGTTGTCGATTGGTTAGCTAAGTGTAAAACTTTCGGCAGGTCCGTACTGTAACGAGAGGCCCTAGGCCGAGATGAGTTGTCGATTGGTTGGCTAAGTGTTAAACTTTCGACAGGCCTGTATTGTAACGAGAGGCCCATGGCCGAGATGAGCTGTCGATTGGTTGGCTAAGTGTTAAACTTTCGACAGGCCTATATTGTCTATATTGTGCATGGGTTCTTATGATTTTTAAGAAGAATATAGTACAGACCTGTGGAAAGTGTAAGACTGAGCTAAAGCAAAGGTGTCGAAGATCGGCTATCGTAGTGACCGAATCTTGAAAACCCTGTGGTCGAAAAGCTGCCGAGTGCCAATAAATAGTCAACAGCAAACGAGAAGCTGCCGAGTGCCAATAAATAGTCAACAGCAAACGAGAAGCTGTCGAGTGCCAATAAATAGTCAACAGCAAACGAGAAGCTGCCGAGTGCCAATAAATAGTCAACAGCAAACGAGAAGCTGCCGAGTGCCAATAAATAGTCAACAGCAAACGAGAAGCTGCCGAATGCCGAGAAATAGTCAACAGCTGACGAGAAGCTGCCGAATGCCGAGAAATAGTCAACAGCAAACGAGAAGCTGCCGAATGCCGAGAAATAGTCAACAGCTGACGAGAAGCTGCCGAATGCCGAGAAATAGTCAACAGCTGACGAGAAGCTGCCGAATGCCGAGAAATAGTCAACAGCTGACGAGAAGCTTTCGAATGCCGATAAATAGTCAACAGCTGACGAGAAGCTGCCGAATGCCGAGAAATAGTCAACAGCAAACGAGAAGCTGCCGAGATGCTGATTTGAGACTAAAGCCCTATTTATACGGCGATAATTACATTCCTAAGTATATTCACCCATATGTATTTTTACTCACGGAAGCAAACGTTTATTTTGCTTTGCGCTCATACACAATTTAGGTACCATATTTGAAGTCAGCTTGGTGTTAATCTTATGACGGGTCTGTACAATATTTAGGCTTACAGTTTCCAATAGGTATTCAAAATAAAGCGAAAATGGTTGATTTGATACTTTCTGTACGAAGTAAAATTCACTTAAGCTAGATTCGAGATTCGTTCCGTGAACAAAGTGGTACTGGGATGATAAAGTCTTTATGTAGAACACTGAACCACCATTGTATTCTGGTATTCTGTTTTGTCATTTACTAAACCATATTCAGCATTACTAAAACGCCGTTTTCCAGAAAAAAAACCCCAAAACCCCCCAAAAAACATAGCACTGCCGTGCTGCTGTACGGCGTAGTTGAGAAAATGGTGCTGGAATAGAACTATGCATATAACCGAACCCCCCCCCCCCCCACGGAGGGGGGAAGGTGTCGATCGATGCATAGTTAGACGGATGGTGTTTTTGAAAAAGAAAAAAATGTACCAAACCATGTATTGCTTAGTAAAAACGGCAGAAAATAATAATTCCATAAATATATGAAAAATGTAATAAAGTTTTATCAATTGTCCCTTCAGGATCGATCGTTGTTTGTCATTTTGGATAAAGAGAAAGTAGAGTTTTTGCAAACCCGACCGCTGCTTTAGGAGGTTCATCCTAGCGTATGTATACATGTAACTGGATAATTTGCTGTTAAGTCTGGTTTTTAATAAACTGCTGATTATCATTCAAAATATTCCAGTTTTATGTTAATTTTACTTCCAAATCGGTAAAGTATTAAAAATCCACACTTGTAGTTTGTACATGGAACTGTACGATTAATATTTATCATCCTTTCACGGAAGTGAAATGTAAACGATAAATCAGTTTTAAAATGTGATAGAATACCGCAACACCAAAATACTTTATTATACCCTTTAAAATAAATTCAAATTACCGTAGAGTTCATGATGAATTAGTTAAATCTACCTGCCATTGCTGTTTATTTCATAAAAAGTTATGATTTTACATCGTAGGACGCAAACTTCCCGGACTACTTTTTATTGTATTTACGAAATCAGTTCGCCAGATTGCACAAATTATTGGATGCATCCCGTCGCAATATATTACTAGATTCCGAAATTTATTCCAAATGTGCATATGTAACCAAATGCGTTACCCATCTCAGAATACATATCTCACGATAAAACAAATATATTTCTTTCACGTTTATTTACCAGGCGCACTATTTCCATGCGTACTTATTTCATACCATTTCATAGTAAAGAAGCCCGATCTTGGCAGAAAGCGATAGCAATGTACGCTTTCACTGTCGTGAACGTCGTACAAAAAGGAGAGGTTGTTAGACTTTTTTTCATTTTGAAGTAAAGATGAAAATCTTCCGGTGTGTGCAGACTTTTTGAAATAATATTTTGAGCAGAGACTGGCATTGTATATTAGGTCACTACCTAATACAATGATGCAACTGTCATGTGCTGATTTTAAATGCATTAATTTAATAAAAATTAAAAAATAAGCACATGACACAACTCTAAATAACGTAATTTATTGTAAATTGTGACCACAATCTTTGAAAAACAGGGGTTTATTAATAATGAATATGGTTTAGTAACCTGCCAGCCATGTGTCTATGTAAACTGATGTCAACAATTTAAGGTCCAGATAACATGAATTCCCTAAAGAATGTAAACTGGGTAAAAATAACCAGTGGTTTTGGGGAGTCCGCGGTGGCCTAATGGATAAGAAGTGAGTCTACAAACCCAGAGTCTTTCACCGCTGTGAGTTAGAATCCCGCTCAGACCACGTGTAATAAAGTGAACTTTTCTTGCCGTTAGCCTTTACTGTCGCACTCGGTGTCAATATAATGTGATTGGAGAAGTGGTATGTTTGTCTGTGGTGTACTGACTTAGTGACCTAGCACCTTAAAACCGCCCTGAGTGCGCGTTAGTTCAAGGCAGACCATACAACACACTCGTACTTCACATACATACACGAAAATGTTCATAGATTTATAAAATAGTTCTCGTCGCGAATAGCCGAAAACTTGCCGATGCCGCTGACATTAAGAAACATTCAACCAAACAACCTATTAGTGATTTTGGTCCGTTTCTAACTAAATAAATCCTTTTTCTGGAATAATTGCACTGAGGAATAAATACCCCTTTCATCTCCACATACAGTTAAACCTTGACTTATTGCCAGCATTGGTTCTGTAAAATTTTGGCATCTTAAAATGTTTGGCGATAGGTCTAAATCGAGATAGGCTTATAGAGATAAAATAGAAGAAATCGTTTTTACGACCTAGGAAAAGTGTGGCAATAAGCGAGGGGGCAAAGTTATATAGTATATGATTGACAATGTACTCCATTGGCGGCATCCTCCACCAACTTGCACAACACAATTTGATACACCTAGTGTTTTGTTATAATTTCGTCCTTATTGAAGCGGTACTGTTATAATTTCGGCCTTACCTGTATCGAAGCCGCGATGGCGATTACTAGAGGTGGAAAGTCATTAATACCATAACGGAGTTTTCTTCCCATGTCCTCCATTGTCTTAACTTTAGTTTAATTTTCAACCTGACCGATTACGATAAGGTGGCTTGAGCCATTTAAATTGATGATAACTCCACATCAACTGGTGATGGCGTATCGATAAAGATAAGGTGAATTGTGACGTACTCAAATAAGAAAGTGTTAAAGTTTGGGTGAGTTGACTGATAACTACCTTTGAGGGATATGTAAAACTGGTGACGTATCGATATAAAAAAAGCGATAAAGGTATGGTGGCTTGAATAATGTGGATTTGCGATAACTCACAGGTGAGTGATAATTATGGACAACTGGTATCGATGTAAAAATATATTATAGGTATCGATATGGACACACGGGTGACGCATCGATATGAGAAAGTTATACAGGTGGTTTGCAATTTGATTTATTTAAAGTGGTGATAATTCCAACAACTAAGGAACGTATCAATGATTGGTTGGTTGGTTCAAGGAATGTTGCTTAACGTCATATGAGAATTTTTTTTAAGTTATTCACGACGAGAACTCTTTTATTAATCTATATGGTTTCATCTACGAACAAGTTCGTTTATGCATGTGAAGTGCGAATGTGTTTTATGGCCTGCCTTGTACTAGCGCGAACTCAGGGTGACGTTAACGTGCTAGTTCACAGAATCAGTACGACGCAGACTAGCGAACTTACAGCGGTGAGAGACCATGAATTTGTAGACTGGCGTCTTATCCATTTGGCTACTGCGGCATCTTCGTGACTTGACGTATCGAAAGAAAGTGATGCATATATAAGGCGGCTTGACAGATTTAAATTGGTAATAACTCTAGGAATATGGACAATGTGGAGTACATGTAAGGTTGCTCGAACCATTTAAACAGTTGATAACTTCTAGATAAAGAAAATTGAGAGGGCTACAAATGGCAAGTAGCACAGAACAAAACTAAATTGGGTATTGTTGTTAGTGGTCTATGTACCTCCCTGGTACCACAGGCATTAAAAAGGTAAAGAATAGATATCAGAGGAGACAACTCTATTTATAAAAATCTGCAAGTCCTGCGAAAAAGGGAAACAAATAAAATAAGCCAATAATCTTAATACGCGACAAAAACATTAATCGACAGCAAACTATCGCGCTACAAGTTTAACACTGATCATGAACTGAACGAAAAGAAGTCAAAACTCGGATAACTATGTCATGTACTACTTTTGAACTTTATAAAATAATGCATTCAAAAGTAGCACATGACAATATCCAGTCGATGTAAGTGTAAATGACTTCCAATTTAGATAGACGAGATTATCCGTTAGCTGTTTTAATAATATCCCGAAAATGCCGAAAAGTAAATATGGCATGGATAATCTCAGGTGTCACTCATTCTTAATTGACATGCTGAATTCATCTTTATAACAATAATGAAATTAATGAAAAAAGTAGAAAATTACAAATGAATTTAAGTAAAAAAAGATAAAAAATATTCATTATTTATAAAAAAAAATGTAAAAACAAAAGTTTTGATTTTTTTTATAAAATAATGCAGTCAAAAGTAGCACATGATAACTAAAGCTTGGACTCCTTTTCGTTAGCTCAGTGTAAATCTTTCGACATGTCTGTACTGTACGGGGGCAATGACTGTATGTAATAATAATGAAATGTGTCATACATATTTTAGTTTTTTCTGATGTTTATAATAATCTCCTCCGAGCATGAAAAATTAATTAGCCAAATTTAAATGTGTCGCCCCTTTATAAAACATGTAACACCAATCCCCTGTTTTAATTTCCTGATGAGATATATGCGATCGGACAACTATGGAATGATTAATTTCAATAATTGCGCCGCCCCAAGGAGACTTCTGATGGAGAAAATTATTAAATTGTTGAATTAAAGTACCTTTCTAAATAAAAAAAATAAAAAATTTTTGGCTAGTTTTTGAGATATTTGAAGTTTGTTTGTAAAATCCCAATTAAAATTCGAATTGGAATTCTAATTGGAAAAACTAAAAATCCCAAGAGAATATATTTTTGAAAAAAAAATCCAAATCCGTTTATCCGTTGGAAACTTAAACATGTACTTATTTTGGAAAAAAAATCCAATAAAAATTCAATTGGAAAAAATATCAAAATAATTTTAATTTGGAAAAAAAAACCAAAATATGCTCAGTTTTGGAAATATATAAAATTATGTAAATAAAATGAAGAATTGAAAGATTCAAATAAAACTGGTGAGCGTTCTTTCCAAGCATGTTTCAACACTAGTTGTTGTTAGAACTGAAAGCAAAAGGATTACTTACAATATTTGAGGGAACTACATTTTTTAACAAATTCATATTTCTGAAAGGTTAAAATGCATTGAACTGCGTTTATTGACATAACGAAAAAACATGCACAAAGTCAAAATTTCCACCAATTCACCTATAGCTGGTGACGTCTCGATATAAATGTAATTAATATTCTTAACTCGGACGCAAAATCCCATTCTATCAATTAACCAATCAATTTATTTTTAGAAAAAATATCACATCAAGTTACGTGACTTAAGACTTTTTATTAAATAATCGAAAAAAAAAATCATCAAAGTGCATTGGATTCCAGGATTTTAGTATAAGCTGTAGAAGATTAAAGACCCCCTTCCTAGTGTTATCTGGGCTACATTAAAGAGTTAAGTCCCAGTCAAGAATATTTCCTTTATAAGGAGACCTTGCCATCTATAGGCCAAGGCGCAGAAATATTGCCTGTGCGTTGCGCCGATGGCGTTTTACAGCAGGGTTCTTTATCGTGCCACGCCTACATGACACAGGATCTCGTTTATTTTTAAGTTCCCATCCAAAAGAACCTTCACTTTCATTTTGTAATGCCGACTGCTTGGCGGAAGAACAGTCACTACCCACTTTTAAGTCTTGGATCAGATCCGGCTGGGATCGAAATCACAACCTCCCACTTACGAATCGAGAACTCTACATCCTGAGATACAGCATTAAAGAGAAAAAAAAACATGATTTATCCAATGACTAAATGAAAAAATTATAAATGCACAGAAATGCACATGGACACTAAACTAACTGAGTCACTGCAAAGTAGGTTGAGTTTGAGTTTTTTACGTTTTATTGCATGAAAATATATAACAATGGCATAATTGCATTTTAACAATAAAAATAATAATTTCGCAAACAAACAAATAAATAAATAAATAAATAAATGAATGAATAAATAAATAAATAAATAAATAAATAAATAAATACAAAAGTGAATTAATTTAACACGTACTTACGGTTTAATTTCATTATTTTCTAACAAGAAATTTATGATCTACCACCCCACTGCTTTGATTCGATTTTAGATTACAAACAAAATGTGAAGTAGCTGACTGGCAGACTTGAATCCAGTACTACTGAACTCGCACACAAAATATCAAGTGACTGAAAACTGTTACGAACATATGTGTATTTTTAAAAATATTTTTATCATTTTTGCATTCAACATACAAATTTAATTATATTGTCATAAAATCTTCACAAAATAGTACAAAAAGAAATATAAGTAATAAATACATAATACACATGACCTAATCTTGTAATGTTCAGTGTTTTATGAGAGAGAGAGAGAGAGAGAGAGAGAGAGAGATGTAACTTTTTTTTTTCATTTTTATCCATACATGCATACTAGTATACTTGTTTCGGACGGACGGACGGACGGAAGGACAGAGGTAAACCAGTATACCCCCTCTTCTATAAATATCTGAAAGGGAAAAGGACTTGAATTATATTAATTGTTCTTATTTCTAGACAAGAGTCATGATAGTAAAATTCCTTCTTGATCTCGCATCTTGTTTCCGTGTTATGCCGGAAGCTGGATGTCGGGAATAAAAGAATCTAAGTTACACAGGTAGATAAACCTTCATCTGAAAAAGAGTGTTGGAAAAATTATCATCCCAAACAGAGTTACATTCCATTTGAAACGACCTGCTTTCAATAATAGATACGAATTATAATAAGGATTACCTCCCTTTCTTCTCTAGATCAGTTTAACTACAGTACAAGCCTGTTAACATTTAACTTAACAAAAAGGTGTCAAAACTTTCGAGTGGCTCAGATATGGAAAACTTGTGACAGAAAAGGCGCAAAGAGATACAAATCAATTGTCCAACAAAATGTCGAGATATAGCCAAGGTGAACTGCCGATTCGGCACTAATACGTTAGCAAAATGTTAAACTTTAGACAGGTCTGAACCCAGTTGCTCGAAGCTTGATTAGTTAAATCAGTGATTAGCTGAAAATTAAAATATGAATAAAATCAAAATATCACTATCAAATCGATATTTTTATTTCAATGTGCTTAAGTTTGATGGAATTTGTTTTCATTTTCGACATTTTAACTCCAAGAGTCTAAGTTCACCATATATCTGAAATTATGCAAAATTCAAATTTTGACTGATCGTTGATTAAACAAATCAGGCTTCGAGCAACTGACCCCTGCTGTACTGTATGAACATGTTTGTTAAAAGTTTAACACTAAGCCAACGAATGAGTGTCGAATCGGTAGCCCATGTCAGCAACTCGTAAGTTGTATCTTGGCAGCTACTACATATATTTATCTTTCGGCTACTATATAACTGTCGATATCTCGGTAGCCTGGGGTCGATTCGTTTTCGTTAGCCATGCAAGTTTTCAACTTTCGTCAGGTCTGTACTGTATGCAGTAGTATTACAATGGTGTAAACTGGTGTCCAAGGGCCAAAACTACTCACACTTATTGTACAATCACAACTGGACAATGAATGTCGCCAGCTGTACTACCTGATCAATACCTCTTAACGTTTAGGCAGAATGTTTTGGAAATGTATTTGCAAACTCATTCTCCAGTGGGATTTGGATCCTAGGTGGTATTCGTGTTTTAATAGACCACCGGGTCATCGAGGCTCCACAAAAGAACTGTTCAAAAAGCACATGGCATACTAAAATAATTTTAAAAAATTGTATATATATTCTGATGTAACCGTTTACGTATAGCACGTATTTTAAGGCTCCTTTCACAATTGGCACACGAACACCAAACAACAACGATCGGAATGTTTTAGCTTCGCACGAACTCTCGCATACCTTGTACGATGTCTCTCTTCCGTTGCATGCGTTGAGTGGTCGCATCACGTCACCTCAAATAAGTTGACATGCACACTATTCGGACGCGACCGAATGCGATCCAAATTATCACAGTGCAACGCACGAGCGTAAGTACGAACGTCCTGCAACATTTTGTGTACAGGGCTCGGCTGTTGCGGCAGGATTTGGACCTTATCCTGCTCCACCTCTTTCTATGGTTCGTCACATCGGCTTTGGCTGTCTCTTTGGTCATCTTCTTGGGCGGCAGCTTCTCTAGCATTTAACTATGTCAAGGAAGAGAGTCGGAAACGGACGGTATACATACCCCTCTGACTTGCACGACCATTCGTACCATGTAACGCATGACCGCACGAGCGCCGCACGTCCATTCGCACTGAATTTTAAAATGGGAGGGAGTTCTGCCTATAACAAGTGAAATAGGTAAAATGTGCATCTTTTAATGTATATTAAGCCATCAGTTGGCTTGCTCTTAGCTCATCTGTGTAAACAGTTTTAGATTTCTGATATACGACAGGGTACAGAATTGACGTATCGCCGGCCACGCCTTAGTATTCCGTTAAAGGCCCAGCATGCTTGAATTACACGTAAAAAGAATGAAAACTTCATGACGTCACTGACACTGGTACATCATTAGTTGACGTGACACTGCTTTGGTATCGAGATGGCGGCCAGTGTTGGAACATAATAAGCATGGCCGGTGATATGTCAATTGACAGCAACTAATGACGTACTAGTGTTAATGGCGTCATGAAATAGTGCAATTCAGGCCGAGTTTCCATTCTTTTTGTGTGTAATTCAAGTATGCCGGGCCTTTGTCGGACCATTTTGGGCGTGGCCGGCGATCCGTCAATTGAGTGTTACTCTAATATTAACCATTCTAGATCTTCTCAATAATTATAAGATTTCATTTATTACATGTATACATGCATTTTGTGTGTTATTTAATTTCACTTGTCGATTTGGTATGAATTCCTTGGCTTAGTATTAAATTTTTGACAGTATGTGAAGTATTATACATGCTAGAAGGGGGTTTTACCTGAAAAATAATTGCGAAACTCCGGATTAGTTAAGACACTTTCCGTAACTTTAACAAAATCCGAAATGTTTAGACCAAATTCGGAATATTAATCTAAAATCTGTAATTTTTAGACCAAATCCGAAATAATCGATCTAAATTATCGGAGTCTAAAGATTCCGTAAAGTTTTTTATTATTCCTGTGTCTGATTATATAATTATTCCGGTAAAAGACTGATTATTACGGTAAAAGTCTAATTATTTCGGCAAATGTAAATGTCCAAATATTTCAAATATTTCAGACACTTACTGGAATTTTTAGATTCCGGAAAATTTACCTAAAATAGTCTAATTATTCCGGATTTTGCCTGATTATATTATTCCAAATTTTGCCTGATTAATCCGGATTTAACTGATTTATTCCGGACTTTCCGCTAAAATTACAGAAAGTGTCTTAACTTTTCCAGAATTTCGCCATTATTCTGGTAAAACCCCTTCCAATGATAGTATGTGGGTTTAACCATCCATAGGTTTTAAGTGTAATATTGATTTGAGCTGTCATTAATTTGTTACCTCAGTGTTAAACTTTCGACAGTACGCGTACGCCAGGTATAATAAAAATAATGTATGATATTTGAAACCTCAAATACCACCTCTAGTGGTTTGGAGGCAATAACATTTTGATTTGGACTGTCAATTTGGCACTAATTCGTTACCTAAGCAGTTAAACCTTTGACAGGTACAGTACTACAGACCTGCCGAAAGTTAAACACTAAGCTAAGGAATAAGTTTCAAATCGGCAGTTCGTAATCTCGGTCGTTTACTCGGCAGTTCGTAATCTCGGTCGTTTACTCGGCAGTTCGTAATCTTGGTCGTTTTCTCGGCAGTTCGTAATCTTGGTCGTTTTCTCAGCAGTTCGTAATCTTGGTCGTTTACTCGGCAGTTCGTAATCTCGGTCGTTTTCTCGGCAGTTCGTAATCTCGGTCGTTTTCTCGTCAGTTCGTAATCTTGGTCGTTTTCTCGTCAGTTCGTAATCTTGGTCGTTTTCGGCAGTTCGTAATCTTGGTCGTTTTCTCAGCAGTTCGTAATCTTGGTCGTTTTCTCGTCAGTTCGTAATCTTGGTCGTTTTCTCGGCAGTTCGTAATCTTGGTCGTTTTCGTCAGTTCGTAATCTTGGTCGTTTTCTCAGCAGTTCGTAATCTTGGTCGTTTTCTCAGCAGTTCGTAATCTTGGTCGTTTTCTCGGCAGTTCGTAATCTTGGTCGTTTTCTCGTCAGTTCGTAATCTTGGTCGTTTTCTCGGCAGTTCGTAATCTTGGTCGTTTTCTCAGCAGTTCGTAATCTTGGTCGTTTTCTCGTCAGTTCGTAATCTTGGTCGTTTTCTCGGCAGTTCGTAATCTCGGTCGTTTTCTCGTCAGTTCGTAATCTTGGTCGTTTTCTCGTCAGTTCGTAATCTTGGTCGTTTTCTCGGTAGTTCGTAATCTTGGTCGTTTTCTCAGCAGTTCGTAATCTTGGTCGTTTTCTCGACAGTTCGTAATCTCGGTCGTTTTCTCGTCAGTTCGTAATCTCGGTCGTTTTCTCGGCAGTTCGTAATCTTGGTCGTTTTCTCGTCAGTTCGTAATCTCGGTCGTTTTCTCGGCAGTTCGTAATTTTGGTCGTTTTCTCAGCAGTTCGTAATCTCGGTCGTTTTCTCGACAGTTCGTAATCTTGGTCGTTTTCTCGTCAGTTCGTAATCTCGGTCGTTTACTCGGCAGTTCGTAATCTCGGTCGTTTACTCGGCAGTTCGTAATCTCGGTCGTTTACTCGGCAGTTCGTAATCTCGGTCGTTTACTCGGCAGTTCGTAATCTCGGTCGTTTACTCGGCAGTTCGTAATCTCGGTCGTTTACTTGGCAGTTCGTAATCTCGGTCGTTTACTCGGCAGTTCGTAATCTCGGTCGTTTACTTGGCAGTTCGTAATCTCGGTCGTTTTCTCGGCAGTTTTTTCAGCAGTTGCTATTTATCTTTATGCAGCTTTTCAGCAGTTGCTATTTAACTTTATGCAGTTTTTCAGCAGTTGCTATTTATCTTTGTGCAGTTTTTTCAGCAGTTGTTATTTACCTTTATGCAGCTTTTTCAGCAGTTGCTATGTACCTTTATGCAGCTTTTCAGCAGTTTCTATTTATCCTTATGCAGCTTTTTCAGCAGTTGCTATTTAACTTTATGCAGCTTTTCCAGCAGTTGCTATTTATCTTTATGCAGTTTTTTCAGCAGTTGCTATTTATCTTGATGCAGTTTTTTCAGCAGTTGCTATTTATCTTTATGCAGTTTTTCAGCAGTTGCTATTTATCTTTATGCAGCTTTTTCAGCAGTTGCTATTTATCTTTATGCAGTTTTTTCAGCAGTTGCTATTTATTTTTATGCAGTTTTTTCAGCAGTTGCTATTTATCTTTATGCAGTTTTTTAGCAGTTGCTATTTATCTTTATGCAGTTTTTTCAGCAGTTGTTATTTATCTTTATGCAGCTTTTCAGCAGTTGCTATTTATCTTTATGCAGTTTTTTCAGCAGTTGCTATTTATCTTTATACAGTTTTTTCAGCAGTTGCTATTTATCTTTATGCAGCTTTTCAGCAGTTGCTATTTATCTTTATGCAGTTTTTTCAGCAGTTGCTATTTATCTTTATGCAGCTTTTTCAGCAGTTGCTATTTATCTTTATGCAGTTTTTTCAGCAGTTGCTATTTATTTTTATGCAGTTTTTTTAGCAGTTGCTATTTATCTTTATGCAGCTTTTCAGCAGTTGCTATTTATCGTTATTCAGCTTTTCAGCAGTTGCTTTTTATCTTTATGCAGCTTTCAGCAGTTGCTATTTATTTTTTTGCAGCTTTTTCAGCAGTTGCTATTTACCTTTATGCAGCTTTTTCAGCAGTTGCTATTTATCTTATGCAGCTTTTCAGCAGTTGCTATTTACCTTTATGCAGTTTTTTCAGCAGTTGCTATTTACCTTTATGCAGCTTTTTCAGCAGTAGCTATTTATCTTTATGCAGTTTTTTCAGCAGTTGCTATTTATCTTTATGCAGCTTTTTCAGCAGTTGCTATTTATCTTTATGCAGCTTTTTCAGCAGTTGCTATTTATCTTTATGCAGCTTTTTCAGCAGTTGCTATTTATTTTTATGCAGTTTTTTCAGCAGTTGCTATTTATTTTTATGCAGTTTTTTCAGCAGTTGCTATTTATCTTTATGCAGCTTTTCAGCAAAATGATTCTCAATTTTGATAGCAAGGCAACCGAATTTCGGCTTCTTTTTGTTGACTGTGTGTTAAACTTTCGACAGGTATGTACTGTAAGTTTAACTGTGCGTACACTGGATTCATAAATACCAAAGTTAAAACCACACCACACATGTACGGTAAAAAACAGACCTGTCGAAAGTTTAACACAGCGCTGACGAAAAGGAGTAAACACTCGGCAGTCGAGTAGACGAAATACTGATAACAAGTGGCCGGAAACCTACCGAGATAGTAAAGCCGCTGCCGAGGTGTACAAATAGCCAACGAGGGCTAGGATAAGCTGTCGATCTGGAACTAATTTGTTAGCTGAGTGTTTAACTTTCGACAGGCCTGTTCTGTATGTACATAATAAGGAGAAAGTAATAAACTATAAGAACCGCGCAATATTTTATCACGTCTCTCAATAACTCATTTATTACCAAGATAAAGAGTTAATGACAACATGTAGCTGTGCTGACTTTACAGGTTGTGTAACTAGGGAGGGGTCAGAGGTCACGACAGTTTTACCAATTAGCACAGTCTTGTTAATAAGGCAAATTACTCTTCATGGCGTTTGACTACCAGATCTTATCGTAATATTTGGGGAACATTTATCTCGGAAATGACAGGTACTCGTCAACTTGACAGGTTTTCTGTCAGCGAACAAAAAAACACAAGTTTAAGACAATGTCAGAAATAAGCCCTCGAGCAAAAGGTTGTCAGGGGACTCAAACGCGCCGAAATTGTTCATCCATTATCCGAATGAAATAAAACCGAAACATTACTGAAGAATTGTATTATCGTATACAAAATGTAAAAACGACGGGGTCACCTCGGGTTAATACGTTCTTGCGATATTTTTTACCTGCATGGAAGCAAATCGACCTTGAAGGACCTGAAAGTCCTCGGGCTGCCAGGGGCTGGAGACCAGAGACCAATGTATACTATTTCATTCCGAAATATTGGTCTGAGTTCGAACCCTAGAGCATAATGTAAATGTAGCAATCAGAGAAGCTCGGTTAGTAGAACACTCGCTTATAGTGCGGGAAGTCTCGGGTTCTACCACTTGTTTATTTCCTTCCTGGCTCCAGTTTCACAATCATTCCTTAACTCAAATTTGAAAACTTTTTGGTTGTACTTTAAAGTACTTTAAATACATGTAATATGTTTCCACAATTAGAATACAGTTGTAACAAGCTTATAAATAGATGACACTTTAATTCACAAATTACTTAAAAACGAACAAAATTATTCAGATTTGAAGCCAGGTTTAAGTTAAGGTAAATCTTTGTTAAATACAGTCCAACCTGCCTTAAAGACCGCCTCAATAAAACGGCTACCTGCTTATAAAGGCCAATATAATTATAAATCAATTGTTCTCTATTCATATAATTTGAACCTGTATATAAAGACCACCTGGCCATAAAGGCCAGTTTTACTGGTTCCCTTGGGTGGCCTTTATAGACAGGGTTGACTGTATTAGTTAGATTGATTCATAAAATCTATATTTCTTAAAAGCCCGAATCTCTATTTTTATATGATATCAGTGTGGAATTAGCTACATGTCATCACAGTATTGTTGATAAGTTCGATGTCGCTGGTGTCTAGGATTGCCCTGGATATTTTCGGCGTTCCATAGTTCCATGGTTTTTTAAAACTCAATTTTGACTACACACGTGGCAGGTGAAGCTAGCTAAACAAGAGGTGCGTAGCCTTCCAGAGCACCCTGCCTCACTTCCCTGGTAGAAGTTCACGTGTTTAACTTGATTTGTCGGTTTCAAAGTTTTTGCTTTGCTTCTGGATTGTGACTTGGACATAGACGAGTCTGTTTGGTTTTGATATACATGAGGCTAAGCCAAAAACTGTCGTATTATGTAGTTTTTTGCGAGTTTCTCGCATATTTCCAAAAGAATCTAAAATCTCAGAATTTCTGTCATATTTTTGCGCATTTTATACTAATATCTAAATTTGATGCTAGCTAAAATCTAAAATAAAATTCTCAAAACTGAGGTATACCCCTTATACAAAGTATTTCCTGAGCTAGAAATTTGGTTAAATAGCTTTTGGTCCTTTGGATATTTGTTCCCACCCCTTGATAAAATAAATTAGTTTCACAATTTTTGTCTAATAAGGAATGGGGTTCGCCGCTGTACCATGTGATACCTTCTAACGTGTCTGTGAAACACTTGTTTCCAATGGACATAGTATCGCACAATATGACGTTTTCTCGTAAAAACGACGTTATTCTGGGAATTTGTGACGTTGACGTTTTCTAAAATCTTCCGCACAAACGTTAAGAGGTATTGATCACGTGGTAGGGCGGCGAACCCCATTATATTTCAGGACGGCCGTCTTGTTTTATAAAATTAAAACTGGTATAATATGTAACTTTTGCACGTAAGACAGAATGAACAAAGTTTTTTAGAGGATGAATAGACCAAAGAACAGATTGAGCCAGATTTGGTTCCTTATGACCAGTTTCATTTTATGAGTTCATGGTCTAATTGACGGATCGCCGGCCACGCCCACCATGTTCCGATAAAGGGTCGACATGCTTGAATTCAGGTAAAATGGATGAAAACTCGGCCTGAATTTTGCGGTTTAATGACGTCACTGACACTAGAACGTCATTAGTCGCCTTGACACTGCTTGGGTACCGTGATGGCGGTCAGTGTCGGAACACTGTGGGCGTGGCCGGCGATATGTTAATGTGTCCGATAAATATGCTGTTTGTGTTGTTTTGTTTATCAAAACAAGAATGCTCTGTTTTTAATGCATTAATTAATCATGGGGGAGTGTGTTGTGGGGGTGGGCGATGGTCTCGTAATTAGCCAGAGTTAATCTGGTTATAATGTGTGTAAGAAATAATGTTACGTCTCCAGGTTTTACAATCGTTTCAGCACTAAGATTTTCCTTAAAATTATTTCTTAGCAAATTTTCTAAATCTATTTTTGGAACTACATGTACTAATAAATATTCACGGTTGACAAAACTTAAACAGATGTTCTAAGCTATCTTCAAAATGTCACCTTTATGTTCTTAATATCTAACAAATTAAAAAAAATTATAAAGATGATTATACAGATCGCTAAATTTAAGTTGAGGAAAATCTTAGTTAAGGAATGATTGTGAAACTGGGGCTATAAGACATAATGCACATCTATTGCCGAGAAATACAATCGTAAAGGCCCAGTCACAGAGCCAAAACTTACGATTTACGCATACATTTTGAGTCGTGCGCGATTCATAAACATGTGCAGTGCGTAATTCATAAGATTTTCTGACTTGGAGCATCAGTAGTTGTCAGTGGATGTTCGTCGAATAGGGTTTGTGCGCGATTCCATGTTTTGAGCGGCTAAAAAAATCGTGTTTTAACAACTCAGACAAACTGTTGGCATTGTTCTTATATCTAGACAGTCAGTTCGTGGATACATGAAATCTGATCAACCTCTGCGGTAGCTCAAGTGGTATAGCATTCGCTCCCTAAGTGGGAGGTCGTTGGTTCGATCCCCGATGGATCTGACCCAAGACTTGAAAGTGGGTAGTGACTGTTCTTTTGCCAAGCATTACTCGGCATTACGAAATAAAAGTCACGGTTCTTTCGGATGGGAACTCAAAATAAACGAGGTCCCGTGTCACGCTGGGGTTGGCACCTTTAAGAACCCTGCTGTATAATGCCATCAGCGCAACACACAGGCAAATTTTCTGTACGTTCGCCAATAGCTGGCGACGTCTCGTTATATATATATATAAGTGAAATATTCTTGACTGGGACGTTAAACACCATTACTCAACTCTTCAGAAAATCACCCATGTGTTGTGTCCTTGGATGTTCTGGTATTTACGATGTGTACAGTACAGACCTGTCGAATGTTTAACACTTATAAGCTAACGAACAAAGGCCGAATCGTCAGCTCATATTGGCCCCCTTGTTTGTTATATCTCAACAACTCTCATCTTGGCTCCCTTGTTAGTTATATATCAATAACTCTCATATTGGCCCCCTTGTTTGTTATATCTCAACAACTCTCATCTTGGCTCCCTTGTTAGTTATATATCAATAACTCTCATATTGGCCCCCTTGTTTGTTATATCTCAACAACTCTCATCTTGGCTCCCTTGTTAGTTATATATCAATAACTCTCATCTTGGCCCCTTGTTAGTTATATCTCAACAACTCTCATCTTGGCTCCCTTGTTAGTTATATATCAATAACTCTCATCTTGGCCCCTTGTTAGTTATATCTCAACAACTCTCATCTTGGATCCCTCAACAACTCTCATCTTGGCTCCCTTGTAAGTTATATCTCAACAACTCTCATCTTGGCTCCCTCAACAACTCTCATCTTGGCCTTCTTGTTAGTTATATCTCAACAACTCTCATCTTGGATCCCTCAACAACTCTCATCTTGGCCCCCTTGTTTGTTATATCTCAACAACTCTCATCTTGGCCCCCTTGTTAGTTATATCTCAACAACTCTCATCTTGGATCCCTCAACAACTCTCATCTTGGCTCCCTTGGTAGTTATATCTCAACAACTCTCATCTTGGATCCCTCAACAACTCTCATCTTGGATCCCTTGTTAGTTATATCTCAACAACTCTCATCTTGGATCCCTCAACAACTCTCATCTTGGCTCCCTTGGTAGTTATATCTCAACAACTCTCATCTTGGCTCCCTTGTTAGTTATATCTCAACAACTCTCATCTTGGCCCTCTTGTTAGTTATATCTCAACAACTCTCATCTTGTATATCTCAACAACTCTCATCTTGTATATCTCAACAACTCTCATCTTGGCCCTCTCGTTAGTTATATCTCAACAACTCTCATCTTGTATATATCTCAACAACTCTCATCTTGGCTCCCTTGTTAGTTATATCTCAACAACTCTCATCTTGGCCCCTTGTTAGTTATATCTCAACAACTCTCATCTTGGCTCCCTTGTTAGTTATATCTCAACAACTCTCATCTTGGCTCCCTTGTTAGTTATATCTCAACAACTCTTTGTTAGCTGTCACGTGTATCTATCCCCTATCAGCTTTACCGTCACTAGCTATACATATCCTGGCTAGTCAGCAACCAAGATTTTCGTTAACTACAGTACAGACCTGTCGAAAGTTAAACACTAAGCTAACGAAAACCGGGCGTCAAGAGTCGACTACGAAGTGGGCTAGATATTGGTAGGTAGTGTATGAAAAAGTTGTCACGAGATACAAAAAAAAAAAAAAAAAAAAAAAAAAAAAAATCCGAAAAGCTGTCAAGAAATGAGGGACCGAGATGAGCTGTCGATTCAGTACTAATTCGTTAGCGTAGTGTTAAACTTTCGACAGGTCTGTAATGTACGTTAGCGTAGTGTTAAACTTTCGACAGGTCTGTAATGTACGTTAGCGTAGTGTTAAACTTTCGACAGGTCTGTAATGTACGTTAGCGTAGTGTTAAACTTTCGACAGGTCTGTAATGTACGTTAGCGTAGTGTTAAACTTTCGACAGGTCTGTAATGTACGTTAGCGTAGTGTTAAACTTTCGACAGGTCTGTAATGTACGTTAGCGTAGAGTTAAACTTTCGACAGGTCTGTACTGTGCACTTTCTTTAAGCTTGTAGGCCTGCAAGTGATTTGAGGAAACAGACACTCGGCTGTATCAACAGAATTTTTCTGATAGTAATTAAATGACCTTTCTTGTATATAATAGATATTAAATGGCTTTAAATGCTTCAGTCTGAATGCATTTTTGCCGATGAAGTCTAAACTGAATCACCATCAGTACGGGCCTGTCAAAAGTTAAATACAAAGCTAACGAATTAATGCCGTATCGGTATCCCATCTTGTCAACTCCTTAGCGGTATTTCAGCATGACTATCTATCGGTAATATTCCGCCACTGTAAAGCTGATGTTATATATCTTTGGTCACTCGATTACCTTGGATCGACTCTTTTTCTTTAGCCAAGTGTTAAACTTTCGACAGAGCTTTACTGTTATAAAACAGGGTTTCAATAAAAAATTAAAATTTCTTTTGTCTATTGTTAAATTCTATATAGAAATTATTTATATTGACACAGACTCAGTATTGTTGTGCTGGTAAGTACATAAAACCCCTATTGTAGGCCTCACAATTGAGACAGGTCCTCGTAAAACTAATGTCAAAAATGATACGCTTGTCATGAAACGGAGACATGTTCCGTTAGAGAGTTTTTAGCCCAGTTCACATTGCAAGTCTCGTTACAAGTAAGAAACATCGGGGTGCGGGCCGCCACGGTGAATATAACAACTTTTAATAACTTGCTGGTTCAAGGAATGAGGGATTATTAATATTCACAAAAATGTTAATTTCAAAAAGGTATGTATTTATTTTATTATTATTAATATATTATTATTATTATTATTATTATTATTAGCATTATTATTATTATAAGTGTGACTTTTGCATAAACATGTAGGTTTCACCGTTATGGATTGATTAGGCGAATCTATTTTCCATTTTTTCATTCATTTAAAAAAAGCTGTGAAATTGAAATTGAATTTAGTGCAACTTTTTTCATATTAGATCGGACAATAATTAGATACAAATGTAAAACCCTTTTCTTCATTGGTCAGATGGACCCTTTTCTATTTATTCTAGAAAAAAAGTTTTTTTTCTGGAAAAAACTCCTATTCCTTGCACATAATGAGGGTATTTCTGAAAAGTTTAATCACTAAAAATCTTTTTCCGCAGTTTAAATTCCACAATGTTCTTTTTAGATATAAATAAATAGTTTATTTTTGTACAAAAAAATCTGTCATGTTGTAAACAGATCTCATCAGTTACCTACGTAAATGCTAAAGTTGTTTTCGTCATTCCAAGATACATGTAGATGGCGCACTAGTGATTCTTTGAAAGTTTGGAGAGTTTTGTCTTTTTTCTTTCTTTTTTTTTTTGGGGGGGGGGGGGGGGGGTTGCACATTCTTCAGCATTGTCACGTTACATAAATGCAAACTATAAACTGCAAAATGTTACATTTTCAATCAAAGATCAGTTATGGATATTTCGTATTTCCTGATAGTTTCATTCTTTAGTTAAATCAAATCATTCGTGCATGACGAAAAGACAGGTATGCAAATAAATGGTGAAAATTAATATTGTAATTTCGCAGATTATGTCAACCTGTTTTGTTAGAAAGAAACGCACATTTCAATAACAAATTCTCGCGATGTTACGTTACAGACCTGTCGAAAGTTTAACACCTTACAATGAAAAAGGAATCCGAGCTAATTAGCTGCCGTGTGACAGATAGATCATAGCTACCGAAATTTCTGAGCTGTCGAAATGCTGAGGAGGGGCCGAGATTGAAATTGAGCACAAAAATTACTTTAATATTTAAAAAAATCATTCAGAAAATACCAAAAATAATACTCGGACATGTATAATAAAAACCTATTTTAAATACAAATTTTCGTTTTACAATTTTGTTTTAGACATGTATTTTGTCATTATCCCAGAAACGTTTTTCTGTTTCACTGTGCATGTATTTTATGTATCAAAACAGAACATGGATATGAAATTTGAGAAAAAATACAAAAAATGTGGGAAATATATTTTTTCCGTTTTTATTTTTACACGGGGAAACAAACAGCTTAGCAGAATGATTTTTCAACAATTCAATTTTGTGAAGATTTTCGACAATTCAATTTTGTGAAGATTTTCGACAATTCAATTTTGTGAAGATTTTCAGTCCACAATGATATCATAACTAACCGTATATAATAATTTATAAATGACATTGTGTATAAATGTAAATGTACGTGTATATGCACGTATATAGTGGCAAAGATTTATTAAAGCATTAGGAATCTGTCAAAAACGTATGAACATGGACAATGGGTATTCTTATATCAGGATACACCCTGGGCACCTGATATTAATGTCAATTTATGCCCGCCCCCTAAAATACTTCTCTGATGTATGTCCTCAGTGGATAGAATATGCAATACAGACCTGTCGAAAGTTAAACAATGCGCAATGAAAAGGCGTCAAAAGTGGGCTGCTTAGTGGCTAAGATATGTATAAACAGTGACAGAAATGCTGTCTTGAGATACACACAAGCTTCCGAAAAGCTGCCGATAGACGAAGGACCGAGATGAGCTGCCGGTTCAGTACCAAATCCTTTTCTCACACCTAATTCCTTTACAAATCCATTAAAGGCTTCTAGGATCACAGTAAACAGTTTATTCAGACGTAGCGTGTAGCTTGTCTCAACCCTCGTAACCTCTAAGGTAGCTTTGAGTTATCCTACATGTGCAATTCATTATACTGAATTGACTTTTGCATCAGTGACCATAAAACATTGGTATTTGGATTTTTGTTTGATCAATCGTTAAGCATGCATGACAAATTGCACCAACGGTTATAAAGCATTGATATTTGCTTTTTGTTTTGTTTGTTTGTTCAAGCGTTAAAAATGCGTTGTAGGCAATTAAAACGTACCAATAGTTGTTACTTAAGAGTTAAGAATACGCCGTACGTAGACACGCAAATCATGGCAAATCGCACAAATGGTCATTAACCAAACTGTGGCAAATCGCACTTATGGTCATCCGCCATCACAAAATTACACAAATCGTCATCACACATTGATGTTTGATTTAAAGGCGTTTTAAGAGCTTTTTGGTACATTTTTATTTCAAACTTGGTCACAAATTGCAGTTAGTCAGCATGCCACAGACATACAACGTAAATACATGTACTGCGATTCTGTCATTTCTATTTGGTCATCAACAGATGACCTCTAATGATGACCTCATTGTGGTGTATTATGGTATGTGGGCTAAATAGGTAGAGGTCTGCACATTGACGTAAAATGCATTGATATGTATGATGTTTTTATGTAAAAGTGAATCATTAGTTCGTGTTGCGAAACTCTCTCTCTCTTTCTCTTGTTGAATGTTTAAAGTGAACCACCCTGTTGAAAAAAAAAAACAAAACAAAACAAAAAAACTTAACGCGTAAAACAGAAACATTTTAACATGAGCCTTGTTTTGTACAACGTTTCTAAACCAACCCTGTTTGAAACAAGACCTTTTTTTAAAGACTATCTTTATAACCCGAACCAACAGTATTCAAAATTGACCAGTTTTAAAGATACTTTCTGAACCAATTCCTGTAAGTTAGCCAAAACTGTGCTGTAAACAAGTCAGATTTAAAAGCCATTTCGCTTTAAAAAGATTTGGATTCAATATTTAGTTGTTAAATAGTGCATCAATTTTGACCTGGCCGTTTGACCTTAAATTTAAATATTCACACATTTAGGGGCTATGTAAAGATTGATGATATAGTAATACTGGGAACAGGGTGTTTATAGTAACAAAAATGATGTATTATCTAAATCACACATTCTCTTGGCCCAATCTAATATTAAAAAAAGGACCAACGGCCAGGTCAGACTTGTCGAACTATATTTCTAGACGTATATGCAAGGCTATTACAAACTTCATGACCAACACGTGCTTAAAACTCTAAAAATAGACACATGTTTACCCTAACGGGCATCAAGTTTTCAATAAAATAAGAAATGACCAGAAATGCTACAAGGTGGTCTTAATATTGCTTATTTTATTATGTATTGTCACAGGGAGAATGGCCGAAGATTGTTTTATACTGCATACACAACTGTTTGATGTGTAAGGAGAATATAGACAAACAGCATTGACCTGTCCGCTTGACCTTTGATTTAAATATTTGTTATGGACGAGTAAATTAAAGTATTTTAATGATCACGTGTGTATTCTTCTTCTGTATGTGAACATTGTATATATATGTATTAACTGAGAATCCTAACGCTACCTATGTATTGGGTGGATCCTCCTATATGACTATTCCTAAAGAAAGGTCAAGCGGACAGGTCATTGTTGTTCACCTATGTCCATTTCTTGGTATATATTTACAATTGCAATATCTTTGCCTCAAGAAAGTATTTGACATCAACTATACTTTGCAACTTTATAGAGACATTGCTGCACGCGCTGACATGATGACGTCAGATGTCAAATGTTCTATTTTACTGACAGAAGACAACCCATATTTATAAAAAGGTGCATCAACAGCGCATTTCAATATTGTTTCCAAATTAACATAGAAAA
Source organism: Anadara kagoshimensis (assembly GCA_021292105.1). Classification (NCBI taxonomy): domain Eukaryota; kingdom Metazoa; phylum Mollusca; class Bivalvia; order Arcoida; family Arcidae; genus Anadara; species Anadara kagoshimensis. The sequence continues at coordinate 7,797,296 of CM037868.1, read as the reverse complement.
TGTGTGACGACAAAATTAATTTTTATAAAAATGTAAATATAAGAAATTGTCTTTGAATGAACTTGCAAAGTACTATGAGCTGTCTCAAATTTTTGCTCAAAGGGCTTCGACTCTAGTACTTTACAAGTTCACAAAGACATTGGGAAATTACCATATTTCTTAAATAGGACAAGGGGCGTAATTAAAGACCGCGCTCTTAATGACGTCGACAAACTATTGTTCATTTGACGTAACCGATGACAGCGTTGATCTTTTACGCCATATTGTTGGAAATACTTTTACATCCGGGTACAAAATCGACCCTTTAGTGTGGAAATAAAATAAAATGTGAATTTTGAGCCGACATAACAAAACAACAACACTGGACAACAACAACAAAAAATAAATAAATAAAAAATAATCATGAAGACCTTGATGCAAATGACAATGGGCTGCCTTAATATATCTTAATGAAATATTTGACATAAAACCTGAATAGATGTCCTTAATTTATCATTGTGACATTACTATTAAAAATGTCTCATGAGCTGATGGTTTAAAAACATGACAAAACCATCAAAAAATCAAGTACAGATATATGTATATACACTAGGAAATGAAAAAATAATACATTGTACTTATTATCATCAAATCGTGTTGCTTTTTTTAAAATCACATCGCCTTAGGCTTAAAAATTGCATCTCATTATTTGCGATATTGCATTATTATTATTATTATTAAATCATAATTTTTCAACATGTCGATAAGCTTAAAAGTTGCAGCGCGTTGTTTGCAATAACGATATTGAATAAAAACGCCTGCATATACAAACACCAGTGAAATAATGCTAGTTCTTCTTCTTCTTCGAATTCTTCTTCTTCTTTTTCTTCTTCTTTCATTCTTTCTCTTCTTCTTTTTCTTCTTCTTATTATTATTGATTCATGTTATTTAAACCTTAAAATTGCATCACTTTTTATTGCATAAAGCGCCTGCAGGTATTTACGCCTGTTAAATATTGCGTCGAATTCTTCTTCTTATTATTATTATCAAATCATGTTATTTAGCATTTTCATAAGCTTTAATTGCATCACGCTGTTTGTGATAACTACATGCATGTGCATAATTTACAAGACGCTCAAATGTCTTATCCGTCTTACACGTGTTTTTACATATAATTTGACTAAACCCTGGTTCCATAAGACAAATACTTAATACAAAAAAAAAAATAATAATAATAAATAAATAAAATAAAATAAAATTGAATGGCCACACTAGTCCACATTTTTGTTCAAGCGTGTGTTAACAACATGTATGTACATACATATATATGTAATTGTTACAATGTGTTACAATGTGTTACATATGTTCGTCATCAATGTTTCCACTCCTCTACCTGTCTCTCTGTGTGTACAGTATACCTGTCATTGTTACAGGTACACCAGACAAAACTAATTAATTAAAGGTGTGAAACTGTGTCAAACCTGTATAATATTTGAGGTGATACAGGTGAAAATATTTTTATTTACGTTACATAATAAACTGCATGTACTATTTTCGTCAGGTAGACGGTTAAGGAAGAATTGATTGTGTTTTTAAGACGTATAGGTCAGAACTGTTCGTCAGTTAGACTGCTAAGGAAGAATTGGTTGTGTTTTTTACAAAACTGTTCTTCAGATAGAATGATTTGTGTTTTCAAGACGTAATCACGCTCTTCCTCAGTTAGACGGCTTAGGGAGAATAAGATGCGTTTACAAAACAAAATTCACACATGCATGTGTTCTGTCTCAACGATTGAAAAAAGGATATGGATTGCATGTACCGTTTGCAATTAACAAAGCAACAAATCATGACAAGTTTACCAAAATACAAGTTACCACACAAAACAATTTCACATCAAATACAACTCAAAACTCCAACATTAATCCCAGTGGGTTTTTTCCTGTTTAACAACAAGGGTATATGAAGACTTCCAAACGGGCGCAATAGTAATGCTGTATATATACCGTTTTTGTTTAAATTTAATCATGAATGAAAAAATGGTATACACGTATGTCAAACTTCCAAAATGTCTGTACTGAACATTATTACACGATTATAATATCAAATACAGACAAAAGGGTACAGGTCCAAGTTTCACAATCATTCCTTAGCTACGATTTTCCTTAACTTAAATCTGGCAAATTTTCAAATCTTTATAATTTTCTTAACTTTCAAGATATTTAGGAATTTAAGGTGTCACTTCTAGATTAAAATATTTGCATGAAATTTGACAGAAATATTCACCAGTAGTTTCAAAAAGGAATTAAAAAAGTTGCTAAATTTCGGTTAAGGGAAATCTTAGCTAAGGATTGATTGTAAAACCAGGGCCAGAAGCATATACTGTGTTCTGCATCACGAACAGCCCCAAAAAATCAGTTTTGATTTAATCAGCGATACAACATTAAGTTGATGTGCAAATGCACAAGTCTTGGTGATACATGTACATTTCAACCTTTGGGTAGCGATCATTCTGAGTCAGTCCCTAACGTTTGTACCGTATGAACAACCTCTGTAAAGTGGTCACCTGCAAACTGGACAGTAGCCTCCTAAACGGCATCAAGATTGGAAAAATTATTGTTTACAACAGCCACTAAATGTCAACTTTTGTTTATTATTATTATTATTATTATTATTAATATTTTGATGATGATGATGATTGGTATTATTATTATTATTATTATTATTATTATTATTATTATTATTATTATTTTCAGATGGACGATTTTAGTTTTAACACTATTGTTATTAAGTGCTTCAACAATCGAAGGTCGAGGACGTTTAGTTGATCCAGCACAAAGATCAAGTGTAAATATTCTAGGTTATGATGTGCCCAAAAATGATGACGATTCTGGATTAAATTGTGGAGGATATTGGGTAGGTAATCAACTCTTTCTCTCTCTCTCTCTGGATTAAATTGTGAAGGATATTGGATAGGTAGTTATCTCTATCTCTCTCTCTCTCTCCTTTCTCTGGAATAAATTGTGAAGAATATTTGGTAGGTAATCATCTCTCTCTCTCTCTCTCTCTCTCTCTCTCTCTCTCTCTCTCTCTCTCTCTCTCTCTCTCTCTCAATTAGCATGATGTGTCAGATACGACGAAAATGTTTTGGTCAAAGTTTGAAGAATATTGGTGCATGTAAGAACGTAACTCTTCTCACAGATTTTTGAGACACATCTTTCAACGTTGTTCGCCGAAACTATATCTTGACGTCACAGTTAGTCAAAATTGGATTTGCCGCTGTATGAAATGATGCCACCAAACGTTCGTGCGGGACACTTATTTTCACTGGATATGAGATTGTATAAAATGACGTTTTCCTGTAAAAACGACGTTATTTTGGGAATTTGTGACGTAAACCTTATCTAAGACGTCCGTCACAACGTTAACAGATATTGTGGCACAGCGGCGAACTCCACTGATGGCGGAAAAGTTAATATTTTACAACAACAATGTTCTCCATTTATCAAAGCTACTAGAACGTTTGGAAAGCAAACGGGGTTAATCTTTAATATCAAAAAGACTGAGTCAGGATTTTTCATTGGCAGAATTAAACACAAAAAATTACATTCAAACCTGTTTATAAAGGCCACGGGAACAAGTGAATGTGGCTTTTAAGGGCAGGTGGCCTTAATATACAGATTCAAACCATACGAATAAAGAACCATTGGGACACAATTAGACTGGCCTTTACAAGTAGATGACCCTAAAATAGAGGTGGTCTTTAAGACAAGTTGGAGTGTATATCGAGAATAAACACCAAAATAATATGGAAAATAAGCAGGAATTTTTACTAAAATGTGAATGAATTAATTAAATGGCTTGAAGGTTATGAAATATCAAAGATCAGAATGATTCAGCTTAAACATTACTGATTAAATCATTAAACTGGCACTTGTCAGTCGCTAAAATCATAATTAAAATCAAGTCAAAAACATTAAAACTGCATGATAAATCAGTTAGTGTCAAAATTAAATCTAAATTAATAATATTTATATGTATGTAAACAGTACTAGTAATGACGTGTGCAAAATTTAACACTAGGCTAACGAGAAGGGGTCGAAGTTCGGCTATATACAGTACAGACCTGTCGAAAGTTTAACACTGAACTAACGAAAAGCGAGTTGAAACTCGGATCGCCTGTCAAGTGACTGAGGTTTTTGGATACCTTGTGACCAAAAACTACCAAGAGCTACCAATAAGCTATCGAGATATAGACAACGGGAGGTCGAGATGAGGTGTCGAGATATAGACAACGAGAGGTCGAGATGAGGTGTCGATTCGGCATCAATTCGTTAGCCAGGTGTTAAACTTTCGACAGGTCTGTACTGTAGGGATAGTCTAACTACCAACAGAAATTAAAAGTAGATCGAGTGAGGAAAAGTTGTCGAGATATAGGCAGCGAGGGGCCGAGATATGACCTGCATATTCGGAACTAATTCGTCAGCTTAATGTTAAACTTTCGACAGGTCTGTACTGTATGGATAGCCTAACTAGTAACATATATTAAAAGTAGCGCTAGTACTAGTGAGGAAAAGTTGTCGAGATATATAAGTGACGAGGGACCGATATGAGCTACCCCTTCGGAACTAATTGATCAGCTTAGTGTTAAAGTTTCGACAGGCCTGTACTGTATATGTAATATATGGCCCCGGTTTCACAATCATTCCTTAGCTAAGATTTTCTTTAAATCTTGCAAATTTTCAAATCTTAATAATTTTGTAAATTTTCGAGATATTTAGGAATTTAAGGTGTTATTTTAAGATCACTTCTAGATTAAAACATTTGCATTTAGTTTTCACAAAAATATTCACCAGTAGTTCCAAAAATGATTTTAAAAAATTGGCTAAATTTAAGTTAAGGAAAATCTTAGCTAAGGAATGATTGTGAAACCGGGGCATGAAGGTATACCTTAAATATTTATATGCATTTTTACCAAAATATACAGTCGGTCCTGTCTTAAAGGGTGCCTCTACATAAGGTCAAGCTGTTTTTACAGGCAATGACAATTTTACTCAATTCTTTATTTATGTCATCATTATGTTAACCCGTATATAAAGACCCTCTGTCCATCAGACCAATTTTACTTGTTTACTTGGTGGTCTTTATAGACAGGTTTGATTGTAATTAGTTAAAAATTCGTGTTAAATTAATCCGAAAATCTCAAGTAAAAAGAACATTTCAAAACTGTTCTACAAAAAAGCAAGCCATGGTAACGATCTAGATATTTCAAGAGCATAACTTTATTTGTAATTGTAGTAATAAACCCTTAAGGACAATACATTCATGTACAAATGCACATTAAGGTTACATATCTGTCACGTGACACGGTGTTTGGCGTTTCTCGTAATTAAGCGAATCTCTTTATTGTACAACTAATAAAACTGTCATTTCTTAGTTATTTATAGACGCAGTTACGCAAGCTTCACATAATTCTTGGTAAATCGTGAAAAGTTTATATATAGCAATCTGTTAAATGCCATTAGTTCTCATAATTACCGTACCTTATATACCGAGAATGTTATATGTGTCCGGATTTGACCAAAGTTTGACCTAAAAATTATGGTATCATTATACCACGAATCGATCGATGAGACGAACATTCTAATTATTTGACCTATTGGAAATGTCCCATTAATCGGTGAAAGCATTATGTTCATTAGGTCAAGTCTAGATTCTTCAGACAGACGAGAGATAATGGAATTTCCAATAAAAATGTAGAAAAACATATTATGATAATTATGATGTGACCATTGAAATATTTGACATACCAAACTGATCCCATAAAACTATGATAAGGAAAAATACCATTACAAACATTAAGTACTGTATTTCCATAAATTGAGTGCACACGGTTTTTATAATTTATTTCTTTTAATTAAAAATGTTTTTATTAAACTATCAATTAAATGCATTTAAAATGCACTGACCTAACCAAATTATATTTTTAGTTAAATACCTTATTGTTCAGTTCTCCTGTACATACAGAAAATTTGCGAAAATTTTGGAAATTTGGTCAAGTTTATACACTAATTAGCCTTATTCAAAGTTACAACAGGGCATTTAGGGTGGCATGATGAGAATCATGAATATTACAGTTATGACATAAAATTTGTCCCGAGTAAGACGGTACAGAAGGGATAATTTTGACATAGTCATATTTTTTGTTTTGTTAAATAGTTCATAAGTTGCTCTATGTACAGAATTAAGTTCACTTTTTCATTAGTGAAAAATATTTTTCCTATTAGGTCAATATATTTTGAATTAAGTTTTGACAATTTTTTTGTGAGTGCGTAGGAAATTACAACTTTTTTCTTGCATTTTCCATGTGCACTGAATTTGTGGAAATACAGTAGTTACATAAGTAACTATATGCATTAAGTTGAGATTTGAATAATGGTATTTAACGTCCCAGTCAAAAAAATATTTCACTTACATCGAGACGTCGCCAGCTATAGGCGAAGAGGCAGACATTTTGCCTGTGTGTTGCACTGATGGCATTATACAGCAGGGTTCTTTATCGTGCCAAGCCCACCGTGACACGGGATCTCGTTTATTTTAAGTTTCCACCCGAAAGAACCGCGACTTTCAATTCTTAATGTCGAGTGCTTGGCGAAAGAACAGTCACTACCCACTTCAAGTCTTGGGTCAGACCGGTGATCGAACCCACGACCTCCCACTTACGGAGCGAGCACTCTACCAACTGAGCTACCGCAGTGGTCAACTATTAACATTAATATTTTCCATAGCTTTACATTATAACCATCATGTCCAATTTCGTTCATAGAAGTTAATGTCTACACTTTTTTTCAGAAAACTTAACGTGGCATAAAACTTTGTAAATATTTGGTGAATCCTTAGGCACCCAAAATAGGCATCTTCTAACCCTGTTAGTTAAGTCTGGGAAAATAAAAAATAGAATAAATTTCATTCATAAAATTTAGATATGTAAATAAATAAATTTTATTCATAAAATTTAAATATTTAAATTTTTAATTCAGAAGTGACATCTTAATTTAATATTCAGAATGTATGCAATAAAGTTGTTGTGTTTTTTTCATGAAATAAATATTCTGTTGGAGTTTTTTGATATTTTCTCACAAAAGGAGGAATATAAATGAGAAAAATATATATTTTAAGATAAAAATCGAATAATTTTTTGAAGAACACGCAGGTTTAACAGAATGATGCTTTTGACAATTAATGTTTTGAAGATTTTAGTTATGTGATTACAGTACTAAAACCCTTGGTCTGGTAATGGGGTCTCGGTCTGGACTTCATTAGGCATTGTGTCATATTATAAATTTTAAAATTTTGTGAATGGAATATTAAAAAAAAATATGACATTTTGAATTCCTTTAGGAATTGACATTCTGATCATGGTATTTTAAGGGGTAATGAAAGATAGTGTGGCGCGTGCCAAATTCGATGAAGGGCGAAACCCTTCATTTTGAATTTGGGACGCGCCACACTATCTTTCATCACCCCTTGAAATACCATGAGCAGAGATGTCATTTCTTATATTTACAATAAATATTTTGTACCTTGGCGCTATTTTTTCATATCTACGCGTGTGATATAGAGTTTTTAGCCATGCGAGATCGGCGTATCTCACATGACCACTCGACCACCTGTGTAGAACATGACGTAATATTGCAGGAAAATTGATACACATCAAGGGTCATGACCCCTATTGTCTTTCATTGGGAATTGAAATACAATTGCTTCTGTATGTTTCATCGAAGACAGGTACAGTCATATTGTAAATATCAAGAGTTGTTACCGTAACAACTCTTAATGAAGTCCGAGACCTCATGAAGTGAGTGGTCAAATAGGACAAATTTAGCCATTTTTTGGTTTGCTACGGGAAGCTGTTGAGATATACATGTAGATAATGATGAACCGAATTGACCTGCTGATTCAACACTTATTTCAATAGCTTCTTAGTCTTAAATTTTCGACAGTCTTGTGTTGTACTCCAAATTTTTATATTTAAAATGTCAAAAAATTGCCCCTATTATTTTTCTGTCTGGATTTAAATATTCCCAGAAAATGGTAGTTTCCCACCCCCCAAATTTTCATGATTTATTTAAAATGCCACATGAAAAAGTTTGCCCGATTATTTTCCCATTAAAATGGTATTTTCCCTGTCAAATTTAAAATGCCAAACAGGTTAACCTCATTTTTTTCTATGGCACCTGTTGGATTGTGCCATTTTCAGAAAAGATTAGTTGTCTTTAAATTTAAAATGCAACACATGTTGTCTTTACTTTTTGCATGGTCAAGTTTTGGCCATTTTTGCAAAAGGGTCTTCACCAAATTTTCATAATTTAAATGCCACACAAGATAGTTTGCTTCGATCATTTTTCCATGGTAAAATTCTGGCCATCTAAGAAACGGATATTTCTCCCAAATTTTCATATATTTATAATGTCACACAGGGTGTCCTAATTATTTTAAAATCAAACTTGTTTGATTTGGGATATTTCTGGAATGGGTTGTTTCTCTCCAGATTTTCTTATTTTAAGAACTTGCTCTAGTTATTTACTATTATATATACAAATGATGATCACTTCTAGAAATAATGCAAAAGTTGAATAATGATGTTTTACGTCCCAGTCAAAAATATTTCACTTATATCGAGACGTCGGCAGCTAAAGGCGAAGGTGCAGAAATTTTGCCTGTGCGTTGCGCTTATAGCATTATACAGCAGGGGTCTTTATCGTGGCACACCTACACTGAGACGGGACTTCGTTTATTTTAAATTGCCACCGAAGGAACCACGCCTTTCATTTCATAATGCCTAGTGCCTGGCAAAAGAACAGTCACCACTGACTTTCAAGTCTTGGATAAGACCCGGCCGGGGTTCGAACCCACGACATCCTACCTACGGAGCGAGCACTCTTCAAACTGAGCAGTGGTACTTCTAGAAAAAGGAATTTAGATTATTGCCTCTATTGTAACAAAGTACATTCATTTAAGTCGTTTTATGTGTATTTACACAGTACAGGCCTGTCGAAAGTTTAACAAAAACTCAAAACACGACTGCCCAGTGGTTGAAATATGGACAGTTAGGTGCTGAAAACTTTTCGTGAAATAGAAAGTTAGCAGCCACAGGAGAGTTCCTGAGATATAGCTAACGAGGCGACTAAATTAGATATCTATTTTGCACCAATTCTTTAGGTTAGTGTTTAACTTTCGACATGTCTGTATTACTACACATATCTTTTGCCTGGTGACTTTTTTTTTGTTATATTAACAAACGTGATCTTCTTTAATGAGCAGTCACGTTTCTTTGCCGTGTGACTACAATATATAGTGCAGGCCTGTTCAAAGTTAAACACTGAACTAACGAGAAAAGTTCCGAAACTCGATTGCCGAGTGGCCGAGATATGGATAGCTAGTGGTCGATATGCTGCCGAGAGGTGGATTACAGCTGTCGAAACGTTGTCGATCGAGTTTGGCAAAAAGAGCTTTTTATTAATATTAGTCATTAATTCCTTAACTTTCTGTTAAACTTTAGACAGGTCTGTACTGTAAGCAGACTTGGTTATTATTTATATATGCGGAGATAGGTTTCATGGAGAAAAATGAAATCTTTGTTTTTTCCCGAACCTGACCGGTTAATTTTGAAATCGTGTTCACTTGCTGGATTTTTTTAACTAATTGTTTTGTGGTTTATATCTGACTATTAATGAATCATAAAATGTATATTCGCTTGATATAAAAAATCTTATTGTGGTATTTATGGAACACAACATGAAAAAATACTAAAATAAATTCTTGAGTTCCTCTTCCTTCTCATTTATTTTTATAAAACACAAACATGTTGTTTCCCATGCCCAAATCACAATTCCAAAAGTCAAACTCAAACATACTGGTCCATGTCCAAATTGCAATACCACAAGTCAAAAACAAACATACTGGACTATGTCCAAATCACAACCACAACACCAAACATATAGAGCCATGTCCATACCAAAAGTCAAACATCAACATATCGGACTATGTCCAAATCACAATCCCAAAAGCCAAATACAAACATACCGATCCATGTCCAAATCACAATTCCAAAAGTGAAACACAAACATATCGGGCCATGTCCAAATCACAATCCCAAAAGTCAAATACAAACATACCGATCCATGTCCAAATCACAATTCCAAAAGTAAAAGAAAAACCCAAAACACCATGTCCATACCAAAAGTCAAACACTAATATATATCGGACCATGTTCAAATCACAATTTCAAAAGGCAAACACGACATACTCCAGGATCATGTCCAAATCAGAATCCTAAATAGTTTACTTTCAGATTTTTAAAAAAAGTAACTCTTGAGCATTCTTAAACGTCAAAGAAGAGCGAAGACTCTAAAATGGAAACCGCCTTCTCGATGACCCAACCCTTAAAAAAGTCATAAGCAATTGACGTCTAATTTTGTTTACACCCTCACGATCAATATAGATGTATGTTTAACATGTTAAACTTAATAGTTTGCCAGTTTTTTTGAAGAATTTGTTTTGCTTTTTGGTTATAATTTAGATTTATGTTTGTTTTTGATTGAAAATGTATATCATATTTAATGTCCGTTGCCCGAAAGAGTCCAAGAAGGGGTAAACCTCCTTTATTGATGCCTCTACCCAGAAAAAAGGGAAACATCCGTTGTCCTTATTATGAGTCCATGAAGGGGAAAAACTCCTTTCCCATGCCTCATCCCAAGAGAAGTATGATTTTGACATGGATTGCTATGTTGTTTTTGATTGGAAATGTTTATTATATTTAATGTCCGTGACCATTAGAGTCCAAGAATGGGTAAAGCTCCTTCTCGATGCCTCACCCCAGAAGACTTCAGCCATAATATAAGTATGATTTGGACATGGATTGTAATGTCCGTTGTCCGTAAGAGTCCAAGAAGGGGTAAATCTCCTTCCCGATGCCTCACCCCAGAAGACTTAAGTCATAACAAATTGTTGTTTTACATATATCTACATGATTTGTTGACATAGATATTTGATGGTTGATTGATAGGTATTTACGAATTACAGACAACCTCGCACAAAAATAACATAAAACGAACCACAAATAAAAAAACACAGATTTATGATCGACGGATAATAATTACTTGTATTGGATAAATATGTATTTATATTGCCGATCTTTATCTTATGTGACCATCCTTACTTCCCACATACAAATTATCTATCGGAAACAATTCTGTCATGTTTGTTAGCTGGTGACGTCGGAACTTCCTTTTAAGATCGCATGTCGAAAGTACAGAAGACCCTATGACGTCACAATGTTCTTATGGCGGGAACGTTATCGTAAACGCGATAGCTTCCAAAAAGTTACAGTCAAACATGGCAACACCCCCCCCCCCCCCCAAGTAACCATTAAAAGTGATTTTATATGGACAGAAGATCCTCTTAGAGGTTCAAATAACATAAAAAAGAGCAGAAGGGACATTTACTGTCTTTTAAAAGCAGATGGCTCTTTATATATATATATATATATATATATATATATATATATATATATATAAAGAGGTGAATTTATGTTATGTTAGTACTTGATAAGGACCTTTTAGCCCCAAATAAAATAGTATCACATAACCAAAGCCAACCTAAACTTCAATAGCGGGAAGGTTATTGTGAACATGATTGTTTCAAATATTTACAGTCAAATATGGCTATAAAGGTCAACCCAACATACCACTAAAAGTGGATTTTATTGTTTAGAGAGGTTCAAAAAAGAGCAGAAGGGATACATTTACTGTTTTTTAAAAGCAGATGGCTCTTATAGAGGTGGTGTTTTAGGCTACTTGGTAAGGTCCTTTTAGCTCAAAATAAAAAAATAACCAAAGCCAACCCAAACTTCGTTTGACTGTATCAAGGGGTTTTTAATGGTGTTTGTCGCTGTACCACGTGATACCTCCTAATATTTGTGCGGAATAGTTATTGCTATCGGTTATGGAACCATACCAAGTCACAGTTTTCTAGTAAAAAAAGACATTATAGCTGGAATATGTTAAGTAAAATCGTTTTTAAACTTTATACATCATGATTATGCATTCTGAAAATTCTGGGCATCATCGAAAAGTAACTAGAGTACCCTGAAATACCCATCGTATAAATTGATTTGAATTTTGTATCTTTTTGAAGGTTAAATTTAGATTGAGACTAACTTTGTGTCAACATGACAGATACAGTCTTAATCACTGACATCTGATAAAATCAAATTATTTCATAAATACAAACGACTTTATGCGTATTTCATCTATTTCCTACCAATATGATAGCTCAGTCGGTAGAATGCTCGCTTCAAAATGTAGAAGGTTCAAACTCAAGCGTCTTGGCAAGACTTGAAAACAGGTAAAAACCTTTGCCTCTTGTATCGGCATGGGTGGCAAGTTAACGAACAGTCCCTACACATATCCCTGAGCGCACTACAAAGGCGCTTCATCTATAGCGTGTGGCGTCTTGTTAGAAGTGAAATATTCCTTATTTTGACGATCAATCATATTTTTTTGAAAATTTGAACAATAAAACTGGATCAAGTTTTTGAAATAAATCTGTTTGATGAAAAATCAAATTTTAAATAGTTTTGCCCTGATGAGGATTATGTCACAAATACCACTTATTGCAACGACATCTATAATCAATTACAATGTATAAAATAAAATCTTTACAATAAAGACAAGTCATAAAAAAATCATATTACACGCATGTAATCTTACTTACGTTTCCTTGGTTAGCGAAAATCATACGATTGTTGCAGCACATTATGACGTCATATTTAAGACTGCGTAATTTATAGTTTTGCAGGCAGTTTTGCTGTTCTATTACGGTTACAGCTGAGAATGCGCTTTTCAAATTTCTTGTATTATACAATAAACAAATTATAATCTTACATTTGTTAATGTAATATTAAACTTTTTAAAATAAATAAAATGTTTAAGCAACTAGCACAATGCATTGCATTAAAAACAAACATACCAATTCATACAAGTCAGAATCCAAAAGGCAACGTGAAACTGAAATTAGCACTGTGCTAACGAAAAGGAGTAGTTGAGGCTCTGCTGTGAAGTGTCTTAGATATGGGACCACTGTGGTAACTCAGTTGGTAGAGTGCTCGCTCCGTATGTGGGAGGTCGTGGGTTCGAACCCCGGCCGGGTCTGACCCAAGACTTAAAAGTGGGTAGTGACTGTTCTTTCGCCGAGCACTTGGCTTTACGAAATGAAAGTCACGGTTCTTTTGAATTGGAACTTAAAATAAACGAGTTCCCGTGTCACGGTGGGCTTGCCACGCTAAAGACCCCTGCTGTATAATGCCATCAACGCAAAACACAGGCAAAATTTGCACCTACGCCTCTAGCTGGCGACGTCTCGATATAAATGAAATATTCTTGGCTGGGACGTTAAACATCATTACTCAACTCAACTCTGAGATATGACTAGTGACAGAAAAGCTACCGAATGATCATAAATAGTAATTGTCGATATATAGCTGACTGTGGACAGTGATGAGATGCCGATTCAAAATTGATTTGTAAGATTAGTGTTAAACTTTCGACAGGTCTGTACTGTAATTCGTTAGCTAAGTGTTAAACTTTCGACAGGTCTGTACTGTAATTTGTTAGCTTAGTGTTAAACTTTCGACATGTCTGTACTGTAATTCGTTAGCTTAATGTTAAACTTTCGACAGGTCTGTACTGTAATTCGTTAGCTTAGTGTTAAACATTCGACAGGTCTGTACTGTAATTCGTTAGCTTAGTGTTAAACTTTCGACATGTCTGTACTGTAATTCGTTAGCTTAGTGTTAAACTTTCGACAGGTCTGTACTGTAATTTGTTAGCTAAGTGTTAAACTTTCGACATGTCTGTACTGTAATTTGTTATCTAAGTGTTAAACTTTCGACAGGTCTGTACTGTAATTCGTTAGCTTAGTGTTAAACTTTCGACAGGTCTGTACTGTAATTTGTTAGCTAAGTGTTAAACTTTCGACATGTCTGTACTGTAATTTGTTAGCTAAGTGTTAAACTTTAGACATGTCTGTGCTGTAATTCGTTAGCTAAGTGTTAAACTTTCGACAGGTCTGTACTGTAATTCGTTAGCTTAGTGTTAAACTTTCGACAGGTCTGTACTGTAATTTGTTAGCTAAGTGTTAAACTTTCGACATGTCTGTACTGTAATTTGTTAGCTAAGTGTTAAACTTTCGACAGGTCTGTACTGTAATTCGTTAGCTTAGTGTTAAACTTTCGACAGGTCTGTACTGTAATTTGTTAGCTAAGTGTTAAACTTTCGACATGTCTGTACTGTAATTTGTTAGCTAAGTGTTAAACTTTAGACATGTCTGTGCTGTAATTCGTTAGCTTAGTGTTAAACTTTCGACATGTCTGTACTGTAATTCGTTAGCTTAATGTTAAACTTTCGACAGGTCTGTACTGTAATTCGTTAGCTTAGTGTTAAACATTCGACAGGTCTGTACTGTAATTCGTTAGCTTAGTGTTAAACTTTCGACATGTCTGTACTGTAATTCGTTAGCTTAGTTTTAAACTTTAGACATGTCTGTGCTGTAATTCGTTAGCTAAGTGTTAAACTTTAGACATGTCTGTACTGTAATTCGTTAGCTAAGTGTTAAACTTTCGACAGGTCTGTACTGTAATTCGTTAGCTTAGTGTTTAACTTTCGACAGGTCTGTACTGTAATTTGTTAGCTAAGTGTTAAACTTTCGACATGTCTGTACTGTAATTCGTTAGCTTAGTGTTAAACTTTCGACAGGTCTGTACTGTAATTTGTTAGCTAAGTGTTAAACTTTCGACATGTCTGTACTGTAATTTGTTAGCTAAGTGTTAAACTTTCGACAGGTCTGTACTGTAATTCGTTAGCTTAGTGTTAAACTTTCGACAGGTCTGTACTGTAATTTGTTAGCTAAGTGTTAAACTTTCGACATGTCTGTACTGTAATTTGTTAGCTAAGTGTTAAACTTTAGACATGTCTGTGCTGTAATTCGTTAGCTAAGTGTTAAACTTTCGACAGGTCTGTACTGTAATTTGTTAGCTAAGTGTTAAACTTTCGACAGGTCTGTACTGTAATTCGATAGCTCAGTGTTAAACTTTAGACATGTCTGTACTGTAATTCGTTAGCTAAGTGTTAAACTTTAGACATGTCTGTACTGTAATTCGTTAGCTAAGTGTTAAACTTTAGACATGTCTGTACTGTAATTCGTTAGCTAAGTGTTAAACTTTAGACATGTCTGTACTGTAATTCGATAGCTTAGTGTTAAACTTTAGACATGTCTATAATGTAATTCGTTAGCTCAGTGTTAAACTTTAGACATGTCTGTACTGTAATTCGATAGCTAAGTGTTAAACTTTCGACATGTCTGTACTGTAATTCGTTAGCTAAGTGTTAAACTTTAGACAGTGTCTATACTGTAATTCGTTAGCTCAGTGTTAAACTTTCGACATGTCTGTACTGTAATTCGTTAGCATAGTTTTAAACTTTAGACATGTCTGTGCTGTAATTCGTTAACTAAGTGTTAAACTTTAGACATGTCTGTACTGTAATTCATTAGCTAAGTGTTAAACTTTCGACAGGTCTGTGCTGTAATTCGTTAGCTCAGTGTTAAACTTCCAACAGGTCTGTACTGTTATTCGTTAGCTTAATGTTAAACTTCCAACATGTCTGTACTGTAATTCGTTAGCTTAGTGTTAAACTTTCGACATGTCTGTACTGTAATTCGTTAGCTTAGTGTTAAACTTTAGACATGTCTCTACTGTAATTTTATATTAATGCTATACAACTTATGTCATATTTTGGTTACCTGTGAATTTTATTGTCCTTTACTTCGTGACGGTAGTATACAGTTACTAAGCAACAAAGATAAATTAGTTTTTTATGCTCAAAATAATAACCATCTGTTTCTACGCAACAAGATAAATTAGGTTTTATGTCAAAAAATAATAATTACAATTTGTATTATATGCCAGTTTTTTGCCCGGAAAGAACCTAATGTGCATATATATGTCAGCGTGAAATTTATGCATACCCCCCCCCCTCTCTCTCTCTCTCTCTCTCTTTCTGTATATATATATATATAATATATATATATATATATATATATATATATGTGTGTGTGTGTAAAGTACATGTAGGAACAAGTCAGATAAATAGACAATTGAATGGACAAGCAAATGTCCCCATCTAACCTAACCATACTCTATTGTAAATAGTATTTTAGAGCATTACAGCTTATGTAGACCAGGGAACACTAGATTTGTCCACACATTATTGGTGGTATCCCCACTGTGCTTGTGATGGAGTCCCAAAATCTCCCTCTCTCTCTCTCTCTCTCTCTCTCTCTCTCTCTATTTTGGTATTGGTTGATTGTATTCTTTCTCCCTCCCTCTCTTTCAAATAAAAAAACGCTAGTTCAGGTTTTATTATTATTATTATTATTATTATTAACATTTGCAAGAGACGATGATTGCCGAGTGGTTAAAATGTTAGCCTTTAATATGTGACATCATACAGTTATTCGATCGACAGTGTTTGATTACACGTAAAATATACGTATACTTTACAGACCTGTCGAAAGTTTAACACTAAGCTAACGTATATATATACATGTACTTGTGCCGACTTTGCAGTTTTACCTCGACCCAGCGTATGTATACAACATCGCCAGTTGCTAAATATACTCGGGACGTTTTTTGTCACAAGCTATCCATATCTTGACCACTCGCAAACCTCCTTTTCGTTAGTCGACCACTGCGGTAGCTCAGTTGGTAGAGTGCTCGCTTCGTAAGTGGGAGGTCGTGGGTTCGAACCCCAGCCGGGTCTGACCCAAGACTTGAAAGTGGGTAGAGACTGTTCTTTCGCCAAGCACTCGGCATTACGAAATGAAAGTCACGGTTCTTTCGGATGGGAACTTAAAATAAACGAGGTCCCGTGTCACGCTAAAGAACCCTGCTGTATAATGCCATCAGAGCAACGCATTAGCAAAATTTCTACACTTTCGCCTATAGCTGGCGACGTCTCGATATAAGTGAAATATTCTTGACTGGGACGTTAAACACCATTACTCACTCACTCACTCACTCACTCACTCCTTTTCGTTAGATCAGTGTTAAACATTCGGCAGCTCTTTACTGAGGTATTTGTTTAATCAGGCATATGCATGAAGAACATCCAAATGTAACAGATAATTTTCTTTTAATTGTTTAAATTAATTTTACTAATAATGACTTTGTTTCAATTTCAGCACCAGTGGCAACAGAATGGCGGGAAATGCGGTGTATGTGGTGACCCCTGGGATATTTATCCTAGACCCAACGAAATAGGAGGAAAATATGCAAATGGAATTATTTCAAAAAGGATATCTACTGATGCAAACTATATGGATGTGACCGTTGAAGTAATTAATAACATGAAAGGATATTTCGAATTTCGTATCTGCCCGGATGTAAGCGACACTAAACCTGTGTCACAACAATGTTTAGATAAATTCGTCTTGGATATAGAGAATTATGGAAAAAGATACTACCCAGATCGAGCTGGAATGACCCGGTTAAGGGTCAAGATTCCCGGGGGATGGAATGTGAGAGGTGTGTCCTGCAATGGAAATGGCATACAGGTAGGTCTGAATATATCATGCAGTTTCAGCCAGAATATCTCTCTCTCTCTCTCTCTCTCTCTCTCTCTCTCTCTCGTTTATTTATTTATTTATGTCTTGAAGTACAGAACCTGAACAGATAGATAAATAAATAAATAAAATTATAAATAAATAAATAATTCTTTTGTCTAGCAGAAGGACATTGTGTATTTGTTGATTAACAATTATCTAAGACTTTTAAAAAAACTAGAAAAACTGTAAGCCACAAGCTCACAAAAAATACCCCCCCGCTCCCCCCACATAAAAAAATCCATCGGATCAAATTTTTAAATAGGAGGTGCACATCTACATTATATCACAAAGATTGTGTGAAGGATTCATGACAATCCATTGAAGGGTTTAGGAGGAGTTGTGGATAAGAGATAGGTACCCTAAGGTGTAACGGAAGGACGGACGGACACCCCTATCACTATATACCCCCACTTTTTAAGCGGGGGTAATAAAATAAACAAACTACTGTGGCTATGCTTTTCAAAATTACAGACAGGTGAGCGAAAAAGCCCTATTTGGTTTTATCTTTAATTGCCGCTGCGTCAAATTCAGTTCTATGACCTTGAACAGATTTTAAACGTGAAGTATTTTGACAAGCTTGAACATTCATTAATCATTCCGTCATATTTCCCACCACAGATAATTTATCAACTATGGTGACACAACTTTTTTAAAGGTCGGCCCCAGATTCACAATAATTTCTTAACTTAGGTTTTCCTCAACTTAAATCCGACAAATTGATACTGTAATAATTTTGACATTTCTAAGATATTTAGGAATTTTAGGTGTCATTTCAAAGTACAGTCGAAGCTTATCAAATCTATGTTTGAATTTTGTCAATTCAGTTTATCTGAGGGTAACCCTACTTTTACATGTTTAGCTTGCTACATCATCCATGTGTGTAATCAAAATTGAGAATGAAAGGTTGGTTGGTTAAATGTTGCTTAACGTCGCATCAGCAATTTTTCAGCTATTCGCGACGAGAATTATTTAATTAATCTCTATGGATTAATCTATGAACAATTTTTGTGTATGCATGTGAAGTTCGAGTGTGTTGTATGGTCTGCATTGTACTAGCGCGCACTCAGGGCTACTTTACCGTGCTAGCTCACAGAGTCAGTACACCGCACACAAGCGTACCCCTCCCCCAGTCCATTAGACTGATACCAGGTAAATCAGTAAAGGCCAACGGTAAGGAAAATTCACTTTCCCACATGTGGTCCGAGCGGGACTCGAACTCACAGCGGTGAGAGGCCCTGGATTTGAAGACTGACGTCTTATCCATTAGGCCACCGCGCCCTCTGTAAGAATGAAAGGAACATCCATGGAACAATGTTAAAATTAATCCAAGGTAAATTTAGATACATAGAAATAATTCTTATCAACAATATTGTGATCTTTTAAGTTAATAAAATTATAGCTTCAATAAACTTTGATTGGTTATTAAAGTGACAACCTTAAATTCTTGAATATTATAACACTTTCAAATTTACCAGATTTAAATGAAGGGAAATCTTTGTTTAAGGAATACTAGTAAAACATTGGTCAAATATGCTAGGATAAACATTGCGATGTACTGACAAAGGGAAGGTTTGTCTCTCTCAAACTCAAACCTGTCTATAAAGGCCACCAAAGGAGCCTGTTAAAGTGGCCCTTATGGACAGGTGGCCCTGATATACAGGTTCAAATAACCTTGATGACGAGAAATTGGGATAAAATTTTACTGTCCTGAAAGGCAAGTGGTTCTTATATAGAGGTGGTCTTCATGGGTAGGTGGTCTTTATATAGACGTTCAAATAACCTTGATGATAAAATGCTACTGTAATTTTAAGGGAAGTGGTCCTTATATAGAGGTGGTCTTTATGGGTAGGTGGCCTTTATATAGACGTTCAAATAACCTTGATAAAGAGTAATTGGGTACAATTTTACTGTCTTTTAAAGGCAATTGGTCCTTATACAGAGGTGGTCTTTATGGGCAGATGACCTTTATATAGACGTTCAAATAACCTTGTTAAAGAGTAATTGAGGTACAATTTTACTGTCTTTTAAAGGCAATTGGTCCTTATACAGAGGTGGTCTTTAAGGAAGGTTTGACCGTATATTGGAGTTAGGCACAGTGCATCTTCGCTTTTGACAATAATTTTAACCCTTTATATATGACTCTATAATCAGCTATATATCTCATAAGTGAGTGGGAGGTCGTGGGTAGTACGCTCGTATCTATCCTTTTCCCAAGCAATAGACATTACAAAATGACAGTTCGGATGGGAACTTAAAACAAACGAGGTCACGTGTCATGGTAGGCGTGGCACGATAATTAACGCCATGAGCGTAATGCAAAGGTAAAATTACTGCACCTTCGCCTATAGCTGGCGACGTCTCGATATAAGTGAAATATTTTAGACTGGGACGTTAAACACCATTACTCAACTCACCTCAAGTCATAAGTGTAAGTGAAAAAATGTGTCATCAAAATTTTCTTGGTTTGAAATAATCATTGCAACTGGGATTAGGCAAATGTACATCTTAACATTTAACAATAGTTTTGACACTAAATAATGACGCCTTAATTTATCATAACGTGTAAGGGACAGTGGACACAAATGCGTGAGCAAATTACAAATTCTTTTATATAATGGCCATTGAAACTGGGAATGTACACATCATGAAACTGGGAATGTACACACTACATTTTTACTTTTGACAATAGTTTTACATGTAATTATGTCACCTTAATTAATTATATCTCACAAGGGTAAGTGAACAAAATGTGTCAGCAAATTGCAATTAGTTCTTTGTACGAATTCACTATTGAAACTGAAATCATCTTCATTTTTACAACAGTTTTAACATTGAATAATAAAGCTTCAATAAGCCAAATCTCATTGAAGTCAGAATGTCACCATGACTGCCGTTGTGACCAAAACACTAGGTTACGCCAATATGTAACCATGGTTGTGGTATGTTACCCAAATGTCACCGTGCTTGTCCATGTGGCCATAACTGATGATACTCATGAACATATATAAGGGACACATGTTTTTGAAGCCAATAGAATTTTGTCCCATTTCCTCTTTTTAGTGTTGTTAACCTTTATATAAGGGCCACCTGTCTATTAAGGCGTTTTTTCTGGTTCACTTAGGGGGCTTTTATAGACAGGGTTGGCGGTATAATAATTAGATGGTAAAGTTAAGGGATTAGTACAATTTAACATGCAAGTCAAAAATAAAAAATAGCATTTTTGAATTTCATAAAAATACTAATGGGAAATCGGAGGTCACTTTAACTGGCCAGTTTATCATTTTCACTAGTGGATAAACAAACAGAATGGATTGGATTGTTAGTTCAAGTCTGTGATCCGGTAAAATTACTGGTGCTGAGACTATATAGACCACAGAAACTCCCGGTAAAGGGGTCTAAATTAAACTGACCAATCCCTCGTGTATTTACAATAGGCAAACGACATTGACCTGTCCACTTGACCTTTGGTTTAAATATTTATTAAGAAGCAGTCCATTTTTATGTACAAGTACAAGAAACACCAGTTTATGTTTATTTCGTCTAAAATCATTTGAAACAATGCACGGGAATCAATGGTTGACGGTATAAGAGAATAAGGAAACTAATGAGCTAAAGTTATAAATGGTGATAAATGTGTAAGTTCGTTCATTGTGTATGCCGAAACACTTGATCCACCAATATGTCATGTTCCTAATGAAAGGTCAAGCAGACAGGTTGATGTTGTTTGCCAATAAATAATGTTTACGTCCAGAGGGACCATGTTTTTTGGCATTTATTTGTACACATCAACCTGACTATTGCAGTGACCGCACACAATCAGAATTGTAAACAACATAAAAAACTTATGATTATGATGTTTTACACTATTATTTCTGACGTTTTACACTATTATTTCTGACGTTTTACACGATTCTATCTGACGTTTTACACTATAATTCCTGACGTTTTACACTATACTACCTGACGTTTTACACTCTCTTTGATGGGTCAATGTATTTTACAGACTTATTTGTTCATGCATGGTTCAAGGGTAAATGCAAATTGCAGATCTTAATTACATGTATTAATAACAAGATTATTTATGTAAACGACATTTGTCGTGACCTATTTAAATATGTAATTTTCTCGGACTAAGGTATGATCATGGTAAACAATAATAGAATTTTACGCCCCAGAAAATATTTTTTTACTTATATCGAGGCGGCTAGTTCTAGGATGTTTGAGGTGGTCTTTATACAGAGGTGATCGCTATAGCAGAGTTTATGTAGACAGGTGATCTTAATACAGAGGTGATCGCTATAACTGGTTTTACTATATAGCATTGTGATTTGTATACAGAGGGTTTTACTGGATAGACACGTGGTCTTTATATAGAGGTGGTCACTATAGCAGGTTTTACTGTATTGACATTTGATCTTTATATATAGAGGTAGTCGCTATAACAAGCTTTACTGTACAGACATATCTCAGAACATTTCCAACAACCCTTGATTTCGAAAGCCAGTGACAGTACCACTCGGCCATCTCCGCCCATATCGACTCGACTTAAGTAAAATAATCTTGAATAGGTTTTAACACCATAACATACCTGCACCAAACAGTGTTAACCTTGATTTTTTTGTATTTTCAGCTGTAAATGGGGAATCTGTCCTGACGGAAGTGAAGCTATCGGATGTGGGACCAAGAGGAATTTTATAATTGTGCTGACATTTCCATAATGCCATCAGGTACCGGAATTCAGTATTACGAACCAGCTGCACCAAAGGTTGTGCCAAAGGAAAATTTAAAATTTGTAAAAACAAATTCCGATAATTTGGATTTCAAAACAGTTGATAAAAAAACCAATTCCGAAACAATAATAAAGGTTCAGCCAATAATTATGGAAACTACAACAATTAGCAGAACCGAAAATACCAATCAACCCAATGGATGCTGGTGGAGTTCCGGTTAATCTTATCGAGGAACCCGTTTCTACCAAGACATCATCTATCTCTACAGTCACAGAGAGCACGATTGACCAAAACGTTAATGATATATCACTTATGTCCCTTGAAGAGAAAATGATCGGAAATCGAGTCAAAAACACCCAGGAACAGACGAGACCCGACACACCCATGTCTGCTGACCCAGTTGAAATCACCGTTGATGGCGTAACAGGAAACAGAGAATCAAAAGCAAATATCATCAATTTACCGTACATGGGAAGTGAATCAGACAAAGTGACAGCAGAACCAATCGTCAGTGAATCAGCAGCGACAGGCTCTAAAACATTTGGCGGAAACATTAACGAATCCGAAAAATTACTTAAGCAGTACCAAACATTTAACGCATTTTCCTCACATGTAACTGGCAGAACTGCTCGTAGTGTTAATGCAACAACATTATCGTCCCAAGGTGGAGGCGGATGGGTTGAAATGCATCATTCTAGACAGTCTGGTAATGGTGGATGGGTTGGACTTCCTGTTACAAACACACAAAGCTCAAGAACGAATCAGTTTTCGGAATTCAATCCTAATCAACATCAAGTAATGACAAATACAAGAAACACTTTATCCTCATTTGACATGAAGCCATCCGCTATGGAGACTATTAACAATAGAATGAGCTCTTTTGGAAACAGAATGGATTTTGGTAGGCGTGATGGAAATAATCAGTTGTCCTCTAATGACATGTTTGGTGGATCACTCTTGTCTTCAAGAGTCGGAGGACAAGGGCAATCAGCTGGTGAAATCTATCAAGTTACAACTACTCCAGAATATGCATACAATTTCGGAAGTGAACAACAGTTCGTGATGAATAACGCCGATCAGTTCTTTAATCCAAGTGGATTCGTTGAGTCCACGCCAAATAATCCATTTTTACCACCTGTTGGCTTGAGTCAGAATCAAAGACATAAGTCCTTATTAGCTGGCGCAGTGGTTGTGCCACCACCAACCACCACTACCACAACAACAACGACAACCACCACTACAACACCAGCTCCAACGACGACAACAACAACACCGACGACAACAACAACAACACCAACAACAACAACAACAACTACGACAACAACACCAGCACCGACAACAACAACAACCACCCTGCCACCGACAACCACACAGCCGGCGGCTGTCATTCTTTCCAGTGGATTCCTAATGAATTCAAACGTGAAGTCAAGTTCTGGTACAGTATCTTCCAGTTCACAAGTTTTAATGCAGAACAAACAAACGCAGACAGCTACTGGGTCGGTTAGGAATTTACAGATGAACTTAGGTAAATCTTACCGACCTTCAACGGATAATGTCGGATCTATGGCTATTCAAACCACAACAATAGGATACCCATCAGCACCGGGAGACAAGTCAGTGTCTGGGGCATCACAGACAGCTAATGTAGAAAGTAACAAACAAAAAGAACTCAAGCAAATGGGTATAGCTATCTCTGCACCAACAACACCAAAAGAAGAACCAATACCAGAAACAACACAAGAAACAAGAACAACCAGACCAATACCTAAGGTACCAGTTGTTACCATGACAGAAAAACCAAAACCTGTTGTCATGACAACAACAGCAAAGAAAACACCACCAACTCAACCTCAGACAGCGGCACCAGAAACTCCAAAACTTCTGGTTACAAGTCAGAAGCCTGTAGTAATGGTGGACACGGAACCAAAAACAATGCTTGATCGTATAATCACAACTACACAAAAAGAAGTGACGTCATCAACTAAACAATGGAAAGAAACCCCAGCAACCGAAACAACAACAAAGATTATTGAAACAACACAGCCAGTGAAAACGACAACGGTTATATTGGACCAAAGTAAGTTAGCAACAACAGACACAACGATGAACACAGGGGCTGGGGCGTCACAGATGCAAGAAATCATAGCTAACAGTAAAATTGGAGCAGAAGGCATAGGGTCAGTCTTGAGTGGCTCAGTGAAAGAAACAAATTACCAAACACAGAACCAGCAACAGGTGCCCACTGAACCCCCTCTGACGTCAGTCGTTGATGTACAAAGTTTCCAACAATTGGTCCCAGATGTTACATCCGGTTTACACCAGTCTCAAATAGCCCAGAAGGAACAAGAAACTCAACTGTTACTTACTAATATGTTTAACGTGTTATCTGAAATCATGGGTAAACTGTCCACCGATCCACCAATTACAAACCCGATACCAGACCCAATGACTGACCCAATACCAGACCCAATGACGAACCCAATAACAGACCCGATATTGGACCCAATACCAGACCCGATATTGGACCCAATACCAGACCCAATGCCGGGATACACTGCAAAAGAAACTGTGGTTCAACCGACCAAAGTTGAACGTATAAATACCGATAGGAATGCAATGAATTTTGAAACTACAAACATACAGACTGTAGATTCTAGTAATTTACAACAGACGACAACAACAAAACAGGTTCAGCAACCGACATCAATGGCACCGACAGTTCTTAAGCCAGTTGTAAAATCCCAAGATTCGGCACAGTCATCGTTCTCAGCTTCAGCTTCAGTGACAACAGGTGGTGAAGCCGGAACACAGAGCATTTCTGCTAAACAAATTGTACATGATGCTATGGCAAAGTCAAAAACTCAAATAAGCGTGACTCAACCTGAAAGCGTGTCTGCTAGTCAGGTTGTAAAAATGGCACTAGCAAAAATGAAAATGAAACAACAAGGACCCACAACAGTTGGTGCCCCTCCAGCAGCTGAAAAACCAGTACAAACACAACCACCTGCCACCACTATGCCACCTACTACAACACTGCCACCGACTACAGCCGCGCCAACAACAACAACAACACCAACAACAACAACAACCACTCCCACCACAACTACTCCCACCACAACCACTCCCACTACAACTACAACCTCACTGCCCCCAGTTACAGCTCCGATCTTTACTGGCGGCCTTCTGTCTGCAGTTGATCAAGCAAACACAGGGTTTGATGCGACTGGAATGGATACCATGTACAACCAAGCAACAGGATCCTCAGGCTTTGAGCAAGCAAGTTTCCTGGACACAACTCACTTAGGACGGGCTGTTGATGGTAATGTTGTAAACGAAACGCCTTTTAACAATCCAAATGTCTTGGACATCCAAAATATTCCTGACGCCAATGCAATGGCAGGTTATGACAGCCAGTCTATGACGTCACAATTCGACGCACAGTCAACAGGTTTGTCTGGGTCATCACAGGAACAGGAATGGGACAGGACATCGGCGCAGGCTTATCAACTGGCCAGTCACAAATGACTGGATTTGATAATCAATTATGGATGCAAGCTACAGGTGGCGCTACACAATTATCTGGCGAGTCGATTAAAACATCAGGTGGAACAAATCAACTTGGTGACCCTGGAAACCAGAATCAAAATGATGTATCATCATGGTTTAACCAACATGCTGGCGCTCAAGCTATGACAGCAGACGTTACGACGCCAGTAGAGACCCCTGCACCTGCACCCGCGGTTGGTTCAACGGCCATCGGTCCAGGCTTCCAACAGAATATTCCTGTCACACAAGCTCCGGTGTCTGAACCTAATCTACAGGAAATGAATGTCGTAACACAGTCAATCGTTACCATGGCGCCAACTACGACTCCAAAACCACAAATGATTGATCAAACTGCAAATACAAATAATCAGGTATATCCTAATGTACAAGACATACCACCTGCTACTAAAGTTGACCAAGTGACACCCGAAACACAAAGTATTTGGGATACTTCGCTATTTGGGACTTCTGTCAATGACCCGTGGAACTTAGGAGGTGGTACTTCACAACTAGACAATGCTTTAATGGCAATGAGCGGGGGATCAGCTGGACAGAATTTTCTAGGAACATCTGGTGTTTCCGGCTCAACAAATCTGTTGGACACCTCTGGTGTATCTGCTGGGCAGAATTTTCTAGGAACATCTGGTGTTTCCGGTTCAGCAAGTCTGTTGGACACCTCTGGTGTATCTGCTGGACAGAATCTTTTAGGAACATCTGGTGTTTCCGGTTCAGCAAGTCTGTTGGACACCTCTGGTTTATCTGCTGGACAGAATCTTTTAGGAACATCTGGTGTTTCCGGTTCAGCAAGTCTGTTGGACACCTCTGGTTTATCTGCTGGGCAGAATTTTCTAGGAACATCTGGTGTTTCCGGCTCAACAAATCTGTTGGACACCTCTGGTGTATCTGCTGGGCAGAATTTTCTAGGAACATCTGGTGGTTCCGGTTCAACAAGTCTATTGGACACTTCTGGTGTATCTGGTTCTTCCAACAATCTTCAAAATCTTCAGGGTTTGTTGCAAATGTTTTCTGGAGGAGCTCCGAAGCAACCCTTTGCTGCCGCCGACGTCGCCGAGGTACCTCCTAAACAAACAAATATACCTCCTCAAACCCCAATTGTTGTCCAAACACAAGCACCAGTAGTGACATTGCCACCACCTACAACCACAACACCAGCACCAACCACAACAACTCCACCGCTTCCAACCACACCACCAACTGTGTATGACGTTAACCAACTCCATCCGGGATCTGTTGACCCAATAATGAGAGCCATGATGATACCCATGATTCAAAAAATGGGTTCGACTAAACAACAGTTACTAACATTGTTGTATACGACAGCAGGGGATCTTCTCGGCTCAATGGGTATTACGCATATAAAAGGAGGCACTGCTGTAACCGGTTTATTGAATATTCTACCAGAATTAAGAACTCATCTGGGTCTACCCGCATCTCGAAGACCAATGCCAGCCGCAGTTCAGCCACCACACACCCCTCCGGCATACCCAACACAACCAGGTGTCGCACCTTCACCATATCCCAGACCAACGGCACCTGCCGGGGCAGCAAGACCAGGACGGCCAACAAGAATGCCGCCGACTACTACCCCCGCGCCAGTAGATCCAGTACAACATGCATTACAACTAGCGATGACTAAACAAATGCTACAGGCGATGGAGATTATACCGGAAGCTCCCGAACGACCAACTCGTGGACGACGTGGACCTGGGGGTATGGGAATGGGTGGCGGCATGTTAGGAGGAATGGGAGGAGGTGGATTTGGGGCGTCAGCTGGGCCGGATCCATTCGATCCTTACGGTTTAATGGCATCACCAAGAGGAAGAAGACGATTTAGAGGAGGCAGACGTCCTCCACCCGGAACACCAGAGATGAACCCAATGGAACGTATGATGGCACAATCAATGATGCAATCTCTTGGTTTGATTCCTGAACCCCCAGATAGGCCAGCAGGAGGACGTAGACCCAGACCTATGATGGGTGGTATGGGAGGTGGAATGATGGGTGTCAATCCGTTTATGGACCCAGAAATGGCAGCAGCAGGAGGCGGGCGTAGCCCGTACGGACCAATGGGAGGACGAGGAGGCGGAATGAATAACCCTAGACAGATGGCACAAATGATGGAAGCAATGGGAATGTAGACAGTCAAACTTATAATGTGTTTCATTATTTAAAAATTCTAACCAGGGGGATGGGACGTTTTATATTAATATCATGATATTTATTGAGTTTTTAATAGTTCATTCTCGAGTATGATAAAAAAACATTTATCTGTTCTTAAGTTATAAAGTACATGTATCAATCAAACTTTTGTAGGTTTGTGAAAAAAAAAACTTTAAAAACTTTTAAAAAATTTCGATAATTTAAAAAAAAAAAAAAAAAATTGAATTAATTTGTATATCATGTGGCATGCGGATTTCAGAACTACAAAAAGATAACACTTTTTGTAGTTTCTTCCGTTTTTAGAGCACCCAGTGCATGTCACAATTTAAATTAATTTTTTGTATAATTGATAAGGGTTAAATATCAAAGGTCAATTTATCTGAAGCGAAAAATATTGATGTATATAACAACAATATTGCCATGTCCGCTTGTCCTTTTATATGGAATATCCAAGCAGAAGATTCCATTCAATACATGCGTAGGGTTAAGATTCTCAGTTAAACCACATTGGGGTGGGGGTATGGGGTAGAGGGACTTACACCTTTAGGTTTTATTTATCTCCTTACCATTGATTCTATGCTTGATTTTAAATTAGTGTTTCCTCCATACGCAATTAACACGCGCATTCTCAATATATAACTTAACGGTTCTATAATGGATATTTAGCTTAAAGATCAAGAGGGCAGGATAAAGGTGTACTTTAGACATTAATTGTATGAAACACTCTCTTTGTAACGGTGAAAAACTCTTTATAACCATAGAAAATCAAATAAAAAAGAATAAAGATTGACATTTTTCACTTACTTGTATCTAGTCGTAACAGGAAATCTGTATGCGCATCCGCGATTAATATTGTCATAAAGTATTTCTGTAAAAAGAAAAAAATGTTGGCGTTATGGGGATTTTAGATGGCGAAAATGGCAATATATATACCGAAAGTGATGTCAGGTGACGTATTACGTCATATGCGCGATAGAATCCGCCATTTGCTTGGTTTTTTAACATACATATAAACTCCCCATAACGCCAACGTTTTATCGTGTATATGTACTTGTGTATACATATTCTGGGCTAATCGCGGATGCGCATACTGATTTTCTGTTACGACTAGGTACAAGAAAGTGAAAAATATTAATCTTTATTTAAATTTATTTGATTTTCTATGATATAACAAATATTTCACTGTCACAAACAGAGTGGTTCCTACAGTAATATCCAATATTAAAGATAATAAAACTCCTCAAGAGATAGTAACGTTCGATTTCAAAACAACCATCTATATATTTATTTTATTTTATTCATTCAGATACTTTTTTTGTTTTGTTATACATACATGTTTAAATATTTTTAATGATTTTTTTTCATTTAAATTTATTTATTTGTACTTTTTTATTTTAATTTTTTGGGGAAATTCTTATTTGGGAATGACTAAGGCGAAATGGTTGATTCTTGGGGCAAGATGCCTGTGACCTATAAAACGTTTACTAGTCCCTGGAAACACATTGGGATTCGTTGTAGTTTTGAAATTTAGTTATCACAGGAAATGCAAAAACGTTTGCGTTTGCGTGGTACAATATCCAACAATTTGAAATAGTGTGAGACCTTTCGTAAAAATTCGGCTGATTCCGTAAGTCATCACGAATTTTAACGAAGTTTGACGAATGTTTGCGGGACCTGTTATCTAATACCTAATACTCGTATATATATGTGTGTCGAATGTGACAAGGACACGTTTTGTCAATATTTTCACAAATCTCTTAAAGTTTTAGAATTGTTTAAGTTCGCATTACTGACAATCAATTTTGTAACAAGAAAGAAAGAAAGAAAGAAAAAAATTGGCAACAATTACCACCTAGGCTTATTTCAGAATCGACAGGACCTATTTAGAAGTTTCGATATGTCCCCTAAAATGTCGCTTTCCTATTGTAAAATAAATTGTAAAAGAACTACAGCACAGACCGTTTATCGGAAGTTTAACATGTGCTAACTAAAAAGTGTTAAGACTTGACTGTCGAATGACGGATATATATGCATAGCTAGTTACCGAAAAGCTGATTTGAGATAGAGAGATAACAGCTGCTGAATTGAAGTATCGCCGGCAATGTCTTTTATGTTTCGACACTGGCCGCCATCAGGGTACCAAAGCAGCGTCACGGCAACTAATGATGCACTAGTGCCCGGGACGCCCTTAAATAGCATAATTCAATGCGAGTTTTCATTCTGTCATATACCATTTTTTGAATTTAATCATAAAATACATTGTCATATACCATTTTTTAATGTATTTTATGATTAAATTCGAAATATGGTATATGACAATTCTATTTGAGTGTAATTCAAGTATGCAGAGCCTTTGACGGAACATTGTGGGCGTGGCCGGCGATCCGTCAATCATATACAACTAGGGACCGAGATGAGCTGTCGACTCGGTACTTTAACTATAGCTAAGTGTTAAACTTTTGACATGCCTGTGCTGTGTTTTGACATTTCGACATCTATATAAAAAATATTCACAATAGAAAGCCATGTTTCAATAGGGGTGTTGTACGAGTTGCCATTATTTTTTTTAACTAGAGTGACTTATGGTCAAGTATTCATTTCCTTTAAATCATTGACAATTTTTGGTTAAAAAAATACGTCTATAATGTTTTATTTTTAAAAATAATGCAGTTTTATCAAATTAACAGGACTGTATGTAGAGCTGATGGTGGTATATTTATTAAGGACGTCTTTTGTCACGTGATGCTCATCCCAATTTTTTCATATGTAAATACAAAACGGTTACATTTTATGGTACGTGTTGATGTATGTACCTGTTTGTAATGTGTTGATGACTATGGCGCGTCAAGTTTGACCTGACCGTCTGACCTTTAATTTGAATATTCAAGCAGACACATCCATTTTTTAATTTAGGGGTTGTATAAAATTGATATATATATATAAGGTCAGGTGTTAGTAATACTGGGTACCGAGTGTTTATGGTAATGAAACATGTTGTCCTCCCTAAATTACACAGTCTAATATTCAAATTAAGGGTTAAACAATCAGGTGAAACTTAAGGCACTATAGCTGTGCTCAATTAAACAAAAAATTAAATATTTTTTGTACCAAAAAAATTCTTGTTTTATTTTTTGGTGTAACAGAGATAAAAATGTTTTCACTGAATTCATTACCACCCATTGTACAGTTAAAGTGTCACTAGCCTATCCGATTACCAGGTCGGTGCTTATCCAATTTAGAAATTACACTAGTTCCTTTTGATGGGAATGATTGATTGAATGAATGGTGTTTTACCTCCTAGTCAAAATTATTTCACTTATATTGAGATGTCACCAGGTATAGATAAATGAAAGAAAAATTAACATTTGCAGCGTGCTCAGGACAATGTGCAGGGGTGGTTCTTTTACCACAATTTAGGTCATAAATGTACCTCATAACAAATGAGGGCGGTTTAATCTTGAGTGGCGTCTTATCTAAGCAGATATTTGAGTTATACATGTAATCGATTCACGCATTCGGAACTGAATAAGTAATGCGTTATTGAAAGAGGTTCTAGGTTTCAGTCTAGATTATTTCAGATGTATTGACACGTCACCGGCTATAGGTCAAATGACGTAAATTGTAACCCCAGTGCGCTCAGGACAAAACGCATCGTGCCACGCCTGGCGTGACAAAGGTATCGGTTTTCAAGGCCTCTCTGAAAGACCCGGTGACTTTCGTTTCTACATACCGAGTACTAACCGAAAGATTAGTCATTAACTATTATCAAGTCTTGATCAGACCCGACTGGGGTTCGAACCCATGACCTCCTACATACGGACTCATGGCAAAGGTTGGGGACATTTGGTCACAATAAGCACGTGTTTTAATACAGCGTTTATGTCAATGATATAGAAAAAAAATTACCAATTTGTTTTATTGCTCTCATGATCAAATCAGTTTGGAAAGTTCTCATGCCAAAGAAACCCATCGACATCCTTACCTGTATTATAATTCGGTTGAACAAAGAACAAGGTAAGCTCCATTTTCATAATTATTCCCTAACTTAGATTCTCCTTAACTAAAATCTGACAATTTTAATTTAGCAATATTTTATGGTATTTCAAATAGAAAGTTTCAGCTACACTAGAATACTGATATCATAAGCTTGAGGTTATCTTCAAAATGACACCATAAATATCAACAAAACAAGCTAAATTATTCTGATTTAAGTTTGCCAGATTTTAGTTTTAAAGAAAATCTTACTTAGAAATAAACTACAGTGAAGACCTGTCGAAAGTTTAACACTAAGCGAACTAACTAGTGTCGAATTGTCAACTGATTCCGGCCCTTGTTAGCTGTATATAATGGCAGCTTCCATCTACCTTGTGGCACCTTTTCTTCCTCTACCTATCTGTATCTCAGTCAGTGGACAGCCGAGCCACGTCTCCGATTTCGTTAGCTCAATGTTTAACTTTCGTCAGATCTGTACTGTATTTTACCAATATCTCCGATCTCGGAATCAGGAGGAGTTGAGTTGAGTAATGGTGTTTAACGTCCCAGTCAAGAATATTTCATTTATATCGAGACGTCGCCAGCTATAGGCGAAGGTGCAGAAATTTTGCCTGTGCGTTGCGCTGATGGCATTATACAGCGGGGTTCTTGAACGTGCCATGCCTTCCGTGACACGGGACCTCGTTTATTTTAAGTTCCCATCCGAAAGAACCGCGACTTTCATTTCGTAATATCGAGTGCTTGGCAAAAGAACAGTCACTACCCACTTTCAAGTCTTGAGTCAGACCCGGCCTGGGTTCGAACCCACGACCTTCCACTTACAGAGCGAGCACTCTGCCAACTGAGCTACCGCAGCGGTTTGGAATCAGGAAGAGTAAATGTACGTAGTATTGGAACATGTTTGACAAGTAATCTGTAATTTTTCTGTTCAAAGCACAGAGTTTATCAGTTCGTACGTTGAAGATAAATATTAATATTTTATGTTTAATGTAGTTACTTTTCGATGCCTAGAGCTCGGTAGTTCAACAGATGCTGCTCGGTTATTACTTCGGGTACTCTTATTGATTTGCGAGGCCTAGAGATTGTTAATGCCTAAGCTTAATATGTTGATAGTCTTTTCATAATACTCTTGTTACTTTCCTTTCCGATGGTGACCAGAGTTGTCAGTTTTGTTTTGCATGGACAGACGGACGGACAGACGGACGGGCGAAAGGACATAGGTAAACTAGTATACCACCTCTTCTTCGATGTGAGGGTATATTCTATCAGCGAAATTGTGACAGTGCTTATAAACATGGAAGAGTCTATATAATGTAGATGGACCAAGATAGGGATATATATAGGCAAACAACTTTGACCTGTCCGCTTGAACTTTCATTTTAATATTGATCACGGACCAAGTACATCTGTGTATAGGGAACACAGGTGTTTGTTTTGTATACATCGTGAGATATACTAACCTCGCAGAGTAAACCTGTGCACTATGTATCTTAACATTACCCATTTATCTGGTGGACCCTCCTATATGAATATTCCTAATGAAAGGTCAAACGGACAGGTCAATGTTGTTTACCTATACATGTAAAATGGTGAAGTTGACAAATGAACGCATGGAGGTGTGGATAGACATATACAACAACAGGGTATTAATACCTACATGTGTATAATAAATTCGCCTGTATGTATAGATACTCTGCAACAATATCGCTGGCTGACCATATAGGTACACAACTTTGACCTGTCCGTTTGACCTTTGATTTAAATATTTATTATTGATGACTGCATTTATATATAGGAATCACACATGTTTATTTTGTATACATAATGGGAACACAAATCACTTGTGCACACATTATATCTGCGACTCCTCCTACTACCCATATTCCTTATGAAAGGTCAAACGGACAGGTCAATGCTGTTTACCTACATAGAGTGAATCCATTTGTCAACACGAATTGAAAAAATATGTATTTAATAACAATTGTATCAAAACAAAATAAATACTCAACAGGTTATAACAATAAACAAACTCATTGAATAAGCCCTTCCCCGCCCTTGAAAGTGCTTATGTGTGGATTGCACATACAATGTATGTTCAAAGGGCGATAACTCATAGGAAAATAAGCAAACTAACTCAGTTTAATGATACAGGCATCTCCTATCAATGTTGATGCTTCGCACTAAGTTTTGTGAAAAAAAAACCGCATCATAGTTTTGGAGACTATTATTGCACACAAAGACGCCTGGACGGACTAACATAATTAAGGGTAGACGGATGCTTGGAGTTATCCCCCTTTTGTCTTCGATAGGTGGGTGGTAATAATTCTACTATTGAAAAAATCGGTTCTTTTGGATGCACAAGGTAATCTCTCTCTCCCTTTCTCAATATTTTGATAAAATCTGAAATTCTGGAAATTTACGCAAAATATATTATCGATTGTTTAGAAGAAGGGAATATAAATGTTAGATCAAACAAAGGCAGTGAAAACTATCAAGAAATTTCCTATTTTCTGCAATATTTATAAGGGGTTTAACTTATTTTCGACAATTCTTTTGAAAGCAAAGAATATCATGCAACATTTGTCTGAAATATTTCTCAAAAAAGGTGTAACTTATTTTTTTGCCCGCGAATAGTTTTTAAAATCATTACCGATGTATATACAGTCAAACCTGTCTATAAAAACCACCAAACGGAACCAGTAAAAGTGACCTTTATGGGCAGGTGTTAGGTTCAAATAATATAAATAAAGAACATTTGGGATACAATTTTACTGACCTTTATAAACAGGTGGCTCTTGTAAAGAGGTGACCTTTAAGGCAGGTTGGACTGTATCTATCAATGTACAACCTCCCCACTAGCACTAAGACGCAATGGGTTTTCTGGAAAATTTATAAACTGATCATCCCATTCATAAAGCAAAGATGTATTAAAGTCAAAATTTTCCTTCTCTTTCTTCTTCTCTGGCACTGTTTTATTGTCGACATGAAGTCCTGGTTCTTTCCAGTTGACTGCCAAACTCTGACGACCGGGTAGGTTCGGATGCATAGTAAATTCGCTGTTCTTCCAAGCATAGTATATATGCCACATTGACCACATCGTGTCGGTACGGTTCCTTTCCTTTAATTTTTGGTACCAAACTGACGCCATAAGGCCTGGTATTATTGGTTGAAATTCTGGATCACGTGATACTCTATAAAACCATGAAATAAATTTCAACCAGTTTTGTTTGCTTGGGGAGAATCCCCATGTGGCTAACAAAGGGTACAGATACACGATATGTTCTGGTGGTATAAAATTAGGCAGGATTTTATACCGCATGGTGTCTTTATGTCTGACGGTCAACGAATACAGACTGTAGCCATTAATAAAAGGTTTGTCGTCATATGTTGTATGAACTGCTTTCAGCCATTTGTAAAAATATGGCGACACTGTCAGATCATCTTCCAAAAATACCGTGATTTCATGACTATCGTCGGCTGGATGCCAGGTCTTCATCCATTGGCCGTAAATGCCCACGTGATCAGTCTGATTATGAACACGACAAATCCCGTGTTTGAAAGTAAATTCACTCGCCGTTTTGTATGTTACGGCATCGATGACTTTATCGATCGATCTATCTATCCAGATGTCCAAAATGACACAATCGCCCATATAGTCGGCTTCGTTGAGCGAGTTCAAAAGTCGTTTCATTGATTCTGCGCGATCATACACGATGACGATGATACGGAGGTCAATACAAGGGTCGTCGTCAAGGGTAACAGCATTAATATCAACATAGTCCATCTCAAAATCATGCATTAAAAATTTCTGAGTCCTTTGGATTCGTTCTCGCAAACTCTCGGCGAATATCTTTGCGTCGAGATGTCTATCGAGATCTAAGGAGAAGGCAAGTGTATTTACTCTACTTGTATTGTAGTACTGGTTAAAACACAGGAAGTAGGTGGCAGCACAACCTAACAAAATGGCGATTCTGTTTTTCCTAAACATCTTCAACATCTTAAGGACTATAAAGGTGATTCTGAAAGTAAAACAAAAATAACTGGTGCGTTTCCTTAATGAGTTGAGCTGGGTAATCGAAACGTCGCCAGCTATGGAAGAAGGTGCAGAAATTTTGCCTCTGTGATGCGCTTATGTCATTATACAGCAGGGTTCTTTATCGTACCAAGCCAAACAATACATGGAACATCGAGATCCCGTGTCTTGGTAGGCTTGGAACGCTAAAGAACCCTGCTGTACAATGCCATAAGCGCAACGCACAGGCAAAATTTCTGCACTTTCGCCTATAGCTGGCGACGTCTTAATATCAGTGAAATATTCTTGACTGGGACGTTAAACACCATTACTCAACTCAACTGAAACTGGAATCATGATCAGTCTAATTTGGATTCTCGAACTTAGGCGAGAGACGTCTTGACATCTTTAATATGAAAAAAGGAATATCTTACTGAAAAACATGCATTGTACTTTAGACTGATTAATTGAGGTTTGGAGTCCAAATCATGAGTATTTTACTTTCATCGAGACATCATCAGTTTTAGGTGAAACTGTAGAAATTTTTACATTTGCAGTAAGCTAAGAACAATATATCGATTTCGCAAAATGTAAAACTATACGAATTAAAAGAAAGCGAGAAACATAGAAAATAAATAAATAAATATAAAAAATAAATAGTTAAACATGTCTATAAAGCCCATCAAAGGGAACCAGTATAAGTGCCCTTTTCCAAATATCATAAATAAAGATCAATCGGGATATAATTCTACCGGCCTTTATAAGCAGGTGACCTTTATACAAAGATGACCTTTAAGGCAGGTAAGACTGTAAATAAATAAATAAATAAATAAATCTTTTGGATTTGGAGTTGAGTAATGGTGTTTAACGTCCCAGACAAGAATATTACACTTATATCGAGACGTGGCCAGCGATAGGCGAAAGTACAGAAATTTTGCCTGTGCGTTGCGCTTATGGCATTGTACACCAGGGTTCTTTAGCGTGCCAAGCCCACCGTGACACGGTCCCTCGTTTATTTTAAGTTTCCATCCGAAAGAACCGTGACTTTCATTTCGTAATGCCGAGTGCTTGTCACTACCCACTTTCAAGTCTTGGGTCAGACCCGGCCGGGGTCAGAACCCACGACCTCCCACTTACCTTTTGGATTTGGGAGTATAATATTATATAGAGTGGTATACACATATATATAGTGATTCAGTTATGGTATAATGAAGAGGACCACAATGATACAAATAATGATATAATTATATATCCTCTCTGGGTCTTCAAGGACTCGTGAGGCCGTTGAGCATTCGACGCCACCCATGTCTGTCATTAATACAAATAATGGTTCCATCTAATCGTCTTAAACATCTGCAAATGATCATGAACAATGTGTGCCACATGTCCTTGACATTTGGATAAGACAATAATTTGAAAAAAAATGAGACGAATGCAAATTATATTGATAAAAAAGCAGTTAAAGTTAAAGTCTGTCCCGAGCCATTAGGCCCATCAGGACGGAGCTTATCCCGGTTTCTGTGGCGTTAAGCGACTGAGAGTACAAGACTCTCCCCTGAATGGGACGCCGGTCCATCGCAAGGTTAACCCCCAGCATTTTGCTGGTACTCATTTATTTTTCAGCTGAGTGAACTGGAACATCGTGAAATTAAGTGTCTTGCTCAAGGACACAACACATCGCCCGGTCCAGGGATCGAACCCACGACCTTAGAATCATGATAAAAAGCAGTATTTAAGTTCAATTGAGTAGTGTATTTCGTGCTCTACAATAAATACACCCAACTAATAAGAGTCGATCAGACAACGGATGGTTGAGGAAACCAGAGTACCAGGAGATAACCACTGACCTTAGAGTAAACAAACTGCCGTGCATTCTTACACTCACACTTGTAACTTGCAATGCATGATTTAGAGGTGCTATGATTCATAAACTGTCATTTGACAAATCTCAACTCTTTCAAAGGAATACACGGTTAAGAGTGAACTTTTTTAATTACTTTAGAAAAGGTACTGCCGGAATGACTGACGATTATTATCCCCACTTTCTGAAGAAATTAAATAGCTTAAATTCGAACTTTCGTCTTTCAGTATGTCCGACACTTTTCGGAGTAATTCTCAAAAATATAAACTTAAAAATATAAAACACTATTTGACGAAATGTTTGCGAGATTTTGCCCTTTAAATCAGTGTTAATAAAAAAAAGGTCTAATGACGGGGATATTGTAGATCAGATAATCAATCAATTTGCTTATTTGCTGGTTCGGCTAAATGACATTATAATTGACAATTTTTAAATTTAAAATCATTTCACTTAAATATTTTGATTGATTGATTGATAGATTGATTGATTGAATGGGCTTTTACCTACAAGTCAAGAATATGTCATTTATATCGAGAAGTCACCAGTATATAACATGGCGCCTCCACCTTGGGTATTCGTTTTGATTGTGTAATTTATTTTCGAATATAGGCAACGACTTGTTTGAGGTTCGGGTATAGTGCCCTGGTATAATCAGCCAAATTATAAGTTTTTTTGTTATACAATAATAACCCTATAGGTTATCTCTCTATCGAGATCTAAGGAGAAGGCAAGTGTATTTACTCTACTTGTATTGTAGTACTGGTTAAAACACAGGAAGTAGGTGGCAGCACAACCTAACAAAATGGCGATTCTGTTTTTCCTAAACATCTTCAACATCTTAAGGACTATAAAGGTGATTCTGAAAGTAAAACAAAAATAACTGGTGCGTTTCCTTAATGAGTTGAGCTGGGTAATCGAAACGTCGCCAGCTATGGAAGAAGGTGCAGAAATTTTGCCTCTGTGATGCGCTTATGTCATTATACAGCAGGGTTCTTTATCGTACCAAGCCAAACAATACATGGAACATCGAGATCCCGTGTCTTGGTAGGCTTGGAACGCTAAAGAACCCTGCTGTACAATGCCATAAGCGCAACGCACAGGCAAAATTTCTGCACTTTCGCCTATAGCTGGCGACGTCTTAATATCAGTGAAATATTCTTGACTGGGACGTTAAACACCATTACTCAACTCAACTGAAACTGGAATCATGATCAGTCTAATTTGGATTCTCGAACTTAGGCGAGAGAC
Organism: Anadara kagoshimensis; assembly: GCA_021292105.1. Lineage (NCBI taxonomy): Eukaryota > Metazoa > Mollusca > Bivalvia > Arcoida > Arcidae > Anadara > Anadara kagoshimensis. Next base: position 7,758,025 of record CM037868.1, on the reverse strand, counting down.
GTCTTGACATCTTTAATATGAAAAAAGGAATATCTTACTGAAAAACATGCATTGTACTTTAGACTGATTAATTGAGGTTTGGAGTCCAAATCATGAGTATTTTACTTTCATCGAGACATCATCAGTTTTAGGTGAAACTGTAGAAATTTTTACATTTGCAGTAAGCTAAGAACAATATATCGATTTCGCAAAATGTAAAACTATACGAATTAAAAGAAAGCGAGAAACATAGAAAATAAATAAATAAATATAAAAAATAAATAGTTAAACATGTCTATAAAGCCCATCAAAGGGAACCAGTATAAGTGCCCTTTTCCAAATATCATAAATAAAGATCAATCGGGATATAATTCTACCGGCCTTTATAAGCAGGTGACCTTTATACAAAGATGACCTTTAAGGCAGGTAAGACTGTAAATAAATAAATAAATAAATAAATCTTTTGGATTTGGAGTTGAGTAATGGTGTTTAACGTCCCAGACAAGAATATTACACTTATATCGAGACGTGGCCAGCGATAGGCGAAAGTACAGAAATTTTGCCTGTGCGTTGCGCTTATGGCATTGTACACCAGGGTTCTTTAGCGTGCCAAGCCCACCGTGACACGGTCCCTCGTTTATTTTAAGTTTCCATCCGAAAGAACCGTGACTTTCATTTCGTAATGCCGAGTGCTTGTCACTACCCACTTTCAAGTCTTGGGTCAGACCCGGCCGGGGTCAGAACCCACGACCTCCCACTTACCTTTTGGATTTGGGAGTATAATATTATATAGAGTGGTATACACATATATATAGTGATTCAGTTATGGTATAATGAAGAGGACCACAATGATACAAATAATGATATATATTATATATCCTCTCTGGGTCTTCAAGGACTCGTGAGGCCGTTGAGCATTCGACGCCACCCATGTCTGTCATTAATACAAATAATGGTTCCATCTAATCGTCTTAAACATCTGCAAATGATCATGAACAATGTGTGCCACATGTCCTTGACATTTGGATAAGACAATAATTTGAAAAAAAAATGAGACGAATGCAAATTATATTGATAAAAAAGCAGTTAAAGTTAAAGTCTGTCCCGAGCCATTAGGCCCATCAGGACGGAGCTTATCCCGGTTTCTGTGGCGTTAAGCGACTGAGAGTACAAGACTCCCCTGAATGGGACGCCGGTCCATCGCAAGGTTAACCCCCAGCATTTTGCTGGTACTCATTTATTTTTCAGCTGAGTGAACTGGAACATCGTGAAATTAAGTGTCTTGCTCAAGGACACAACACATCGCCCGGTCCAGGGATCGAACCCACGACCTTAGAATCATGATAAAAAGCAGTATTTAAGTTCAATTGAGTAGTGTATTTCGTGCTCTACAATAAATACACCCAACTAATAAGAGTCGATCAGACAACGGATGGTTGAGGAAACCAGAGTACCAGGAGATAACCACTGACCTTAGAGTAAACAAACTGCCGTGCATTCTTACACTCACACTTGTAACTTGCAATGCATGATTTAGAGGTGCTATGATTCATAAACTGTCATTTGACAAATCTCAACTCTTTCAAAGGAATACACGGTTAAGAGTGAACTTTTTTTAATTACTTTAGAAAAGGTACTGCCGGAATGACTGACGATTATTATCCCCACTTTCTGAAGAAATTAAATAGCTTAAATTCGAACTTTCGTCTTTCAGTATGTCCGACACTTTTCGGAGTAATTCTCAAAAATATAAACTTAAAAATATAAAACACTATTTGACGAAATGTTTGCGAGATTTTGCCCTTTAAATCAGTGTTAATAAAAAAAAGGTCTAATGACGGGGATATTGTAGATCAGATAATCAATCAATTTGCTTATTTGCTGGTTCGGCTAAATGACATTATAATTGACAATTTTTAAATTTAAAATCATTTCACTTAAATATTTTGATTGATTGATTGATAGATTGATTGATTGAATGGGCTTTTACCTACAAGTCAAGAATATGTCATTTATATCGAGAAGTCACCAGTATATAACATGGCGCCTCCACCTTGGGTATTCGTTTTGATTGTGTAATTTATTTTCGAATATAGGCAACGACTTGTTTGAGGTTCGGGTATAGTGCCCTGGTATAATCAGCCAAATTATAAGTTTTTTTGTTATACAATAATAACCCTATAGGTATGTGAACATCCTGAATTGTCGCCCCGAAATTTGACTTCTTTTTTTGTCTCGTTTATAATTGGTTCTATACGCCTCTGAAGTCCATATTACACAATAACGAATACCCAAGGTGGAGGCGTCATGTTATATATAGACTCTCCAAAATGCACGGAATTAACAAATTTTGCTGGTGTGTCGAGGTGGGTGGGGGTAGTATTCTGTAAACAAGGGATTTAAAACTACGTGTTTAGAAGTATAAATATTTATACCCACCTTTAAATAGTAGTTGTATAATGAAATGACTCTTCTCGGACTCTGTCAAACAGCGTGTATCGACATTATCATCGTGTGTTGATTATAGTTCGGCAAGTTTGACCTGACAGTTTGACCTTTAATTTGAAAAGTCAAACAAACATATATTGTGTAATTTAGGGGCTAAATCAAATTGATATATCAGGAAAGATGATAGTAATATGCTAGGTACCGGTTGTTTATGGAAATGAAAATTACTGTCGAAACTAATGAATACAGTCAATTAGCCCAATCTAATATTCAAATTAAAGGTGAAACGGCCAGGTCAAACTTGAGGTAATATACCCGTGATTCGTTGTTGTTAAACCTATTTTGTGACCTATATACATTATGTACAGGCCTGTCGAAAGTTTAACACTAGGTTAACGAAAAAAGTAAAAGCGAGGTTACTTATTGGCCAAGATATTGATTGCCAATGGCCGAAAAACTGTCATAAGTACATGTAGACGACAGCTGCCGCGATATACATGTAGGTAACGAGGGCCGAGAAGAGCTGCCGATTCGGGTAAAATCCGTTAACTTAATGTTAAACTTGAGACAGGTCTGTAATGTAGGTTTTGGCATTAGGCCGAGTATCCTGTAGTAATCGATTTCAAATGTTAATAATCATCTTTAAAAATAAGTCAAAATAACAATAAATCGCGTACTGTAAATCCTCGGCCTGAATCCGCGGTGACAAATATAATTTTGTAATCATTGTTGAGAAATCTTTGAAATTATGAATTTTTATCATACATTTAAGACCTTTCGCGGCATAACAGTTTTTCGTGTGATAGAGGAACAGACATTTAATTGAAGTTTTCAAAACAATGAGCAAAAGGTCAATCTAGTACATAGACGTTTTAGGACAATTTGACTATCTTTGACCGACGTCATTTATGATTTATTTGCTTTCTAAAACGCGTTACTAAGGCGTGATTCTTCATGATATGCATGCAAGAAATTATAATTTTTACGTAGAATCAACTAGTTTGCGTCAAAATTAGTTGTATATTATTATATAATTAATAAATTCCATCTTTGTGATTGGCTAAAACGGTAACACGTGACCATTGGATCTCACATCATATACCACGGATTTTCCGGTGAATATCAAATTCGGTGTACGTCATCGATTTTTGTTGACGTTCTCCGTAAAATGATTAGAACGTCATCAATTAAGTGTACGCAAGTGATTGTGTCCTGTTATTTTTTCATAGAACGTTGACGTTATGGCATTATCAATTTACAATGTAGTGTGTAATTGATTGTGTCTCATCCGGAATGCCATTTATTTTTTCATAGAATCAGACTTAAAAAGTCAGATTGATCTAACTAATGCGGGATAATTTTAGTGTGATCAACCAGAGTGGGCAGGGAAATCTAACATCGGTAAAATAGTTAGATTGTCTGGTCACAGGTTTGAGAAAACAGTGTCAACCGAAGTGCCGCAGTGGCTAAATTATATAATAAAACATTTATGGACTTTTTAGTGGTTGTATATGGTGTGATATTCACCGGAAAAATAAATATTGACCTCGGCTGTCGCCTCGATCAATATTTATTTTTCCGGTGAATATCACACCATATACAACCACTAAAAAGTCCATAATTGTATATTATAAATGCATTATTCGCCACAGTTTCTAATAATAATCATTTTTGCCCAATCTTAACTGTAAATAGCAAACAATTATTTTAGCTGCTTTTGTGGGATTTTCCCCATTCCTCTATAGAGTCATGGTCTGTTGAGACTTCCTTCAAGCATTAAGCTTGTCCTGCTCATACCAGACAGCAGTTTAAACAATGTCTCGGGTTGAAGACATGGTGGATGCGGAATGGAGTTCGCAAGCGTACCACGTGATCAATACCCTTTAACGTCTTCACAGGTTTTGGAAACCGTTTACGTCAAAACTTCCCGTAGTATATCCATCTTGTACTTTCAGTCGCTTAACGCCACCGAAACCGGGATTAGCTCCGGCCTGATGGGCCTAATGGCTCGGGACAGACTTTTAACTTTAATGAAACAAGTTTTGTTGTCCCTTTTTCACAAAACATGAAAAACTCTGAAAGCACTAGGCCATTTGGTACCAATATTTATATGGTATGTCCCTAGATAAATTATACCAACGTTTGTACCAAATTCAAGATGGCGGCAATCATTATAAATAGCAAATATTTCTATGTAAAGATGAGTTTTGTTTTCAAGTGTCTGAAGATTTTGTTCAAATTTGGAATAGGGATAGAAGAAAACAGACCAATTAACGAGGTTTTCCAAACTCTGTTTTATATACCAAACTTACATGAATTATGCAGTTGACATGACATGTTTAAAAATTCCTCGAACATCTTGTTTGAAACTGCTCTTCTAAATACCAACATAATGTATAATTGTCATGAGCTACTTTTGAATGTATTTTATTTTATAAAAATTCAAGAGTAACACATGGCATAATATTATTTAACATTTGCCTGCTTTTAATGGAATAGATAAAGTTATTGCACATTACGTGTTACTGGCATTTTTGTGCCTTAACCACTGCGGTATTTCAGTAAAAAATAAATGCTCGCTTCGTATGTGAGAGATAGTGGGTTCGAGCCGGGTATGACCTACCTGCAAATAGGTTGTGACTTTTTTTTGAAATACACTGCATTTGAAGGTATATCGGAGGAGATCTTAAAAACCGAGGTCCCGTGTCAATTATTCCGGTCCATTTCCCTGAGCGTACTGCAAACGTAAAGATGTCTGCCACCTCACCTATAGTTGGTGACGTCTCGATGTAAGTGAAATAGTCTTGACTAGGATTTTTAATCCCATTCAATCACTTACACTTTTTGTGCCTCCTGTAAGCTTTGTCGTAATATATTTCCATGTCGAAAACAAACTCATATTTATAACATACGGATACTTGCTAGGAATGTTTGCGCAATTAACCGGACTATGCATGTGACAAAAAAAAAAAAAAAAAAAAAAAAAAAAAAAAAAAAAAAGAACTTCGTGTAGTTTGCATATGACATGAAATGAAAATAAATACAATAAAATAATAAATAAATCAAAAAATGTTACAAAGTTCGTAATAAACATAGAACTATTAAACTCTATTTAAATTTCAACTAACAAAACCAACACAGAGAGAGAGAGAGAGAGAGAGAGAGAGAGAGAGACACACACACACACACTCACAGACATACATATATAACAAAATTTGGAAAATAAAAAATTTAATTAAAACATGACAAATGTTTATTCAAGAATTTTTTGAGGTCTTGTGGTAAATTTATTTGAGTATGAACTCCAGCCAAATTCGACGTTATACCACGGACATATTATATCTTAAGTTATATTTTTCAGAGACAATAACTAGATTTTGCTGTGAGATCATTAATAACTGCAAATCCGTAATTATAATTATTATAAGCGTGTTCTCTGTTCCTATACCCATACTGAATTACACCAAATGTAACAGCTTTGTCCTGGTGTGTTAAATAATGCCTCCCGTCACTTATTACAGTTGATATTGACATCCACGTCTTCCCAGAATACGATATAGTTTTGGAATTGTTCGTGTTCAGTGGTATTCCATCTAAAAGTAACCCTTGGCTGTATTGATATTCAATTATTATTGATATATAATTGTTGAAGTTTAATGTTGGTGGAGATGTTATAATGTACTGATTCGAATAATGACAAATAGAGGGAATGTTTATCATCACATAATCCCTACTCACATTTATCGGTACGTACAGTGTCAAAAAAAACTTATTGTTTCCATGCACTAGCGTCATGTTTTCAAAATTGATCGGATCAAGAACCGAATTATGACCAGGGATTGTTTTCATCGGTCCTGTCTGTCCAATTACAGAGATGTCCGTATTATTAACAGGCGTGATCTTAATGTAAGCATGTTCTTTAAATGCTTGTTGTACATGAGGTATTATATATGTATTACCGAGGCCAGAAATAGGAGGAATTGATTCAACCATAAACGTACAACTATACCACTCAATTTTTCCACATCGATTCCCGGAGAACATTGCAAAAGGTTTATTTCCTGTTACTTTCATATTCGTTAGAGCTTCATTGGTTTGTTCATAATATAACAGAAATGATTGAAGTCTTTTAAGTTTCAGATTTAGTGTGTCTCCATCGTGATACACTTTACCATTAACAGTTATCGGACTAGATATTTTGAGGTTGATACTTATAGAAGTATTACCATAAACAGCAACAACGCCTATTTCATTTTTATCATAACTGCTATGTTGTTTTAACGTTACAGCCATATATTCTGTTTCAAGTGATTTCACTGATATAGCTCTATAACCATCTACTGTGCAGCACTTCAAATTGGAAATAACATCAACATATATTTCAGAATCAGACTTTATATATACACCTTTGTTCTCAACAACATTCTCATTAGCCATGAATTCATCAGTGTAATTTAGATGAACTATCCCATGGCTAGAGTATAGTGTTTTCGTTTGGGTATTGTATGGTGTTTCTATATGAACGGAAAATTCTTTACGCGCTGAGATAATTACTTCATTAAGTATATTAGATCCTTCATAATTTTTCAAAAACAAAAGCACATATTCCTTTTCTTGAGCTGCAATTAAAACAAAACAATGTAATTAATCAGTAACTTGGAAATAGATACATAAAAATAACTGAATCGAAAATAGTTGTACTTATTATTGTATCGTTCTGAAATGTATCTGCATTTCAACTGAATTATCTCCCCTCAATAATCAAGTAAAAGAGTAGTACGTAAACTTATATAAACTCTATATAAGAATAAAAGGTAGATATGAGTGAGCTCTTCTGCACCCCTTAGACAGCTTTCGAGAATGGAGATGACACTTCGTCTTGTATCAGCCAGCCTAACTCAAACGACGTGTCGAAACGTAGCCCTTAACGTGTCGTTCATTTTTTGAAATATTGTTCTTATATTGATTGATTGAATGAATGAATTAATGAATGAATGAATGAATGAATGAATGAATGAATGAATTAATTTATATATTTGTTTATTTATTTATTTAATTATTTATTTATTTATCTATTTATTAATTATTATTATTATTATTATTATTATTATTGATGTTTTTACAATAATTAGATAATAATAATAATAATAATAATAAAAACATTAAGGTGTTTATTTGAACTGGTATTGCTACATCAGTTTTAACTAGACGACCGTTATAAAATGAAATTCCTGATCAGTTACGCACCGTACAGAATTATATAAATGCAGATATATTTAAGATGTTGAAATGAAAAAAGGGCCAAAATGTATTTATCCAAATCCTTTTAAGGCAATACATTTGAACAAATAAAGTAAAGGTGATCTTGATAAGGAATTCTTAGATTTCAGAAGATAATTTTTATAAACAATGTTTATCTGAATATAAATTGTGATGCTTCCTCGTTTCAATTACCGAGAATGCTAAGCCCACTAGCAGAGACACAATTGTTACAATTCCTATTAAAACTTGTTTAATTTTGCAGCAAAATACGGCCGTTTGAAATAAAAGTAATCATCAGTAGTGTTTCGGCCAAGGTTGGGTGGTTAAAAACAGGTTCAATAATAATTACTGGTATTGTGTGGTAACCATGCATTGTGCATCCAGCTGCAGGTTAATCCAATAAGGAACGAAACCTCATTGGTCGATTTGTCAACATAACTGTTTTAGAAATATTTCACATCTCACTATTCAGCATCGAATCCAATTTGGGCAGATCTTAGTATGAGAAAGATCGTTAGTTTGATTGCCAAAAGTCAGTGTCTTTTCAAATTGGTTCCACTACCATCACATCACTAACTTTCCTGAAATAAGTGAATGGATCTTCATAGGGGATAAGTAAACTCTAATCTACTCATATCCACTCTCTCCATTCCACTCCTTCCACTTGTTCATATATAGAAAAAGTATAATTATCCCCCGCCACTAGTGGTGATATAGTAATACCGCTGTGTATGTGTGTGTGTGTGTGTGTGAGGGGGGGGGTCCGTTCCAGTTGATTTCCATGCATTTAAAAGATAACCGTACATCCGATTGAGCTGAAACTTGGTCAGTTCATTTGTTATAGTAATGATTGGTGTGGGATTGCTCGACATTGTTATAGCATAGCATTTACTATAGATAGCAAAAACCTATAAATAACCGTTACAGCCTTATTTATGTACAATTTTGTCAAAAATTTTAACATAAAAAATAGAACGTATGGTATTAAACATGTTAACCAGGTTTTTCTGTAAAATTTTTAGTTTGCAAATATAGTGTATCTAAGATGACTGTTACTATAAATAGCAAAACGAGCGCATTGCATTTCTGCAATTTTTTCACAAAGTTATGTTTTCATTTCCGCATGATTTTTTTTCATTTCCGCATATTGTTTTATTTTTATTTCCGCAATCAATATTTTTACATGGTACAGGTACAGGTAATTAGAATTTTATACCCTGAAATACGGCCCAGCGTCTGAACCGCAACATTTTATCCTTCCAGAATGAAACAACTATACAGTGTGTAATGAGTTTTTTCATTAAATTTTTAGTTTGCCTAATATTTATAAAATATGCAAATAAGGTATATTTATAGCCTAATTTTGTAATTCTTTGTTGAGGTTTTCAATTTATTAAATGGCCAAATCACCCCACTTATTTGACAACCAGTTTTCTATAAAACATATTTCACTATTTATGGAATTCACTGATGTTCACCTTTGCGGGGGGACAGTATTCTCTGAACACCTTGTTATTCTAGTAGAAATGGCCGATCCATTGGACTTTTATAGTCTAAAAATCAAGGATCCAAATTTTGAATGTATAATTTAAAGACTCGGGACCCCGGGCTTGGACAATTTAGAATACCTGTCTTATATACACGCTCCTAACGATAAAATAAGCAGACAGGTTATTGTTGTTTGTTTATACCTTTTGGTGTTGTGGTTGGTGTTGTTGTTGTTGATGTTGTTGTTGTTGGTGTTGTTGTTGTTGAGGTTGAAGTCTCGGTTGTAGTCGTCATTAACGTAGAGGCTTTGGTAGTTGCAGCTGAAGTCACTGGATCGATTGGACCTGATTAAGTAAAATAGTTATCATAAGGGCTTAGCTTCTTATATCAGTTGCATAAAAACAATTATACTAATCCATTTTCAAATTACAGCCCAAAATCAAAGTAAAAAACAAATAATCCAAAAGCAAAATAAAAGCAATCATACTAATCCATGTTCAAATCATAACCTCAAAGCAAAGTTGAAAACAGACATACTGATTCATGTCCGAGATCACAATCTACAAGCGAAACTGATTGATTAGGACAAACAGGTATCAAGAGGTATGCTCCTCTTCTGTAACTAGTTACAGCCGTCACGTGGGTAATCCTAAATGTGAGTCAACGTAACATAGAATTCTGGATGTTAAATATATATACAGGACAATCCTGGATACAGAGGCATCAAACTTATAATAATATATATCACATAACTCCTGTTTATTGATGGATTAAAACAATGTAATATTTTTATATTACACAAGTACCCATGTAATATCACTTGATTGTGACGTAATCAGTTCTCACGCTTCATATTCGTTTAAAGCGTGAGAAAATATTCCGACGCTATTTATATACTTTTTTTTTACAACTTTTACTACGTCAGGCCAAAATGACTGCATCTGATGTTGGGGATACCGTACAAGTAGACAGAGAGGGAATTGGTATAGTCAAAGAAAAAATTCCCAAAGGGTTTGCTACATTCTATGATGTAATGATATGTGGAACGCAACAGTGATATCATTTACGTACCGGTTGGGCCTAAAGACTTCTTATGAAAACTGTGTTTATATTTAGACGTTTGAAGGCTTTCCAATTCTTTGAAAAGTAATTTTGATGGATTCGAAAAAGATATAACATAACTTGAACTTACACACTGGTTATTTTAGATGATTACTTTACTTTTACTATAACTAAATAGAACTATATTCCTACTTGCGCAGTAAATTTGTATGACCTAGATAGAAATCAGCTGTTTCTATACGACATCAAATGACATGTACATGTCATTGTGTCTTAGTATTTCGAGTTATGTGATATATAGAATTTAGACTCGTGAGGGTTTAATATGAAATTTATTAAACTCGTTCAATAAATAAATATGCCACTCGCCAAGGCCCGTGGCATATTTAATTATTAAACTCGTTTAATAAATTTCATATTAAACCCTCACGAGTCTAAGTTCCTCTATATATGTCATGAAGGTAGGAAAGAAACATATTGATCATTCTCTGGCACATGAACTTACTTCCTTGCCAGAGGTAGGCCTTTCGGATACATCTGGCTAACTTTTCTGGCGGAAATTCATGTGTCTATCTTTTTTGTCAGTTTTGAAAGATTTTACTTTGTTTTTTATTGTGATTTGAGCATGGACGGGTATGCTTTGTTTGAATTATTGACTTCTTCTCGCTAGTCCAGTTAACATTGCTTTCTTTATGACAAGAAAGAATAGTTTTTTTTAATCAAAGCATCTAATATGTAATACGTGGCTGAAAGAAAATACATGTATTAGCAACAGCATTATATAAAAAAGCGAAAACAATTATTACTAAACATGTTTTATATTTGAAGCACTGTGAAGATTATTTGGAATAATATTATTCATCAGTAGTGACGACTGAGTTTGTTGAAATCAAAATCTTTAAAGATGTTAAAGTGAAAAAATTCAAGAGCTAAAATTCTACCTAATCTTCTCACGGTAATATTTAGAACGATAAAGCATAGCATAGTTTGTTTTAAGAATTATTAAAGTAAAGAAACTAAAGTTTAATTGACATTACTATGGATTAACAGTGTCCTAAAAAATCTTAGTCCAAAAGAGGAGATACCGGGCTCAGTGGTTGTAATGATTATTCTAACATGATCTACGCTGTCCTGTCCTTCATATGAAACGTGAAAAAGCCAGCAGTGTTAAAGCAATTAATATACCCTTTATTGTTTACGTTTTGATGACGTGCTCTCTGACATATCTTATGAGGTCATGTTATGTGTCACGAACAATGGTTTTGACAAACTTTTCACTCACAAATTCATTTTTCCATGGAAGTTATCTCCACAGGCAACATTATGAAACTAAATTTAGAATACCTATAATGTAACACTTAAGATAATCATGACACATGATCGAAAACATATATTGACCTTATTTTCACATTAATTTACATGTAATTAAATACATTATTCAAACTAAATTTAGTTATACTGCTTGAAATATTCATGCAGCTGACATTTGTCGTAATGAACTAGTAGGTTTAAGTTGAACAAATCGGTCTTCTTGTTACTGAAATGTTCTAAACTTTATGTTTGAATATTCGAATCACAGAAAACAAATTTGTTATGGTTTTTCGACTTGAAAAGTGCTTAACAATCTTGACTTTTCAATAACAAATGTAAACATATAGATGCGGTTGGTCAGAAACAAAGGAGGTGAAAGTGATAACTAAAGGAGCTTCTTGTTCAACAGACTGTTAAGAGTTGATTACAGCCAATAAGACGTTGCTTTATCAAAACATACCAATCCATATCTACACCAAAGGAAAGTAAAAGCTTGAAATTGGAAAATTAGGTTGTACAGGTGCACTTCCATCAGGACAGTGTGGCTTGGGGTTCCGGAAGCTTAAGCACCTCCCGTTTAGCTACATCCGTCACGTTTGTAATAAAACTGTCAATAATAGGAACATGGAGCTATGGAACGTCAAATATTTAAGGTAAGTTTGGATACAGATACTTGTCAACAATATTTAATTACGACCATGCATTGTTTTCAAGGTTTTGATCCAAGCGTTAATATAACTTACATTGGCTGTTGCATAATGTAAAATCGCAACAGGCCGCACAGCTTACTGAGCGGCCATGTACTTCATGAACATCTCTTTTTCCAATCAATGATCCAGTTATATCTGTGAGGGTGCATTCCTAGGAAAATACAATGAAAATAACTTAAGTCATGGTTTTCTGATAAGATATTTCGTAAAAACTCAAATAAACTTTAATATTTTCGAAAATATAAAATCGTATGTTAAAATGTTAAGGTTCAACTGTCTAATGATTGACATTTGGATATCTTGTGACCGAAAACAGCTGAAAAGAGAATAATAGCAGCTGCCTAAAAATGTCATATATATAGCTAACGATGACCTTGAAAAGGTGCCAATAAAGCAATAATTAATTAGCTTTATGTTAAATGTCTGATAGGTCCGTGGTAAACAACAACGAACGTTGGACGTACATATTCTGTATTCCAAAACAAACATACCAAGCGATGTCCAAACGACAATCCAAAACAAAAAGTAATTTCTTAAGGTGACACATTAGGAAAACACGTGAATTTTCAACAGGTAAGTTCGGCAGAGTGCTATTAAAGGGTAAGCAACTGCTGTTAAGCTAGCTACATCGGCCATGTTATCGAAATTGGGGATTAAAAAAATGAATCTATAGGACGTCGAATGTATCCATGGTAATTTTCCATACATTATACATATAAACAATATTGTGATGACGAACGTAACAATTTTTAAGGTCCTTTACAAGCCTAGACTTACAATATTATTGCGTCAACAATTAATTTGTAAGCAGCTTATATCGTTGTATAAGTTACTGTATTTTGAACAAAATCTACTTTAAAGAATATGTTACGCTATATAAATCCTTTATTATTAAGTACGTGTGGAAATTGCATTTAATATGAAAAAAAAATGAATCCCAAAATGATATGAAACAGTTTTGGAAATTCCTGGTTCAAATGTACTTACATGAGAGGGAAGGCATTTTGTTTTATAATACACGTCTCCAAATTCTCTAAGTTCTTGTATGAAGCAGTGCTACGAAAAAATATAAATATCATTACTGAATATCGTAAGTTTTTCGCGTAAGATTTTTTTTCGCGATTTATAAAACAAAGTTGCAAGTAAGATTTTCGCTATGTAATTTTCATGATATAGGTATATCGACACGGAAAATTCCCGACTATACTGACCTTATATATGTAATACTGTAAGTCAATTATGATAACAAATATTTTACAAACTTTAGCAAATAGACACGACGTATGAAAGCGAAAAATTTAAAAAAAAAATCGCAATTACGCGAGTGAAATTTTTGCCAGCGATTTGTCTTTACCGTGAATATAGCGGAAATTAGACACGCGCGAAAAATTCCCAGTATGTGATACTATGATGCATGTATATAGCAAAAGCCATCACAACACATAATTCATGTATTCAGTTACAGACAACACAGAAAATAATACAAAACAACAAAAAATGTATTCAGCAACGGCCAACACAACACATAATTTGAAACCATTAAATATGTATCGGTAGTTGGCAACAGACAATAGAACCGATATTACAAAACAATACAACATATACTTGTTAACAATCATTTCGACCAAGACAACGGTGCAATGATAGATGAACTTTACTACGAAATCAGAAACCTTTCACATATAATTCCAGTTGAAAAATAACCAATTGTTGTTCATGTACATTTGTATTAGGAACTAATGCAATATTTATGTTTTGTACGACAAACTGGTATTTTAGATGAAATTCTTGCGAGTGCAAATGTCAAGTCAATTCTGGACAATATTTCACAATATCAGTTCCAATAACCCTTTTATTATATAGCAAAATAAATATCGTTTACTCCCATCAAGTATTACATCTTAAATACCATTTTGTCGTACAAAACATAAATATTGCACCTGTCCTTGTAAATAGATATAAGAACTATTGCAATATGACAACAACACAACCATGACGTCGACAACAATCGTATGACGTCATAAACAACAGCGTCATGTGACAAAGCCTGCAAAATGAAAAAAATCATTCGAGAAACCTCGGACAGGAACAAATTGAGCGTGCAAATATCGATATTTATTGCACGCTAACACCTCGGGATTTATCGTTTAATTTCTATGCGAAGCATACATTGCTTTATAATATTTATCAATACCTCGTCCGAATTACAGGTAGTAATTACATCACATGATTCAGGATTCTTGATTTGGAGACAATGTAGGCATGTTGGTCCATAATTGATAGGATATCCTGTAAATAATATAAAGAGTAAAAAGCATGGTAAAATCCATTTTACATGCCATATCGGTCTGATATTTCAATAACATATTATTATATGGCCAGTGATTTCGCTTTTTTCTGATTGGTTGAGAAGGTGTTTGGCGAGCCATATAAATCGTTATGGTCACCGAGCAATAACGCACGCGACGATTTTTTATGACGTCACAATGGGCAATTTTCACCCCTCAAAATTGCACGCGACATTATGTTCTGTAACATTAAACAGAAAAGTACACTTTTTACGTTTTGTGCTATTAAATATAATAATATGGTGATAAAAATCATTGGTCATATAATAAAACAATTGTTGACCTTCGATTATGTAGTCATAAGAATTTATCAACCTCAAAACATAATGTTAACCTCGGCCTACGACGTCTGTAAATATAATGGGTTTGAGGTCGATAAATCCTTAGTTTACCTCATCAAAAGTCAATAATTGTATATTATACCAGTTTTATTGTTACAGTACTGAACGGGCTGTTTATGGGGTAAAGTTTCTCATCAATGATGTTTGGACTAAAATTATGAAACCAAAATTGTTATCAAGATGTTGAAAACATACCCAAAGGACAAAAATATATTTTACCAATTTAAGCTAACGAAATACTTTGCATGAGGGAGTATACCTTAGTTTTTGAAGAATTTCAAATTTTAACTTGCAGCAAATTTAGACAATAGTATATTTCTGACAATAATACACAAGTATTGCCTACATGAGTTAGTGATATCCTCGGGGCACCAGCCACCAGCAGACATACCGGCTCAGGAATTTAAATAAAACAGAGGCTTGTGATATCACGTGTTTCACGTGTCGCTGTGTTATCTTGTTTGACTATTGTCTTTGACTTTTAATGTGATGTGTTTGGCAGCGTTGGCTGTCCCTAGGAATTATATCATCTTTTTGGTTGCATTTTGCTGTTGCAAAACAGTTCTTGCAGTTGTTACGTTGTATATGTTATATAACCGTATGTTTGAATGTCGCCATGTTTTGTGTTGTGTTCTTGTGATGATGGATGTAACCATGTTTCGTGTTGTTGTGATGTTGGCTGCCGCAATATATTGCACCGTGTTGTTGTGATGTTGGCTGCCGCAATATATTGTACCGTGTTGTTGTGATGTTGGCTGCCGCAATATATTGTACCGTGTTGTTGTGATGTTGGCTGCCGCAATATATTGTACCGTGTTGTTGTGATGTTGGCTGCCGCAATATATTGTACCGTGTTGTTGTGATGTTGGCTGCCGCAATATATTGTATCGCGTTATTGTGATGTTGGCTGCCGCAATATATTGTACCGTGTTATTGTGATGGTTATGTTGGATGACACCACGTATTGTGATGTGTTCTTGAGATGTTGGCTGTGACCATGTATTGTGCCATGCTCTTAGGATATTTGCTGTCACCATGTATTTTAAAGTGAATGTCTTGGTTGCGTTGTGATGGCTGTCCCCATGTATTTTGCCGTGATTTTGTTTACATTGGCTGTCACTGCTTATTGTGTTTCTTTGAATGTTTGGTGGTATCATGTATTTTGATGCTTCTACTTTTAGTTTGGTTACTTGTCGTCATGTATTGTGTTTTGTTTTTGGTGACATTGGCTGTTGCAATTTACTTGTCGTAATTTTGGGATGTTAGTAATTTCATGTAAATGCTATTCAGTTTGAATATTCTTTTGTCAAAACTTTAAAACTGATAAATAAAATTATACGCGTGAACTTCAACAAGGGAAATGAAGGTGATACTTTGGATCAGTAAGCATCCCTTGTTTAACTAGCTTCATCCGTCAGATTTGATCAGGGTTTGTAATGAAAGGAACATAAAACTAATGCATTTATATAATTAATTCAATTTACCACTAGCACCACATCCTTTAGCGTTACACAAATCACCATCAGTACAACACTTGGAACATAATATTCTGGGTTGTCTATCAGTTTTTAATTCGTGCAATCTTTGTTGTGGATCCAATGTTCGATGCTGCTGACATATCTAAACAAAATGCATTATTTCATACAATAATTATTAATGCATAGTTACGTTTCTAAGTGTTATTATTTCAGACATTTCATGGGGTTTAGGTCATATTATAGGGTTATTGAACTTGTATTGTGAAATATTGTCCCGAGTTGACTCGGCAGTTGCACTGGCTTTGAGTTAACAAGGGACAATACCACAACATCAGTTCAATAACCTATTTATTATATAGCAAAATAAATTTCGTTGACTTCCCACTAGTATTTCATCTAAAATTACCATTTTGTCTTACAATACATCAATATTGCACTAGTTCTTGTATACGGATATAAAAACTAGTGCAATACGACAACAACACAGCGATGACGTCTTCAGTGTCGCAACAATCGTAAGACGTTATAAACAACAGCGTCATGTGACAAAGCATGCGATATGAAAAATTGATTCGGGAAACCTCGGACTAGAACAAAGTTTGTGTGCAAATATTGAAATTTATTGCACGTTAACACCTCGGGATTTATCATTTAATTTCTATGCGATGCATATACTAGTATTGCTATATATTAATGCAAATTATTGACCCGACATTCAAGTTTAAGTGGTATATGGACAGAAACGAAGCTTGTTCCTACTGTATTTATTTTTTACAAAGAAGCATGCTGCATATAAAAATGTTGGGATATAGCAAGTTTAGGCTTGTCAAGGCTCTCTAATATTTCTATAGCAGTCATGTTTTTATGCAATGTTATTAATTTGTATGATGTCTCTGTATCCGAACTTATCCTGGGTATATTTGACGTTCCTTAGTTCAAGTATTCTTTTTTTCTCGTGGTTGTAACTAGCTAAACAAGAGATGCTTCCTGGGGCACGCGTCCTTTTTTCCCCATTGGAAGTTCAATTGTTTGATCTAATTTGCCAGCTTGAATATGATTAATTTGCTTTGAATTAAGATTTGAACATAGATTGACAATGTTTTAGAATATCTTTAATAAGAGAGCTAACAAGCTTTTTCAATTCGGATAAGTTGCTAGGTTTTACATATCCATTCGGATAAGTTGCTAGGTTTTACACACAATACTCTTCTTTAGTATCTAACCACTGCGGTAGCTCAGTTGGTAGAGTGCTCGCTCCGTAAGTGGGAGGTTGTGGGTTCGATCCCCAGCCGGGTCTGACCTAAGACTTGAAAATGGGTAGTGACTGTTCTTTCACTTAGCACTCGGCATTACGAAATAACAGTCGCGGTTCTTTTGGATGGGAACTTAAAATAAACGAGGTCCCTTGTCACGATGGGCTTGGCACGCTAAAGAAACCTGCTGTATAATGCCACCACCGCAACGCATAGGCAAAATTTCTGCACCTTCGCCTATAGCTTGCGACGTCTCGATATAAGTGAAATATTCTTGACTGAGACATTAAACACCATTACTCAATTCTTTAGTATTCAATATAATTCTGAAATTTTGTCTCCAAAATATGTTGTATCGTGTTCTTCTTAATATTAACTGTTGTTTTCAGCTTCAAATATGTAAAATCCATGTGGGATACAATTTCGGTATCCATGGTGAAAAATTTAAACATAAAAGTCTTACTTTTGTGGCCCTGCAGCCGACGTTGTACAAATTTTCCCCGGATTCAATTGCAAATCTGTCGACGAAACATTCCTTAAAATAAAAAAAAACATCAGGCAGGAAAAACAGTCTCAATCTCTCCCTATAGGAGCTATCTTATAGACAAACAATATTAACTGTTCGCTTGACTGGCAAACTATTAACTGTTCGCTTGACTCTTCATAGGGTATATTAAACAGGAGGTGCTTACCCTTCCGAAGCACCCGGTCTCACTTCCCTGGTAGAAGTTCACGTGTATAACCTAACTTGTCAGTTCCAAAGTTTTTACTTTGCTTCTGGATTGTAATTTGGATATGGATTAGTATGTTTGTTTTAGTATATTCATATGCATGTAGGTAGGCCCATCTCTTACATGAGTATTGTCTTTTGTCGATGGATTACATAAAGAATGCAAGTATCTCATGTTGTAGACGTGATAAACACCTTTATTCCCTTTTCGAATATGTTCTGGTCCATAATAATTAAATATCAAAATTAAAGTACAAGCTGTCAGGTCAATGTGTGTTTACCTATATCAAAGTTTTGACACACAAACACACATACACACAAACAATATCGTCACAATATTTTAAACACCACTGAAGCACAGTTAGTAAAACGCACGTTTTGTAAGTGGGAGATCATGGGTTCGAACCCAACACATGGTCTGACCCAATAATTGAAAGTGGTTACTAAATGTTCTATCGCCGAATACTCGGCATTACGAAACGCAAGTCACGGTTCTTTTGGATGGGAACTTGAAATATACAAAGTCACGTGTCAAGGAAGACTTGGTACAATAGAGACTGTTGTAGAATGTCATCAGCGCAACGCAAAGGCAAAAAAATTCTGCACCTTCGCATTTAGCTGGCAACGTCTTGATAAAAGTGAAACATTCTTGACTAAGATTTTAAACACCATTGCTCAACTCAACAGAACACAATATTGTTTACAGGAAGTCCAACCTGACTTAAAGGCCACACTATATAAGGACCACCTGCTTATAAATGCCAGTAGAATTGAATTCCAATTGTTCTTTATTTATATTATTTGAACCTGTATATAAAGGCCACACTTTTACTGGTTACATTGGGTGGCCTTTATATACAAGTTTGACTGTATTACTTCTCTTTTTTTAAAATTACACTGGGTATATTTGAAGTGAAACAGGTCCCTGTTTCCTTTACTACAATTTGTGATTACAGACGTGGTAGATGTAGTTAGCTTAACCGGAAAGGCTTATTCTGTCGGAACACCTGGTCTCACTTACCTAGTGAATGTTCACGTGTTGACATGGAGTGATAAGTTAGTTTATGGTATGTAAACAATGAAAGTAAGCGTTTGTTGTTATTTCTATTACAATACAAACCCTTAATTGTGGTGATCGTAAAATATGGTAAAAAGTATCTTGACAGACCATCCTAGAATCTTAAAAGCATATTTTTTTCTGTACAATTTATTTGATGTTGTAAGTGCCGATTGTTGAAATTTATCTTCAATACATTCTATCGGTTGTCATGTTTTAGTTGGTATCAACTGTAGTTTCAATCCGATATAGTTTAAAATTATATATATATATATATATATATAAAATATTTTCCATATTACATTTTGTGCATGAATTGAATCATGGTATTATACAAAACAATAAGAAATAAAATATACCTCAAAATCATTACAGAACGTTATTGTGTGGCAATGTCGGGGATCAATCACGTCTGTACATCGCAGACAACGTAGTGCTAAATTAAAAATAAAAACAAGTTATAGTGTGACAATGTCGAGGATAGGTCACGTCTGTACGTCGCTGACAAGGTAGTCCTAAAAAAAATAAAAACAAGGTATAGTGCGATCCTGTCGAGAATCGGTCACGTCTGTACATCGCAGACAACGTAGTCCTAAAATAAAAGTTATAGTGTGAGAATGCCAATGATGAATCACGTCTGTACATTGCAGAAAACGTACACCTAAAATAAAAATAAAAAGAAGTTAAAGTGTGTCAATGTCGAGGATCGGTCACGTCTGTACCTCGCAGACAACGTGGTCCTAAAATAAAAAAAAATAAGTTATAGTGTGAGTATGCCAATGATGAATCACGTCTGTACATTGCAGAAAACGTAGACCTAAAATAAAAATTAAAAGAAGTTAAAGTATGTCAATGTCGGGGATCGGTCACGTCTGTACATCACAGACAACGTAGTTCTAAAACAAAATAAAAAGAAGTTAAAGTGTGACAATGTTGAGGATCGGTCACTTCTGTACATCGCAGACAACGTAGTTCTAAAACAAAATAAAAAGAAGTTAAAGTGTGTCAATGTCGAGGATCGGTCACGTCTGTACATCGCAGACAACGTAGTTCTAAAACAAAATAAAAAGAAGTTAAAGTGTGACAATGTTGAGGATTGGTCACTTCTGTACTTCGCAGACAACGTAGTTTTAAAATATAATAAAAAGAAGTTAAAGTGTGACAATGTTGAAAAACGTCACGTCTGTGCATCGCAGACAACGTAATCCTAAAATAAAAATAAAAATCAAGAGGATCGGTCTCGTCTTTACATCGCAGACAACGTAGTCCTAAAATAAAAGTGACAATGCCAATGATGGATCACGTCTGTACATTCCAGAATACGTAGTCCTAAAATAAAAATAAAAAGAAGTTAAAGTGTGACAATGTCGAGGATCGGTCATGTCTGTACACCGACGACAGCGTAATCCTAAAATGAAAATAAAAACAAGTTTTAGTGCGACAATGTCGAGGATCGGTCACGTCTGTACATCGCAGACAACAAAGTCCTATAATAAAAATAAAAAGAAGTTATAGTGTGTCAATTTTAAGGATCGGTCACTTCTGTATATCGCAGACAACGTAATGCTAAAATAAAGACAAGTTATAGTGCGATAATGTCGAGGATTTGTACACGGCAGGCAACGACATCCCAACAAGTATAGAATTCTGGTAAATCATAGGTTGCGAAGATGTGTACTATCCTAAAATATATATATGCCACAATTAGATCTAAATTTTCCAAAATTTAAACCAACCATTCAGTCAAATAACACAATGAATCGATGAATGATTAAAGACATAAATACAAAAAACGGATTTATAGCGGATGACCCTTAGTAGACAGCTTTGCTGTCCTAGTTGTTCGTGTTCTGGGTTGTGATTTGAAAATGGATCGATATGTTTGTGTTTGATTAAAAATAAGTAAATATATATTTTATAAATAAATAAAATATTTAATTAATAAATCATTATTGAAAACATACCTTGAGTCGTTTTTATAGTCAACAGGAACAGAGAGGCAAAAATAAAGGAACGCATGGCACTTCGTCCTGTAAAAAAAGAACATTACCATTAATTATGAACTTTTAAGTTTACCCGATGAACTGTCTAAAGCAAACTGAATACCGAACGCTAGTACGTGATGATTAGCTTTCTTCTGACCGCAAAAAAGATAAATCACTGTCAAAGCAATTTGTAGACAGTTTGAAGTTATATTTACTAAGCTTTTTGAAAAAATCGATTTTTTATCCTTAAATAACTTAAAAACACTGTCGTGTATGACATGCTTGGTCAATCACTGGTTCAGCCAATCAATGATGCCACGTATACATATAATAGCAAGAGATGCGTGACGTCACATATGCAATGACATAATGTGATATTAACTATGGCAATCGCACTTCTATAATTACCACATAGTCTCAAACAGTGTAAGATATCAAAACATAACAAATAAAAATTAATCTATTAAAACGTACATTTCCAGTTACAAGAGAAATACATTCCTTAAAGTGTTACACATTTAAGTTACGTTTTCAATCAGTCAAAACTACTTACAGATCAAACTAAATACGAAGACACTTGAACTTTTGAGAAACAAAACAATAAAAACGTATTCATCAACTTGAAGCTGATAAAGTCTATATAGTCAAAGATTTTCCAACGTTTAAAGATTTTAAGAATCAAAAACCAATTTATAAATAATAAAAATAATAATAACAATAACTTTTAGCAAATCTATTCTGAAACATTAATTACATACCACTTATTCAGAAATAAAATTCATTAAAATATGAATAATTATTTCTTACCTTTTCCAATCTTACAAGTGTTTGTTTTAACGTCAACTGTGTACAAGGTTTTAGTCCTTGGAGAAATCGGTCTATTATATAGCAATTTCTTGACTTAAATGGAATCTGACACAGAAAACTAATTTGTTCTTATCATTTTTATCTTTCCAGGTTGACAAATAACACCTTCGGCTTAATATTGCTAAATACAGTACAGACTTGTCGATAAATTAAAACACTAAACCTTCGAATTATGGTCGAATTCCGGATAGGAAAATCATTTCGAACAAAGGCAACCGAACAAGCATCTCTCTTACATGTCATGATGTAATTTTTGCTTTGTATCAGGGAAAATTTTTCTCTACAATTAAATTGACTTACTGACTGATGTCCATCTATTCTTGTGAAAAATTGGGCCAAATATCTTTCTCCTCCACGACTCTCTGTTGGCAGCTTTTTAGCAGCTTAACTCCATGTCCTAAGTCCAAGATCCGATCTTTTCCTTTTAACAATCCTGCGCCAGGTATCCTTCGACCGCCCTCTTCTTCTCTCTCCTTCTGCTGGTGTCCATTGTAGAGCAATCCTTGGATGTTCATCTGACTTCTGTCTTAATATGTGTCCAATCCATTTCCACCTCCAAAGTTTAACAAGCTCGCTTATCTACAATTAAATTAATGTATAATAATAGCAAGATTCTTTATTCATACATTACAACTAGAAATGTTTTAACTGCGTAAAATATAAGGTTTTTAAACTCCTTAATAATTATTATAAAACAATTTATGTTTGATAATAATCAGTATATTGAACATAAAAACCTTTGGTGTAAACTTTACAATTCTGTTTAACCTAATTAAAATTATACTTTGTCGCAAGCGATAGTGATACGACTAAGAAAAAAGGACTCGACCTGATACTGAGGGTTATACATACGTATAATATGTATGTACAATATATATATATATATATATATATATATATATATATATATATATATATAGAGAGAGAGAGAGAGAGAGAGAGAGAGAGAGAGAGAGAGAGAGAGAGCAGAGTCCCCACATGTTTATACTTGCAAAAACATTTTTGCATCGTTATATGCATGTATGTATGTTGTATAAGTTAATGATAGCTAACAAAAATAAATTAAAAAAAAATAATTTCTGTCACTCGACATCTATATCTTTTCACGGCGTTTCTGCTGCTAATATCTACAGTCAAACCTGTCTATAAAGACAATCCAAGGGAACCAGTAAAAGTGGCCTTTATAGGCAGGTGGCCCTTTATAAATAGGTTCAAATAATATAAATAAAGACCAATAGGGAAACTAGCTTTTATAAGCAAGTGGCTCTTATATAGAGCTGACCTTTAAGGCAGGTTTGACTGTATACTGCGACAGCTTTTTGGTCATTACCAAGCCTTATCATGACAGCCAAACTTACATTGATTTTTCTTTAGTAATGCACTTTGTAACAGGTCTATACAACATAATGTATATCAATATTTTCAATACAATTCTGCTGATAAGGCTGTCAGTAAAAGATCAAATATCGTATTTGAACTATCTCAGTAACTAAGTAACACTGGTATTGCCTACATGTACCTGTACTTCCTTCTCTGTCACATACACACTTCGTGATAAAAGAAATATTTTTGTAACCTTGTCATTATTTTTAGAAAATAAAACCTGGTA
This sequence comes from Anadara kagoshimensis, assembly GCA_021292105.1. Lineage (NCBI taxonomy): Eukaryota > Metazoa > Mollusca > Bivalvia > Arcoida > Arcidae > Anadara > Anadara kagoshimensis. Next base: position 7,734,097 of record CM037868.1, on the reverse strand, counting down.
TCATGTTTACGCATTAGGAAGTCGTCTCCTTATCAATACTTGCAGACACCACGGGAACTAACTCTGTTTCACACTACTGTATTTCCATAAATGGAATGCACATGGTTTTTATTATCTATTTCTTTTAATTGAAAATGTTTTCATTAAACTATAAATAAAATGCATTTAAAATGCACTGACCTAACAAAATTATATTTATTTAGTTCACAACATTATTTTTCAGTTCTCCTGTATATGAAAATTTGCTAAAAATTTGGAAATTTGATCAAGTTTTTGCACCAAGTGGGCCTCATTCAAAGTTACATCAGGTCATTTAGTTTTGGGTAGGTCATTTTTGTTCGGGTTTTTTCCAGGTGTGATCATCATGAATATTTCAAATATGACATAACATTTATAGTTGTTCTAAGTAAGAAGGTACAGAAGAGATAATTTTGACATATAGTTATATTCGTTGTTTTGTTAAAATGTTTAAAAATTCTCTATGTACAGTTAAGTTCACTTTTTCATGAATAACAAAATCCTATTAGGTCAGTATATTTCGTATTACGTTTTGATATATGTTTTTGTGAGTTTGTAGGAAAATACGACTTTATTCTTGCATTTTCCATGTGCACTGAATTTATGAAAATACAGTAGTCAACAACACATAATAACCGCTCAGTCAATATACCGATATATAATCGTACAAAAATTATAACATTTCTCGCACAATCTGCAATCGACATGGCTATATTTATACATTTTATTATTGACAGTCGTGTGTTTATTCATTAGTTTTTAACATTTTTACATATAGAAAATGTATCGTTTATTTTTGTAAACACGTATGTAATAATGCGAACGTATGTTGATTTAAAGGGCCTCATACACAGAATTATTTGATAATTATGACGGTTTTAAAGTTTTTTGGCTGTTTTTTATTTTTATTTTATGGTTTCCTGACAATTACGTCACAAAGTTTAATTAATTTCGTGAAAAAAAAACATTATAAAAGATACTGCAAATATGATTTACCTCCGACCCCGCCGCTCGGTACTGGATATTAACACAGTTCTCTACAGTAGACCGATGATAGCAACAACGTTACAATGATCTGGGTATCAGCATATCACAAATAGCTTGTGAAATGTCGCAAAATACCAATTTTATTCATGTTAGGCCACTAAAAATTAAAACAGCGACCTTCCAGGAAGAATGTCGTGTCAAGTATAAGAAATTTCAAAATGGGAAAATGATTTAGATACAAGTTCCGAAAATTGCAGTTTTGTTTCATTTCAGTAGTATTATACCATATAAAATTAACCACATTTATCAAAATATTTTAAATTACCATTTAATAATATGATTTTTGTTAAATAACATTATGTTGACGGAAACGTATAAAGCATTCGAATTTGACCATTTTGAAGAAAAAGGTTGAATCTTAAAGGAACAAAAAAGGCAATGAAACGTCTTTTTTAACCAACATTAATTTTTTTCTGTTTTGAAAAATAACAAAAAATAGTATCTAAAAAGGTGGTATCCGTTTTCCCTTTTTTGTTGCATACACATTTAACTTTCTAAATGTGTTTTTTAATCACAACGTATTTTGTAGATTTTAAGACATTTATACTTTTGTATGGAAATGCCAATGAAAATGGAGACACTTTTAGCAGGGACCGACTTAAGAAAGATGGCGCTATTTATTACGTGAACGTACAGAACCTAACGCGACTTGACTTATCTTGAAATATGGATGATAACAAACAAAATAAAAAATAAAATATCGGTTTATCTAATTATTACCCAATTAATTGCAAACCCCAAATTTTCTGTCTTGGATATGTTGAAATGATCATTAGAGGTTTGAAAGAGTCATTCTTTTTTTTTTTGCCTCGGGTACCGGGAACTCCCTATAGCTACTATCAATGGATCCGATAAAAACTGAATTTTATAAAAGGTTTTAAAATTTAACATTTAAAGTTGCATTATCCAGGTTAATTCGCTGGTTTGAGGGCATCAATGGTTATAATTTTTTCATGCATCTTTATGAATACAACAAAAGATTAGAGACAACTAAATCAAAAGCATGTGTTTCAAAATACAATTATCTCCCCTTGACCATAACGTAAACGAAAAAGAAAGACAGCTCATTCCAAAATTAATCTTTTGATTAAAATTTGAATTATTTCCCTTTATCCATGATGAAGACTGGATCAAGCTGATATTGCAATATTAAGGCAATCTGTATCATTCCGGGTTTAAATAGATTTACATTGATAACTTAATGACTTTAAATACTCATCTTCTTTTAAATGGATTTCGCCAATGCACACGTTATACCTTCTAAAGTTTATGCGAATTATTATTAACATTGGATATGGGCTCGCATTAGTTAATCTTTTTCCCGTAGGAACGAAGTTAAATGTTTTTTCCTGACTTTCTATTACATAGTATTGTAAATTCCCAGTGAAATCTGAGTGTCAAAAAAAAAAAAAAAAAATAAATAAATAAATAAAAAAAAAAAAATAAAAAAAACAACAAGTGAACCTGATACAAATAAATTGGATGAAGGACCCGGTCCTAGTTTACTTTATTTTGTTGCAAGTTTTATTCTTAAAACTGAATAGAATCATGCAGAATGACAGAATAAGATTTTACATATCCAAATTGGATTTGATTGACAACATTGTAGCTGAAAATGTACTTTATATTTTACGTTTAGTTTTTAAGTAAACGATAATAGTAGCTGGAAAGTAGCACAAATATAATGTACTTGTAAACTTAGAGACGGCTGTATACTGAGTCACTTGGTATGAATAAAATTGTACTTGAATGCGATCTCACAGTACTTAAAAATAAACACTGTCGACACTATTTTGTAACCGACTTGCTTCTCACGTTTTAAACCGATGTAGCGGCATCGGTAAATACTGAGAATTTTGTCGACATTGGCATTTCATAAGGTTACTATTTCTATATGACTATTTTCTAGTATCGTATATTTATGTCGAACTATGTAACATATAATCTCCCTAATTTTTAATATACTACATTCTCTATTATCAATACAAATAATAAATAATGCAGTTTTTATATATCATGTTTAAATACATGCAATATAGGAGAAAACGGCAATATACAGTTTGACAAGATAAAACCTGAAGCGACTTCCGGTAGGCGTGTACGAGTTCCTTCCCTTTTGTTGCCGTTTTTAACATCGGTTATCTCGAACTCCGGATAAGTCGAACTTTTTGCATTTCCCCGTCGAGTTCGAGATAACAAGAGTCAACTGTAATTCAATAATTTTAATGCCACCGGCCTTAGTACGTATTTTCCCTGTAATACAGCGTTTTTAATGCTTTTACTTACTGTGATATGCTGTGCAAAGAAAGGAAATTACATCGCATTATCGAAACTATGAATGTGTATTCTTTTAGTTTTAGACATTTATTATTTCATTCATTTTTAATTTTTACACAAAATTCTCTGATATCAATATTGATTTAATTATTCGACTTAAACAAAATAAAACCCAAAAATCTCACATAGCGATCTTAATGTAATCAAAAACAAACTATAATCCATATCCGAATCACAATCCAGAAGCAAAGTAAAAACACATGAACTTCCACCAGGGAAGTGAGGCCGGATGCTCCGGAAGGTATGCACCTCAAGTTTAGCTAGCTACACCCACCACGTGTGTATATAGTCAGGGTAATCCTGGACACAGAGACATCAAACTTGTCAACAATACTGTGGTGATGGCCATAAAACTTTTTGAGGGCCTTGATAAAAAGGATTATATTTTGATTTTTCAACCCATTTAAAAAGTTTTGTGTTTGTGTAAAAGAAAGATAATTTTTTCATTTGTTTCTTTGCCTTTCAAAAATTTATTGTAATGTCTAAAATGTTGAAAGAAAATATATAACTATTCCACACTATTTAAAAAGATGAATTGTGAAGAGAAAAAAGAAAAAGTACCTTGTCAGACTTAATATTTCTCTTGTAACAAATGCAGCGTGGACTCAGAAATACATCCCCCTTTTCATCTATCTCGGGGTCAGTGAACGATTGGATGATTTATTTAACATAGTGGTGTTAAAGGACTTGAAAGAGGTATAAGCAGAGACAGAGACTAAATTAAAATGTGAAATTCCTCAAAAAGGTATACTCTATCATGCAAAGTATTTTCTTAGCTGAACTTTGTAAAATACATTTTGGTCCTTTGGTTTTCTGTTCAACCTCTTAAAAAAACCGTTTTGGTTTCACAATTTTGGCCAAAGCACTACTACGTATCGCCAAAACATGGCTTTTATGTTCCGGCACTGACCGCCATCACGGTACCCAAGCAGCGTCACGGCAACTTATGACGTACTAGTGTCAGTGACGCCATCAAATGGCACAATTCAAGTCGAGTTTTTATTCTTTTTGTGTGTATTTGAGGCTAACTGGTCTTTTGTCGGAATATTGTGGACGTGGCCGGCGATCCGTCAATTGTATTACGAAACGACCGTTTAGTGCTGTAAAATTAAAACTGGTATAATACAGTCGAACCTGCCTCAAAGTCCACCTCTATTTAATTACCACCTTCTTATAAAGGCTAGTAGAATTGTATCCGAATTGTTCTTTATCCATATTATTTGAAACTGTTTATAAAGGCCACCTCCTCATTCATTAAGGCCACTTTTACTAGTTTCCTTGGGAGGCTTTTATAGACAGGTTTGACTGTATGTTATTATATTAGTTTTATCTTTTAAAACCTCTTTTGACTGTTGACATCACTAGATATGTAATTTAATGATACGATAACAGTACTTTGTAATCTTTTATTTTCATCTTAATATTTCTTATAAGGTTCTTCGCAAAAAGAGTTGTTGGGTTCAATGCTTAACAATACAGTGGAACTTCGATGGCTCGAAGTCCAGGGGACTGCCACCAAATGTTCTAGCGATCGAACTTCGAGTTGCAATCAGAGGTTCGGGTTCCTGAATACTCATCTCCGGTCTACAGCGTGGACTAATCGGATTAAGAGATTAATGACTCAATCTTCGTCAGTTGATTACTAATCCTGAGCAACACTCATCAGATGAGTTGACTGTCTAGACTAAGTTTCGTTTCGTTCTATTACTCTCAACACAATCTGTAAGATGGCTTCATCTTGTGTTTTGTTTACAATGGCTGACCACATGTGATTCTAACAAAATTTGTATTCGAACGAAAGAAGTTTGGTTTTCATTCACTTTTGAGCGGGGGTATTTGAGTTATCAAAGTTCGAGCCATAAAAATGTTTTTTATATAAGATGTAGGAATTTGGTATGGACCGGCGGTTGCCTACGAGCCAGCGGGGGTATTCAAGGTAACGAAGTTCGAGCGATCGAAGTTTGACTGTATTAACGAGTAAATAAGTAAAGAAAATGTGTATTACGCTTGGCTGAATACGCTGTTCTATGAACTTTTTGACCTCCCCTCGTAAAATGACGTTTACCGATCTTTTGGCAAAATATTAGCCTAATACGTAGGGTCTTTAGGATTTTTCAGAAGACAAAATAAGGACACCTGTGTTTCCGATACATAAATGTACTTGTCCGTAATAATTATTAAAACGAAAGGTCAAGTGGAAAGGTCATTGCTATTTAGTTATACAAGGAAATATTATTACCTTACATCAATGTCCGAATCACAATCCAGACGCAAAATAAAAAACTTTGGAACTAACAAGTTAGGTTAGACACGTGAACTTTCACCAGGTAAGTGAAACCGAGTTCTCCGGAAGTGTAAGCAGCTCATGTTTAGCTAGCTACACCCGTTACGTGTGTAATAAGAAATGTGAGGAAGAAAAATTGAACGTCAAATAAATTGAGGGCAATTCTGGACACAGAGACATCAAACTTATCAATAAATACTGTGATGACGGCTATAAAAATTTTGAGAGCCTTGAAAAGCCAAGGATTGCAATATCCCTGAGTCAACAATTTATTTGCAAGTAGTCTGCTTCCATGTACAAAGTCGTCCTAGTGGGGGCAAGCTCTACCATAGTGTATTAATTGGGCAACAAATACACCATAAACAGGAGAAGCAAGTATATTGCTGCATAGAAAAGGAAAGTTGACAATAGAACAATTGAAGTCTTCACGTCATAAAGTTATAAACAAATGCCAATATAGCAACTCACTCTAAGCATTTATTATGGAAGACTTCATTTATAGAGATACATGTTTGTCTTTATAGTGGGGAACTTTACATTTTTAAAATATTTTTATTATTTTGACATTCAACATACAGACAAGTTAAATTAAACTGCATAAAATCTTCATTAAATAGTTAAAAAGAAATATAAATACATAATACACATGACTTAATTTTGTTATGTTGAATGTTTTATGTGTGTGTGTAAGAGAGAGAGAGAGAGAGAGAGAGAGAGAGAGAGAGTTGAATGCAAGTTTCATGTAGTTTAAAATTGCCTCCATAATCTTGAAAATGTTCATATTCCCCTTTTCTTATTGCTATAAATAAAAAAAATCAGATCTTTATTTGTATTTTGATAGGCAATAAAAGCCGATATTTTATTTAAGCCTCTTAATTTGAACATGAAATATTTGGTTTGTGTAATGATCAATTTTTTAATGAATTCTGATGTCAAAATCTCCGGGAATAACTAGCTTAACAAAAGTATCATTAATCTGATCAATCAATGAGCATAAGGTCATTTTCGTACATGGCGGTTACGGTTTTCTTGACGTTTTCTACCATTCATTAATTTATTTGTTATAGTAAACGAGATTGATACTTCAAATTGTTGTATCGCTGTTTCTGGTCTGTATATATCCAAGTAATGATTAAAAATAAAACTTTTTTATCTTGTAACAGATTTGGTTGTATCATGTCCATTATTGTTGATAATAAACAACATATTCTTTGCTGCAACATTATTGTATAACCATGTTTTTAATTATTAGTTGTGGTTTGGTTTTATAGTAACCTTAGAATCTGAAGGAGCCCACGCCTAGTTCAAGCATTTTAGCAGGCAGACAAATCGTAGATGACCTTTACAACTAAGAGTCTTATTTTCATAAAAAAATATGTAAATGCTTTTACAATTCCGTGACTCATATAATATAGAATGATGTTTTATCCTTGTATTGGTAAACTTTATTTTAACTTATGTTCAATTTCACGCCAATATTCATCTTGCCGTTGAAAACTCTAAATTTCATGATTTTGAACTTTTTAATGAATATGATTTCTATCAGTAAACCATCTAATGACTTTAAAGTACCAAAAAGTATCAAATAATTTCTCTTTCTGCAGATACCTATTTTACCCCCTCCTCTCCTTAACTGCGAACCGCAAAAATACCGAAGCCTTTTGTAGATCCTCCGCTACAAATATTGCTAATAAAAAGTCAAGCGGATCGCTCAATCCTATTTGCCAATACCTACTCTGGGGTCGGACTCACCCGTTTTAGTCCCATTTATGGTCAATCAATCAGAAGTCAGGAAAAATGGCCATACTCGTCAAAGGACATATGTTACATTCAACAGTATAGACATGTTTAATTTTAGGTGTATTTCGTTGTTGCCAGGGAAAGTAAAAATGAAATTCAACCAAGATATATTAATTTTCTTTATCAATTGTTATAATATATGGCAATTAGTTTAGTTTAAAGTTGTATCAAACAAGGTGTTCATACATTATATTTCCTACAAATGTCAGCTTTAGTTAGGTCTTTTACCTCGAACATATTTTATTCACTCATTAAACACAGTATAAATACAACGTAAATTAATTACATTAAGCATTTATAGTCGTAACTGAGAAAAGAGCAGACAAAATGAGGCTTTTGATTATTGCTGTATTACTTATTGTTGTATGCCAGGTAGTATTCTTTATATAAAATATGTTTGTTCTTTTATAACTGTTTAAATGATTATTCAGGGATATTGCAAGCCTAGGGTTATCAGGGCCCTCAAAAAGTTTTATGCACGTCATCACGGTATTATTGATAAGTTTAACGTAGCTGTGTCCAGGATTTCTCTGGATAAATTTGACGTCCAAAAGTTCCATGTTCATTGGTGGAAGTTCACGTGTCTAACCTCACTTGTCAGTTCAAACGTTTTTAGTTTGCTTCTGGATTGTGATTCCAATATGGATTAGTATGCCTTTTTCTGATTACCTTGCTGTTTGGTGTTCTCATTAATTTTGATTTAGTAAAATGTTATTTTTAGCTTGCCATAATTTTGAATTATTTTGCTTTAACCTGATAACCACAAAATACAGCTTCATGCAAAAATTACAATCAAAGATGCAAAGTGAAAACTGAAACATGCAAATTAAGTAAAACAATCATCCGCCGTGCTCCGTAAAGAAAAAGACCCCCTCTCAACCTACGTGTAGCTACATCCGCCGTGCTCCGTAAAGAAAAGGACCTCTTGACCATCTACGTGTAGCTACATCCGCCGTGCTCCGTAAAGAAAAGGACCTCTTGACAACCTACGTGTAGCTACATCTGCCGTGCTCCGTAAAGAAAAGGACCTCTTGACAACCTACGTGTAGCTACATCCGCCGTGCTCCGTAAAGAAAAGGACCTCTTGACAACCTACGTGTAGCTACATCCGCGGTGTTCCGTAAAGAAAATGACCTCTAGTCAACCTACGTGTACCTACTTCCGTCGTGCTCCGTAAAGAAAAGGACCCCATGTCAACATACGTGTAGCTACATCTGCCGTGCTTCGTAAAGAAAAGGACCCCTTTTCAACCTACGTGTAGCTACATCCGCCGTGCTCCGTATAGAAAAGGACCTCTTGTCAACTTACGTGTAATAACATCCGCTGTGCTCCGTAAAGAAAAGGACCTCTTGTTAACCTACGTGTAGCTACATCCGCCGTGCTCCGTAAAGAAAAGGACCTCCTGTCAACTTACATGTAGCTACATCCGACGTGCTCCGTAAAAAAGGACCTCCTTTTATTCTTCGTGTAGCTATTACCGCCACATGTTAATCCTAATAATCAAACAAATTAACTTATAAAGCTTTTGGTGACCACTTTTGTTTTTTAATCTAGTTATTGTTTTGTCTAACGACTTGCTTGGTATTTATGACGTTCAAGTATCGACTTTACCCAGAGTTATATTCTAATTCAATTTGTTCTTTTTTTAGGTTTCGGTTGAAGGAATTCCATATGGGAATTCCACTTACCAATAGGGAAAGATCCCTTAAAAATATAGCGGAAAAGATTGTGTGTAAGTATGCTTTTAAAATCATTTATCAAATTTTAATTTAGTGAATTCATCTGAACAAAATTACGAACGGTTGGGATGATATAAAGGAGTCACCATCGCTTTTGAATTAAGTTGTTACCAGTAAGACGTGCAGCCCTTCGAAGTATTCTATTTCTTTCTTATTTTCATTTATTTCTTGTGTATCTTTTCATTCATTAATAGCAAGAATATATAAGTCAAGCTTCCTAATTTCTTTTGATCATTACTATTTTTTTTATTTTATTTCATATCGTTTAATTTTTATTTCATATTTATTTTAAATTGTTTTGTTTTATTTTCATTAATGTATTTAAAATTCAATTATTTTAGGTTCTTTTCAATTTTGACATTTTCTATTATTTTTTCCTGAAAATAAATGTTCTTGCCACAAACAACACATTTGTATTCCTACTCCAAAGTCATTTTATACTTTTATTATAGTTCTTAAATTTGTCATTTTGTATTCTAACATGACCTGAGTTTTCCTTCATATGAAACATGGAGAGAGACAGCCGTGGTATAACAAACGATATACCCATCGCTCTTCCGTTTTAATGACGTACTTCCTTGCTTATCTTATCATATGACGCCATGTTATATATTGCGAACAATGGTAGTGACGTAATTTTCATTCATATGATCATTTATTTCAATGGAGTAATCTCAACAGCCGAATTGTTTCAATAGATCTTTATTGCAAAAAGATAGTAAAATGTACTTCCGAAGAAGGAGTTCCAATGTTTATTTCAATCTTTTTTATTTATGTCATGTTAGCATTGAAATGATCAACTGTTACTCGTGGTATATCGTCGAATAATACACGGGCCGTCGTTAACATGCGGTGAATATATCACTCGGTGGCAAAACCACATCGTGATATATTCTTCCGCATGTAAACTCCGGCCAATGTATTATTCGACGATATACCACGGGTAAATGTTGATTATTTCTTAAATTTAATTTAATTTTTGTTAACTTTTAAATTTTTATCAATGTAATTGTCTATATTACATTTTAAAATATTTTTCCTTTTTATAGATTTGCAAAAACGGAATGCTGTTGAGACAAAACATTGAGTGAGTATACTGTACACAAAGTTATTTGTGTGCCAACCTAGTTTATATATTTATTTTACATTGCAGTAACCTAACTTTTTACCTCTGTATATATTTTTAGTATAGTAATCAAACCATTTCACTTAAAAACACTGCGGTAGCTCAGTTGGTAGAGTGCTCGCTCCGTAAATGGGAGGTCGTGGGTTCGAACCCCGGCCGGGTCTGACCCGAGACTTGAAAGTGGGTAGTGACTGTTCTTTCGCCGAGCACTCGGCATTACATTACGAAATGGAAGCCACGGTTCTTTCGGTTGGGAACTTAAAATAAACGAGGTCCCGTGTCACGGTGGGCTTGGCACGATAAAGAACCCTGATGTATAACGCAACGCACAAGCAACATTTCTGCACTTTCGCCTATAGCTGGCGACGTCTCGATATAAGTGAAATATTCTTGGCTGGGACGTTAAACACCATTACTCACTCACTCACTCATTTCACTTAAAACTGTTTGATAAATTAAAACTGTACCTAAATATAAAACAAGACAAATATGAATCACCAAAACAATAAATCCGTTTAAACAGTTTCAGTTATAAATATATTTGAATCTAAAAAAGCGCCAAAGATATGTTCTTATGTTTAATTTAGACAAACAAAATACTGACTAGTGAAATAGAATTATGGAAATTAAAATATAACATAAAAGTTGAGTTGAGTAATGGTGTTTTACGTCCCAGTCAAGAGTATATCACTTATATTGAGACGTCGCCAGGTATAGGCGAAGGCGTAGAAACAAGCCTGTGCGTTGCGATGACTGCATTGCACAACAGGGTTCTGTATCGTGCCAAACCTACTGTGACACGGAACCTCGTCTACTCTAAGTTCCCATCCGAAAGAACTGACTTTAATTCGTAATGCTGAGTGCTTGGCAAAACAACAGTCACTACCCACTTTTAAGACATGGGTCAGACCTGATCGGGGTTGGAACCCACGGCCTCCCACTTACGTAGTGAGCACGCTACCAACTGAGCTACCGCAGTGTTGAATATAAATAAGTGATAAAGGATGAAAAATTGTCAACATACACTTTTACAATACCGAAATACTTATCGGAATAGTTGCAGTATTGAATAATTAATAACAATTTATCAACAATAAATCCTAAAGCCGCTATCTCTGGTAATTGAAACATTTCGGAAAAAGTAAAGTTTTTATACATGCAATTCTAGAACAAACTGTAGTACATTATATTGCGTCAGTTTAAAAAGAAAATTGAATTGTAATAAACATTTGAAAAAAACAAGAAAATTGGAGAAATTAAAAAATTCAGAAATATTTGAAAAATTTGGGAAATGTATTTTACTATTCTTGATATATATGCATAGAGAAATAAAAGCAAATAAGACGTGTTAAAATAGACTAAAGTTGTAAATACTTTGAAAATTTAGAACACTCGTATAAATTAATTACATCCTGAGTTCATGAAACAAATAATTTCTAGCTTGTTTTCATTTTCATTTATTATCAGACTTTAAATGTACTAACAGATAATTTATGTATTAAAACATGCAGTTAATATGCTATAAATGTTAATATTAATATGCTATAAATGTTAATATTAAATTTTGAACTGTTTTGAAATTATGTTAAATTATGATATGTTATATTTGCTTTTAAAAAATAAAAATAGGAATCATGAAATGTCTTTTTCTATAGCAAGGGTATACTTAATGCACACTATATCAATTGTTAAAAGACGAAATGTCATCTATATACCTTCATATGGAGTTGAATGATTTAGTGATAGTCTTCTCTCTAAAAGTTTTTTCTATGTTATTAATATTAACTCGTGATTTAGAATGCATTGTTATTTATGAATGTTTATTTTCTAGCGGGTATTTCTTTCTTTAAATTGTAGGCAGCACCATTGATAGAGGATCAGTGTAATAGAAGATTGCAGATTGTGTACACATATGAATTACATGTACAGAATTTATAGATTCTGAAACCGATAATGTTTATATTTGCATACCATTCTCATGATTTTGATAATATTTTTACTCTCAATATCTACATTAATACAGTCAAACATGTCTAAAAGTCATCCGAAGGAACCAGTAAAAGTTGTCTTTATTGGCAGGTTGTCTTTATATATACAGGTTCAAATTATATTAACAAAGACAATTGGAATACAATTTGATTGACCTTTATATAGAGGTGGCGTCTAAGGCAGGTTGGACTGTTTATAATAAGGAATATTTGCATCATAGTTACATGATCACAACTTCACGTTTACTGTAAGTTACTTTCAATTCGCAAGTAGTATCACATTTCGCGCACCGACACCTAAGCGTCATTTCGCGGAATATGTGAGTTTGCTATCGCAATTAATGTGAATATTGAAATTCGTGATTGATAAAAAATTGTACCCCTTTTCTAAGAAGCGTTGCTCTTATATCTCTAATTACTATTTAATAACTAATAAATGCTGATTGTACTTTGAGTATTTTGTTCATGTTTTCTTTTTGGTAATAATCAGAAATTCCTAGGAATTATGGTTCATTAGACTTATTAAAATATATTTTACATGTGTTTAATTCGACTATCTAATAACTAATAAGAGCTGACTGCACTTTGAGTTTCTTTTTTATATGAATTAATTGTACAATTAATTTCCTTAGACTTATCAACTATAGTTTGTATACATTTAGTTATTGGTTGTCATATGAAGGTTATTGCACAACAAAAACAAACGTACTTATCCGTGTCCGAATCACAATCTAGTTTAAACTTGCTGATGTATAACAATTTTATCAGTACTGAATCAACGAATACATTTGTTAATTTAGGTACAATAAATTACAGGCAACACGGAAACTTTTGAAGAGTCGTGGAGTTAATTAATTTGAAAATTCTGAATGTGTAGCAAATCGAAAACAACCATACTAATCCCTAACCGAACACAATCCAAAAGCAAAATATAAACTTTGAAACTGACAAGTTAGGTTAGACACGCGAAATTCCACCAGAGAAGTGAGGCCGGGTGTTCCGGAAGTGTAAGCACCTCCTGTTTAGCTAGTTACACCCGCCACGTAGGTAATCAAAATTGTGTAAAAGAAACATGGAACTATTGGACATCAATGGTAAAGTCAATATAACGCCTTTGATCAGATTTGATTACTGGCAATGTTTTAAATTTTGCTTTTTAATTTTTTACGAATCTAGGAATATTTCCGAAATATATGAATTTACGATCGAGCGTCCTCGCGAAATTACGCAAAGAGTAATCTGCAATGTTCTCTTGTTTGATTTTTATCATGGTTCATATTGGAGTCATACATTTGTAACACAATTACTTACATTGTCAAATAAGCTAGCTTAATGTAACTGATAGAATCTGTCTAGTTAATTTTTGCTTTTTAAGTATCTTGCAAAATAAATATTATAAAAGTGATTTTTATTTATTTATTTATTTGTTTATTTATTTATTTATTTATTTATTTATTTATATATTTATTTATTTTCCGTTTACGCTTATTGGTAAGATATGCACAAATAAGATAGCTAGACTCTGATTGATTCGGCCACTTTCAAATCTTAAAACAAAAACGACGCATTAATACACGCTTTTGTAATACTAATAATGTATAAGAGACATACATTTAGGATTATGTAGTCTAAACCTTTCAACACATAATATCCCCACGTGGAATAAATGATTGTGGGTATAAGACAGTAAGGTAAATTGTTATACTGTAAACAGTGTTTTTAGCGGCAGTTTTTGTAGCGCAATTGGCGATAAGAGTTAGTGAGTGAGTAATGGTGTTTAACGAGACGTCGCCAGCTATAGGCTATAGGCGAAGATGCAGAAATTTTGCCTGTGCGTTGCGCTGATGGCAGTATACAGCAGGGTTCTTTAGCGTGCCACTGAGCCCGCCGTGACACGGGACCTCGATTATTTTATTTTCCCATCCGAAAAAACCGTGACTTTCATTTCGTAATGCCGAGTGCTTGGCGAAAGATCAGTCACTACCCACTTTCAAGTCTTGGGTCAGAACCGACCGGGGTTCGAACCCATGACCTTCCACTTACGGAGCGAGCACTCTATCAACTGACTACCGCAGTGGCTCGTTGGCGATAAGAGTGTCAGCGCTAAAATATAGAAGGTCGCTAAAATAACAAAAACAAATTAGTACCGTAGAGCGCTTCGGCATGGACGCTTGTTGAATGGTTATATTGTCAATTTAACAATAATAGTATTTGTTATGAATGGCACTAATGTAAAAAGTGGTATGACTTCCATCAATTTACTCGCTCATGATAAGTTATTAGGGATTAATTAACCAGTAGGTTAACCACCAAAAAGCGGATTAAAGGATCAATTAGGATAAGCTCTAGAAAAGATGTTAATTACCGGCCATTGTATTTGATACTTACAATATGGCAAGTCTCATTCACCAGTAGTTGATTTTAGTCATTAAAATATTAAAAAATCATATCAACTAATTCGACCCGTTATGCGAAAATTGTTTATTTTTTCTGTGATGTCGGCAACATATATAAATCCTAATAATTGACCTCTAATGATCTAAGCGGCTGTTATCGGGGTAACAGGGACATAATAATTTGTGTCGAAATGTTTGTTCTTGAAATAAAAAACAGTTGGTATTTAAATGAATGAATTGAAAAAAAGGTTATTTTTGATTCAAACATTTATTCAGTATAATGTGTAATAGACAAGAGGACCAAGCTATGAGGAAAGCTCGTAGCCTCCTGACCAGTCAGGGGCGTAGCTGATAATGTTGGTAAATTACGCACTGTAAACGTGAAAAATGCGTCGAAGGTTTTTCTACGGAGCATGAGGGCATGCTAACTGAGGAAATTTTGAAAAATTACAATGAAAACGGTGTGTTTTCCATGAGTTTCGACCCTTATTTAAAAAAAATAGATTAAATCAGATAATTTTTTAGTATTCGACTAAACACAGGCAAAACGAATTTCGAACGACCACTGAATTGTACATTGTTTCATATGCATAAATTGTCTCATTCAAAAGTTTTAAAATAAAGCTGTCATATAATTATTTTTAACATTTTAAAATATGATATTTGACGAAATTAACTTACGCACGGTCGTATGTGCGTATGCCCAGCTACGCCCTTGCCAGTTACGGAGATTTTTAATCAGTAAAAGTAAAAAAATATACATTATTACTTTTATTATTACCTTGTAACCTGTCGAATACTGACCTCTCCGTCTAAAATTATTTTTTTACCAAAATTTGCGAGTTTTAGGCGAGAAAATTCGATAATATAAAGAGATATTAAACTGGTGAAATTGATTACGCTAAAATTAAACTGCGCTAATATCTTCACCATATATCGATCGCTAAAATAAGGATGCGCTAATATAAAGCGACTAACAGTATTCACAAAAATTATATCCTATTAAAAACAAACATACTAATTCATGTCCGAATCACTATCCAGAAGCAAAGTAAAAACTTTGGAACTGACAAGTTGGGTTAGACACGTGAATTTCCACTAGGGAAGTGAAGCCGGGTGCTCCGGAAGGTAAGCACCTTCTGTTTAGCTAGCTACACCCGCCATGTATGTAATCAAAATTGTTTGAAAGGAGCATGGAACTATGAGACGTCAAATATATCCAGGGCAATCCTGGACACAGACACATCAAACTTATCAACAATACTGTGATTACGGCAACAAAACTTTTTGAGGGCCTTGATAAGCCTAGGCTTGCAATATCCCTATACAATTCTACAATTCCATTCGCAAAAATTCACAATAATTTAATAATTTTATCTTTTTGCCAAACAAACCAAAAATCAATTTAGACCGATCATTTTGGTTTTGCTTTGCTGTTTGACTGCTCAGGATTGTCAAATTTATTCAAATTAGAATTTTTCACAATGTAAATGTTTCTGCAATTTGATTGGCTTGTATTTTATTTGGCGACCATTACAGATAATATGTCTGCTTCCTTTGTAAAGTCGACAGGTTTGTCAGTTACAGAGAGGAATATCTTCTTTCCATATTGAATGATCGTGATCGTAATTGTTAATATTGCAAAAATCATCAAATTATGTGTTAGAATTTTAAAAGAATGGTTTGAACATTTGAATGGAGTAAGATTTACAAAGTTTTATATAACAAAAAAATTATTGGCAAGACTTGAGGGCAAAAGCTAGGGTCTCCGGTGCCAACAAAATTGCTATTGCCCTCAACTCCAGTCAATAATTGTATAAGATTTACCTAAAGTTAGATATTATTTTATATATGCAATTTGTGCGTTGAGTTTGTATTCCTAAAATGATCGATAAACATAATGGACCTGGCTATATGAATAATCCAAATGAAAGGTAAAACGAAAATGTCTGTGCTGTTTGCCTAACTTGGTGTTATTTCACGTTAATACCTGTATAAATGGTTTATGAGGGCACAGCGGCCTGATGGATAAGACATAGAGATTAATTAAATAGTTCTCGTCGCGAATAGTTTAAAAATTGCTGATGCGACGTTAAGCAACATTCAACCAACCAACCAACCAACTGTATATTACTCGACTGTGTTCAATCACTCTGCCATAATACCGTTAACGACTTTTACATACTCTTTTACGTTTAATCAAATGCTTAGTTTAATACACATTACTCACTCAATTTGAATTGCGGATCTATCTAGTTAAACAGGACGTCCTTACCATTCTTAAGCACCCGGTCTCATTTTGCTGATGGAAGTTCACATGGTTAACCAAACTATCATTTTCAAGTTTTTAACTTGCTTCTGGATTGTGGTTTCGACAGGGATTAGTATGTCATTTTATATTTATGTATTCACAAACATTTAGATACAGTGTTTATGAAACAACAATAGAAACAATAATTACAAATGTCATTGTCAAGCACAAGTTGATTATTAACATCATATAATAAAAAACAAGCATACTGATCCATTTCCGAATCACAATCCAGAAGCAAAATAAAAACTTTGAAACTGACAAGTTAGGTTAGACGCGTGAACTTCCACTAGGGAAGTGAGGCCGGGTGCTTCGGAAGGGTAAGCACCTCCTGTTTAGCTACCTACACCCGCCACGTGTGTAATCAAAATTGTGTGAAAGGAACATGGAACTATGAGACGTCAAATATATCCAAGGCAATCCTGGATACAGAGACATCAAACTTATCAACAATACTGTGATAACCTACTAATGGGACAAGTTAGATTTTCACACTCGCAAATAAAAACAAACAAAATATTTAATATTTTGGTGACCAGCAAAAAATACAAGACAAAATTAATATGTTTTGACGTTTTACGGAACATTTGAAATTGTAAAGAAAGAAAGAAAAAAAGAAAGAAAGGGTGAAAAATGTTTAGTAGTACGTGTGAGAAATAATAAGATTAGTTGAGATGGATTGGTATGTTTGACTTGGTAATAAAGTTTAAATAAATCTCAAATAAGGATTCAAATCAAACACAAACAGCGGAAGAACAAACATTAATATTAGTTCAATTAATTAAACCCGTAAACATCCATCAAGTAAGTGACGCCACCTGCTTATCTAGGTATACCAGCCATGTGGAATTTAAGAATAAAGACACATGTACCATGTTAAATATACTTAGTATAATCTAAAACAAACATACTATTCTATATCCGAATCACAATCCAGAAGCAAAGTAAAAACTTTGGAACTGACAAGTTAGGTTCGACACGTGAACTTCCACCAGGGGAGGGAAGCCGGGCGCTCCAGAAGGGTAAGCACCTCCTGTTTAGCTAGCTACACCCGCCACGTGTATGATTGTGTATATTAAGATATAACGTGATCAGCAGCACGATTGAGAAGCATAATACTGTTGAGGGCATTGATAAGCCTAGACTTTCAACACCAATGCATTTATTTTAAAGCAGCTTGTATTTTTGTTTAAAGTTCCCAACGTAGGAACATGCTAATCAAAAGCTCTGTAACTGACACCAATACATTTGTGTTCACATGCAAATTGCAATAATCCATGGCCAGAGCATCAGATCTTCATGACCGTTATCACAATATTGTTGACAAGTATGACGTGTCCAGAATTGCCTTTCATTTATTTGACATTCCATAGCTGCATGCTCCTTTTAATCAATTTTGATTAGAGACGTGGGAATGTGGCTAGCTAAACATGAAGTCCTTACGCCTCCAGAGTATCCGGTCACGCTTTTTGGATGAATGTTCACTTTTTTTTTTAAATAACTTGTTTCAATTTTTTTATTTTGTTTTTAGTGAGTGGTTTGGATATGGATTATAAGTATGTTTGTTTTGGTTAAGCATAATATCCTGATTGCAGTTGATATAAAGGTAACACGTTTCATATAACTTGCAACTTGTCAAAATTTTGGCTTTATTTTTTGAATTCTGATTTGAACGTCAAATTTTCGACACGGTGTTAGTTTTTTTAATTTGGTTTGTTGCAATACATGTCTTTAACCTAGAAACAAAGTTGCACACGTGTCGAGTCATTCTTTAAATAAATCTTATTGAATATCAAAGCTGGTTAGTAATGCAAAGTCTTGGTTTTAATCTTAAGTTGAGTACCGTACCTAATTCTGTATTTAAGACTGGCTAGAAAATACTAGACGAGTAAGTCGATGTTTCTGAGTCTTCTACATCGTTTTTAAACTCGTGGTAATCAAACATATTTTTAAGAGAAAGGTAGCTCTAGACGTCCACTTATCACCAGCGACAAAAATGTGAAACAAAGTTCGGGATGTATGCTCTGATAAGGATATTCAGGCATTATGCATTTGACATTGTAGCGTTTTAACAATCAAACATGGTTGTTAAGGTATGAGCCCGTTTAGTTCCCCATTTCTCTTAGCAATGAGCAAATGGTGACTAGAGCATCGGTAGGCATCTCGTTGTAAAAGCGTCAACGGTCAAAAGACGATTTTCCTTTCCATCTTGTGACGGTAGATAAGACTTGGGTGCATTATTACTAGAGAGATAATAGAGTTCAAAATCGTCAGTGGGTAGAACCTGGTTCCCAAAGAAAAAAACAAATTTCAAGACGCAACCATCTGCCTGTAAGGTGATTTTACCAAATATAAGTACAACAACTGAACTGTACTATGCACATTTGCTAAACTAACTGTCTGCCGTGTGAAACACTGAGACAAACTCTCTTATGGTGGTTTGCTGTAACACGACAACGCGCGAGTTCAGACTTTCAAATTTGCAACGGATGATGTTGAGCGAAACGGGTAAAAATTAATATCACATCCTGTCTTTCGTTTGGCATAGATCTAAGCGACTTCTTCTTCTGAAAAATCAAAAAATGATATCCAAGGACAACTTCTGGTCTGACAAAGAAGTCGTGAAGTTACTTGAGGAATAGGTCAATAGAAAGGACCCTGACTGTTTCAGTTCTGGGCTTATGGAACATGGATACCGTTTGTGTAAGTGCATAACACTAGAGAATACTTACATCGGAAAAAGCGGTAGATCTCTACCGGAAATAACTTAGACTGCTTACTGCTTACTTATTAATTCGACTTCGTGTTTCGATACTTTTCATTTAAGGTTATCCGATTGTTTTAAAATTGTATTTGTGTATTGATAGTCGATATAAACATTTTTAAGCAAACATGAAATAATACTTTATTTTGGTTTACATAATCAAATGTATTACTTGGCTAATCAAAAGTTATATTGTTAGTTTATATTTATAAAACATTTGGGTTTCTTCGCTGCTTTGTTCAAATGCATAATTTTCAGTGTGAAATTACATTTACGTTGACTACGGGATATTGCAAGCCTAGACTTATCAAGGCCCTCAAACAGTTTTATGACGGTCATCACAGTATTGTTGATAAGTGTCTAGGATGGCCCTGAATATATTTCACGTTCCATATTCCCATGTTCCTTTCACACAGTTTTGATTACATACATGACGGGTGTAGCTAGTTTATCAGGATGTGCTTACTCTTCCGGAGCACCCGGTCTCACTTCCATAGTGGAAGTTTACGTGTTTAACCTAACTTGTCAGTTCCAAAATTTATACTTTGCTTTTGGATTGTGATTCGGGTATGGATTAGTATATTTGTTTTTAAATTTGCTTCAGAATTTTCAATTAATTAAGTCTACAACACTTTCAGAGTTTCCGTATTGCCTATAATTTATTGTACATAAATTAACAAATGTATTTTTTGATTCAGTACTGATAAAATTGTAATACATCAGCAAGTTTAAACTAAAATTGAATTTGACCACATTGATTTATATTAATATCTAAAAGTAAATGAAATAAGTCCAATATTCCATAGAACAACCATTCTCTGCTTATAATACTGAGCCGCTTTCAAAGACGTCTCCTACAATTGTAAAATTAAACAAATTACAATGCATTACCTTGCAGAGAACATTATAAACATTTGTAGGCTTATGTAAACGATTTTTATTATAGCCGTATAGTTATACAACATATATTTACGATCACGTTAATAGGCGAGTGGTCTACAACACATCATAACGGACAATAGCGTCTCTCACCGACGTGGTAAGAATACCAACCAAGAGAGTTCAGTTAATTCGCATGACGATGAACGATGGTTATCTCTAGTCACTCAAACCTCCACAACCAGTAAATCAACAACCTCGGTATAAGTAAAAGAAGCATGACTTGGGAACAAAAACCATGTCTTCACTCTATTCCCCACCAATTACCCTGAACAGATTCACACAAAACGCTTATTATCTTTCTGCTTCTTGATTTCACTTGGAAAAAATGATCACACACGCGGCGGTTGTAGCTAGCTAAACAGGAGGTGCTTATCCTTCCGGAGGGAGCACCCGGCCTCACTTCCATGGTGGAAGTTCACGTGTCTAACCTAACTTGTCAGTTCCAAAGTTTTACTTTGCTTCTGGATTGAGATTCGGACATATTAGTATGTTTGTTTTTTATTAAATAATTTTCTCAGTATGATTTTTTAAATGCCAATAGTAATTTTCACAGTTATCTGGTGTTTTCGTCAACCAAAATCAGATCCAATCATCAGGTAGTATTAAATTTACATCTACATACATGTAGTGAGTTTTATATAAGAGAAAGCGCAATTATTTTATAAAACATTTAAACTGCTCGATTAATAAGTATACTGGGTACATTTATACATTATAATAAGTCTGGCTCAGATAGTTAAAGCTACACAACAACACAAGACACAGCTTTGCCCCTCTCTTCCTCCTGTCTCTCTCTTCTTACTATTATTATATAATTAACAATGCGTTATTATAAATCACTACTGCAGCTCTGGTTAAAATTCTTAATCAAGTTGAAACACAAATCACGTTGATTCAGTATACTCACTCAATCGGTTTTCTTTGACATTTCGTTTTTGCAAATCTATAATATTAAAAATAACAACCATGTAAAATTCAAAAACGAAAGTTTTAACAAATGGTTCTTGACCGAATTCATCAAAGAACCATTATGACTGGTCAACTAGGTTTTTCTTGATACAAGCACGGTTATCAAGATTCTGCCATGCGTTTTATAACATTTAATTATTTAGGTAATTTTTAGTGAAAGGGAAATAGCACTAAGGAAAATTTAGCATACCAACTCCGGTTAATGATTTATCCTGCAAATTTTAATGCTTTGCACCGAGGCTTGTAAAACATCTTTATTGTTTTTGAAAGATTACTCCCACAAAAAATTTGAGGTGCGGACTGGGAAATTATTTACATGTTTACTTCCAAAAGAAAAAGATTTTAAATATTTGGCGGTGTAAACTATAGCTAATAATTGTAACAAACATGTCACAATCTTATGTTTGATTGAAAATACTCTTCAAGTCGGTCACTATTGACTCTTAAATTAAAATCCCTGCTCCATTTATTTACAATAAAGATGAAATAATGGTTAAATTTATAACTATCTTACGAAAAAAAAGGAATATATATAGATTTTGGTTTTTGACACTTCAATTTTTTGAAAACACATATTTCATTTAATTACCGCTTATTTACAAAAGTTGTACCAAAAATTCCTCATTTGGTCTTTACTTACACCTTATTTGTTCCGCCAGATTTTTCAGGGACATTTCCCGTTTATGAAGTGGTTGAGGATGATATCCATATCCACCGTATCCACCGTATCTACTGTATGACCTGATCGAAACAGAGACCTGAAAAAAAGGATTACTGTCAGTGTCATTTTGTTTGAGACGGTGAATAATGCCTTATTTATATAGAAAACAAAATACATCTGAATAATTATTCTTACTTGTACAAGTTGAAACAGGAAGTATGTATGCGCATCAGTGATTAGCGCTAGCTCATATAACGAAAACGTCACTAAGGACATCATTTCCGGTATTAACATCGTCATTTTCACTATGTAGAATCCCCATAGCGCCAACATTTTCTTTTCTAGGGAAATACGCTTTGGGAAATGCGGATGAAACACACATTTTTCAGTTACGACTAGGTACAAGAAAGTAAAATATCAATTTTTGCAATTTCTTTTGATTTTCTATGGAAGGAAAGCGTTATTTATCGTCACAAACAAATCGGCTTTTAGTAAGTTTGAAATATAAGAAACATTAAGCCTTGAATAAAATGTCGGTAATAAGAACGTACATGTCTTTGAATTATATCGACCTGAAAGAAACGATAAAGAGATATATGTGTAATAACATACTGTACAAGATTAAATTCCACAGTACTACACGATCGTTTCGGAATAATACAATATCTCATCAGTAGTGCTTATACCAAAATTGTGAAACATTTTTAGGATGTTGAAAAAAAATATCTAAAGGACCAAAAATCATTTTAACAAATTTAGGTAAGAAAATCTTTGAAAAAGACCGTATACCTTATATAATGAGTATATATCTGGCAATACAAAATTTTGCTTACTGAGTTTGTGATATCAACTTGCACTTACGAGGTGAGAAATCTACTTCTAATGACATCGTTTTATTATGTTTGCACACTTTTTTGCTACTTATAATGCCTTTATGTTATTTTAGTTTCACTGACACATTGTAGTTTTAAAAAGAAATAGCCTTTCCACAAGCATTCTGTGTTTAAAATTGAGTACATTAAATAAGGTAAATCTAATGATGTTGTAAAGTTAACTACCGTAGCCAAGTTGCTGCCAAATGTCAATTTTGATCAAAATCAAAATACATATGCATCTTTGCATTTGCAAAGTGAGAAATCTACCTCAAATGGCATCGTTCCATGTTGTTTGGCACTTTTATGTT
Source organism: Anadara kagoshimensis (assembly GCA_021292105.1). NCBI lineage: Eukaryota > Metazoa > Mollusca > Bivalvia > Arcoida > Arcidae > Anadara > Anadara kagoshimensis. Next base: position 7,710,532 of record CM037868.1, on the reverse strand, counting down.
ACCTATAATATAACTATTTTATTTTTTGTATTTGCCTTTTGGATGTGACTTTGGCATCGACCTGTGTTTTGTGTTTAATTTTTATAAAAAATTGCAGCTGAATGCGGATTTTTGAAAAATAAGAAACAATAATTACCATTCGAAAAAAAGAACATAATCTAGAAATAAACGTATTTAGGTTGATTTTAATAATTACAAAGAGTTAGCTTACCTGAACTATTACAATAAGTAATGCAGCAACTATCATAAGCTTCATCTTGTCTTTTTTTAATGTAGTAACACCAAAATGTTGCATTTAACAACAAATCTCGGTTTTATACTGGGGTTAAGCTTGAGAGGACATCTTATGTCAATGACCGAATCACATCACAATTTTTAAAACACACTATAGTTGACAAATTGCTAGAGCTTGGGACCTTTTACATTTATAAATGTACACAATAATTGCTTATAAATAATGACAAGATAAATCTCGGTTTCTACCCGGTCGTTGATCTTTTGACGGCGTGTGAACACTACTTTAACAAAATAAGAACACATGTAATTAAAAAAATACTTTTGCCTATTTTTGTTCCTAGATTAAATTTGAATATCTTCAAAATACTAAGATGTACACTTCCATTCAAAGCATTTTCAAATTCAAATTTGTTTCAATATAACTTGAATATCTTTAACAACTTTAAAAACGTGGTTACTCAATGTTTGTCCGAGTACTAATGATGAGAAATTGTATTCCCAAATGGCCGAAAAATTAACACTGGTATAATATATCATTGTAAGAGTATGTGCCTAATTTCGGTAAACAGACCTAAGGATGAGATATAACTCATAAACTCAAACAAAAAAACCAGAAAAGAAGCCAAAATAAACACAATAGAGACACACAGCTCACCTAACATCGCCTAACTGAAAATGAAAAAAAGTTACACATATCTGAAACGATTCATTTTTCTTTCGTTTCAAGTTCCGTTTCATATTTGAACTTATAACTCAATTTACTTGTCAGTTACAAAGTTTTTACTTTGCTTCTGGATTGTGATTCAAACATGAATTCGTATGTTTTTTTTTATTATGACGCCACATTGTCGAAAGCCAACACGAGTAAGAAAACTAAAGTGAATGCAACACTGGCAGGTTTGACAAGAAAAATAGACTTGAAAAACTCACAAATACAACAAAACACGACAGTAGATCTTACTCGCTATTACTGGCAAATGTGTACACTTCACTTCTTTTCACAGGAAGCACATGTTTCATCATTACAACATGACAAATGTTTTAAAGTATCAGCCAATCAATGTGTAAAAGTAATTGGCATTGTGGGAAATTCGAAACGGCGTCTTGACAATCACGCGCAGTCAGATAGCAAACAAACAATAACTATTTCTTGTTGTGTGGAAAAAATTATTTCCAATGGATTTGAATAGGATATAATTTATGTGATTATAAAAATTATCCTTACTGCATTAAGAAATGTACCATTTAGTTCCTATAGGAATTATATATATATTATATATATTATATATATATATATATATATATTTATATATATATATATATATATATATTAAACTAGTGCTACCCGTGATTTAGACGAAAAAACCTAAACATGACTTGTGTCTCTTGTACATTAAGGCCAAGTGGTACAAATGGACGCTGACGTTACGCATGTCGTGTACAAATCTATGTACTTTCATCATGGTATTATTCTAAGTCCTAACTTTAAGTAACTGTCACCCTAGACATAATTTTGATAAACAACTTGCAGGGAATAAAATACATACTATCTATCAATTAAAAATATTTATGAAAACATACAAGAAAAGTATCATAAATGCCATTCACAGATATATTCAACAGATACCAGTGATTCACTAAAGATTTGCCTTTTTATACCTTCAATTGAAAATGTTTTTTTCACAAAATTTAATTGATGATATCTTTTTTAATATTGTTTCTATTTTCAAATCTTTCAAATTTTAAAAATTTAAAATTTTCATATTTTTTCATAAACTATGACTTTTAAAATGTATTTGCAATGACATCATGGAACTTTATACTGAACTACGGGGTGTATCTGCAGAATTGCGCATGTATTTTCGAGCTTGGTGGTTTTCAGTCACTTTCTTTGGCCAAGTAAAATGTTTTGAATTATAATGATTTTTAGGTCCCAATAGTTCAATATCTTTTTCATGTTTCAAATGTACCATTGATAATATATCCCTGACTCTGATCGACCGATGTTCTTGCATTTTTGAAGTACCATCATTGACTTTTAATATGGATAATAAGGCCTTGTTCTTCTGCTATTCAAAGTAATAATGTTTCTGAATATTATTATTTCTATCATAATTATTATCCCATAGTGTCAAGGAATATAAAAACTGTAATTTATAAAGTAATTTGTATAAAAATCATAAACTTATATATTCACTTTAACATCGAGAAGCACAAACACAACACTCCTAGTGTACGGTACGATGACGTTGCAAGTTTGCTGATCCTTGAGCAATATCGTCAAACATCGTGACGTTATTGTTAATTTTGGTAATATTTTCGCATCAGATTACATCTTTGAAGTTTTATACAGAAAAATCAAGCAATGGGACATATGTGTTTCTTTATATTTTCAGAAACTTTAAATTCAGAACAACATTATGTTTGTTTTTCCAAAAATTGTAGGACAAACTGTTATTTTTCTACACTGAAAAATCGCGATTTCCTATTAATTTTATGTTAAAATCCAGACTTTTTTACTTTTTTGACGCTTTATAGCTTTAAAAAGTAAAAAAGGGACCCCTATATTTTTTTACATTTTCAGATACGCCTCAAATTTGTTTTACAAGACTAGTATGGAAAAAAAATCAGAAACTTGTAGGATAGTGCCCATTTGTACCACTTGGCCTTAATATACTCTCTGTGATCAACAGTTAAAGTAAATGTCAAGCAAACAATCTACAGAAATCACGCATGTTCATGCTTTATTTGTTATAAAATAGACCTATTGTATACATTGCCATAGTGATCTATTCACACAGTGTAAAACGACTTATTTAGAAATGCATTCAATAAAGTCGGATTACTCATCTAGTGAGTAATACTGATATGTATTTTAAAGAGTCGTGGACTTCTACTACAAATTTAATAACTGTGAATATAAAAGATGCACATGTTCTAAACGACATTATATCATTAACCAAACAGTGTATTAGCCTACAAAGATACCTTAATAAAACGTGACGTCTCGCAGTTCCATGTTCCTTTCACACAATTTTGATTACACACGTGGCGGTTGTAGCTAGCTAAACAGGAGGTGCTTACCCTTCCGGAGCACCCGGCCTCACTTCCCTGGTGGAAGTTCACGTGTCTAACCTAACTTTTCAGTTCCAAAGTTTTTACTTTGCTTCTGGATTGTGATTAGGAAATGGATTAGTGTGTTTGTTTTTGATTACATATAAAAGAACTACAAAATCAAATTACAAACTACCATTGAATCGAAAAACATAGGTAAAAACGACGGGAAAATGTAATATGTTTATCGATGAGGGTTCTATAGATCTTTATTTGAATAATAACTACAAACAAGTATATTTTGTACATATTGTTATATATAATTTGTGTATCATGAAAAAACCCGTATGAAAGATGAAAGTATGGGTGAATAAGTGGTTTCTTTGTCTTAATAAATTATGTAAATACTTTGAAAAAATATAAATAAAAAGTAATTAATGTGATAAGTAGATGTGTTTATGACATGTATGGAAACAATTTAGTTATTGATCTGCCAGTCTATAAGTCTAAAATTCAAATAAAACCGTTTTCATCAGACGCACAGTGAATTTAAATAATGGTTGTCACGTAGTAAAATGATTTTATCGTCAATAATTGTATCTTATAAGACAAAACTCTTGGCTCTGAAGATGCGCATTAAGGTTTTAAATTTTAAAAATATTAATTAAAACTTCGCCCTTTAAAAGAAAATGATTGATTGTGACAATTCTAATTAAATTTTGAAACAGGAAATGATAAAATTGCCGCTTCAAAAACTTTGTAAACTACAACATATTGACAGTTATTGCTTATATTTATAATACTAATTGTCTATAAATCTGATTAGAAATTGCAAAAGGCCCCGAATTTTATGTTAGAAAGTATTGTTTTTCATTTTATTTGCTGATTTTGTCAGTGAATGGAACATCTCCATTACTTCTTTTCAGAACACTTGGCACCGCCTTATATATCACTTCAGTGCATTTAGCTACGCCTTCCTTGATACCACATTAACAAAATGCAAACCAAATTTAGAGTTGACGAGAGGTAGACAGGTCATGCTCGATTACTGGGATGTAAACGTTATTTTCCTCAATTAATTTATGTAACCAAAAACAAACATACTAATCTATGTCCAAATCACAATCCAGAAGCAAAATAAAAACTTTGTCACCGACAACTTACGTTAGACACGTCAACTGCCACCAGGAAAGCAAGGTCGGGTGCTCCGAAAGGGTAAGCACCTCCTGTGTAACTAGCTACATCAGCCATTATTATTCATGGTTAATTGTATTCGATCGTTCCATGTTACTTTCATTTTTATTTTGACATTACACGTTGCGGTTGTAGCTAACTAGACGAGAAATGCTTATTTCCGATGCACTCGGTCTCGTTTCCCTAATGAACGTAAACTTGTTTAGCTAACTAACCAGTTTAAAAGGTGTTTAGGACTAATGCTGTAACAATCAATACTGTTATACAATTAAATCTTGACTTTATTTTTGGGATTTAAATTATGTGAACATTGGCTAATATAGATTATTGTTTGATCTAGAAAATAAAAATACAATAGAAGAAAGAGAAGCCGATAGAGATTAATTTAACCAAATACAATCTGTCATAGTTCGCAAAATTACAAACAAATGAAAACATCCAACAGTGCAAAAATACAAACATATACGAAATACCTACTTCAATCGCTAAAATAAATATACGACAAATCAAGCGTTATACACTATATACAACAGGAGGTGTGTACCCTTGCGGAACACCCAGTCTTATTTTTCTGGTGTTAGTTCACGTGTTTAACCTAATTTGTCGGTTTATAAGTTTTAACTCTGCTTTAAAAATTTTGATCTGGAGATAGATTAATATGTTTCATCTTTTTATTTTTACAATATATAACTTTTTAACTGGACTAAAAGGCTTTTATATTTCACTAATAATATAATATGTTGTTCAAGTTGAATGATGTAAGATAATTGAACGAATAGTTATGTTTTGAGTAAACTAATCCAATTATTTTTCTGAAAGTTGGATGTTGGATATTTTGTATATATGACAACAAATATAGTAATTTTATAATATATGAGGTTTAGTATTAGAAAAAGCAAACAAACACAAACAAAATATTTGCTTTAAAAAGTAATTGCTGCTTTAGTTCAAAGCCCTTAGTCTTAACGCGCCATATATAAAATGAAAAAAACTACCTTTTTATCTTTTTCCATCAAATGGTCATTGACCATATAAGTCACATAAACAAAAAAGTATATTAAGTCTACCTATTAAATCGTAAATCGTCTTTATTTTAAAGAAAAATAAGTAAAAGGCTATATTTGGAACTACAGTCGACGCTATACTAACGGATAAATCGTAAAGGAGCACCTGCTTTAAAAGCCCAGTCACTGTATTCCACTTGCTCTTTATAAACGTTATTCGGTCCTCTATATAAGGAGCACCTGTCCATTAATGCCAATTTTACTGGTTCCCTTTGGTGGGCTTTATAGGTGGATTGACTGTATATAACAAACATGTCATACCTCAAAGGTTCTATTGTCCACTTACCTTATTTATTTACAAAATACTTTATTCTACTGCTAAAAGTGTACTTATATATTCTTTATTCAGATAAATATTTTGAGCTCGATGCTCATATTACAATAATTTAATAATCAATACAATTTTTGCATGTGAAAGATGTCAGACTTCAAAGTAGTATTTATACAGGGTTTACACATTATCATACATTCTAAGAAACTTTTATACCAAACTTTTTTATATATCTGTCTCGCAACATAAATGACAAATATGCATATTTTCCAATATCATAACTATTGGACATATTGGGTGTTTTCATAATTTCATAGAAATCATAATATTTAGACATGTATATATCAATCTTACACTCATACCTTATATCCCTTTTTAAATTGACAATAAAATAAAAAATGTACTTCGTTTTCTACCTCGTTTTTACCCTGAGTTAAACAATATTTGAATAGACTATTTTCCCTTATAATTTTCTCACTTCTACCCGTTTCTTTTTCAAGATTATGACTCGACACTCTAAGTCGGCATAAGACCACTCTAATAGATTTGCTCACTATATCTGTCAAATAACTTTCAGGCTCAAAAAAAGTTTGATAGTATTATAAAATTCTAACTAACTAGTATTGTTTTTCATGTCATTCATGTCATTCATTGATATAGGTATCCTTAACCCCTTGTATCAACTTAGATATAAACAATATCAATATTTGCTACTCCTTGATAGAGCCACACATGATGAAAACCATATCTATTTAATATATTACAAATATGTGAGGTCCAGTTATGAGTAGTTTTACCTGCCTCATGTCTCTCAAGTAGCATGTTATAACAGTGTTTTGGATACCTTGAATCATTCATCAACAAAATTTTAAACCAGTATTTAATATTTTTAAAATGTAATTTAAACAATGGAAACCTGCCTAATTACCATATACAGTTATAGTTGGAGTACTATTTTTAACTTGTAGTAGCCGTTTACAAAATTTTAATTGTACTTTTTCTATGAGTTCAGAAATTTTGAACCCCCATAATTCTGATCCATATGTTAGAATTGGTAAAACCATGCTATCAAATAGCCCTGTCGTTAGGCACATCATATAGTCGCAGAACCTTGTACAGTATGAACAGAGATTTTTTAGCTGCTAGTGCCAATTCACTTTTACATTTGTCACAGCTGAGTGTGGAGGTGATCATCATTCCGAGATATCTATAGAAGCTTACAATTTCAATATTTACCCCCCCCCCCTTTGTAGTACCATTTTTTTGGATGATTTAATGGGACCCCCTTACGAAATACGATAATTTTTGTTATTAACATTTATTTTCATACTGTAATTGTTGCAAAACGTTTCTAGTTGACATATCTGTCTTTGTAGATTTACCACTGTGTCTGCCATATTAACAATGTCTTCAGCGAATAATAACTGCACCAAGTTTGGAACGTCATCGTCTTTGAAAATACCACTACAGCCTTCAAGTGTTTTTATCAACATGTTGATAAACATGACCAAACAGGGGACTTAACATGCAACCTTGTCTTGTACCCACCTTACGTTGGAAAAATTCAGATATTCCATTTCACAACCGCACACAAGCAGATAATTGCGAGTACATAGATTTTAGGATTTTGGTTATTTTTGCACTTAAACCACATTTAATCAGGGTGTATAGGACCAAATCGTGTTGTACACAGTCAAACGCATTTTAGAAATCTATGAACAAACAGATATGCGTCCTTTCTTCTTACCCAAGTATTTTTGCACTACTGACTGAAGAATAAAACAATTGTCTATTGTTGAATAACCCAGCCTGTATCCACCCTGTTGCTAAAAAACAACTCTCTTTCTTTAGCCCATAGAATGAGTCATGTGTTGTTTACTTTAGTAAACGCTCTTCCTAGGACACTTAGTAGGAAACTACCCCTTTAATTTCCAGGAGTGTTTTATCACCTATTTTGTGAATAAGACATACGGTAGCTTTTCCCTATTGTTCCGGAAAATACCAGTGTCTAAGATTTTATTGAATAAAAGTACTATATGCACTTGCACGACACTAAACGAATATTTGAACATTTCAATTACCAAACCATCTGTCCTAGGGGCTTTTCCGTTTTTCATCTGATGCATGGATGTAGCTACCTCATCCGCTTTGATAAGCAAGTCCAATATATCGGAGACTGTTTACTTGTGTAAGATTTAAAACGTGTATATAGCTACACTATTTAGAGTCGATATAGATATAAATAAAATAAAAATGTTGGACAAAAGTATTTCCGATTTTACCACTTTGTTTATTGTAGATACGATTTGTATGCATACACATGCTCTAGAATTAGGTTTAATTTTGAGCTGTTTCCTATTATGAAAAATATATATACGAGGGGAGGTCAAAAAGTTCATAGAACGAGGTATATAATGCCGCAACAAACCATACATGTTATTATTATTTTTCAATATAGTCCCCATTTACCCCAATGCACCTAGCACACTTTTCTTTCAGACTGTCTATACCTTTGAAATAGTAGTCTTCGGATTGGTCCTGGAACCATACCTCTGTGGCAGCCTTAAGTCCATCATCATCAGCAAATCTGATTCTCCGTAAATGGGATTTCAAATTTCTAAATAGGAAATAATCACTGGGTGCCAAATCGGAACTGTAAGGTGGGTGATTAAGTTGTTCGAATTTGCATTCACGAATCTTGCTTGTGCAATCTTTGACTTGTGCACAGTAGCATTGTCGAGATACCCCTCGGCTCAACTTTCCCGTCCTTTTTAATTTAATAACAGCTTTCAGCTGCTTCATTAGATCAGCATAGTAAGCCCTATTGATAGAGATTACAGCAGGTTTATAATTGATTAACAGAACACCCTTAAAATCCCAAAACACAGTGGCTATGACTTTGCCAGATGATGGTTGGGTTTTGAATTTCTTTTGTGGGGGTGAGCCAGAGTGCTTCCATTGCATAGATTCTTTTTTGGTTTCTGGGTCCCAATGATGAATCCATGTTGTATCACCAGTTACTAAACGTAAATGAAAGCTCTCCGTGTTATCATTATGAATGCCAAGAAGCTCCTGACTCGAATGGAGTCTTTGGAAGCGATCCTGCACATTAAGGTTTATGGGGATCCATCTTGCGGATACTTTTGACATCCCACGATGCTCGTGGATAACCGTGTACACACTTCCATGTGACATGTCACACTCCCTAGCTATGTCATCAATCCTAATTCGACGATCATTAATGATGAGGGTCTCCACAGACGTGACAGTTTCCTTTGTGATGACATTAGCTGGCCGACCTGACAGTGGGTCATCCTTCAATGAGGTGCGCACACGTTTAAATTTAACTGACCATTTTGCCACTGTGGAATAGGCAGGACCACTGTTACCGTACATCTCGGCCATTCGCCGGTGAATTTCTTTGGCATTTAATCCCTCTACTGTGAGGAACTTTATTACGGCCTTAAACTCAACATTTGATTTTCCATGATTGCTTGATGGTCACCAACTTTGAATGCTTTTGAGAATTAAACAAATATGTTGTGATAAATAAACTTGATATGTTTAAAATGGCGGAATGCTGTGTTGTCTTAATAAGTAAAGAAAATGTGTGTTACGCTTGGCTGAATACGCTGTTAAATGAACTTTCTGACTTCTCCTATCATGCAAAGTCCCATTATGTGTTTTCGTAACTAAGGATATGTGGTTTTTTTTCAAATTGATGTTTTTCCTTATGTTTTTTGTATTGTGCCATTTGATACATTTATGTCACAAGCAGCTTTTTTTATTTTTGATTTGACTAACGTCTGAATTTAACTCAGAAATACCAATCAATAACAGAAAAGTAACTTGTAACTTGTAACGTGCGAGATAGTTGACATAATGTAAAAAGTAGACAGAAAACATTCTTGCTTTGTCAGTGTGTAAATGTTTTTCTTTTCCTTTGGCATTGACATTGGAACAAGAACATATAAATGCTTGCTCAATAACTTCGGTGATTGTGATCCTTATTCAATTGATATTTCATATAGTGTAAGTTTAAACTACATTAAAAAATATTTTTCCATCAAATGTTAATTCTGAAGGAATAAAGACAAGAAACATAAACGAGGCTTTAACCTATAATTTTCTTCCTTTCATGTTTTGCACATACTTTACGACACAAATGTTTATAAAAACGGAATAACAAATTGATTCGTAAATGTGGAATTATCAATGAAATTAAATCATTTACTTGCAAATATTATCAATTATTACTCATTACTTTCATTTCTGTTGCATTTCTAAAGGGACAGAAATCCAACAGATACACACAGTAGGCTATAACCTTTAGCAATGACCGGTTCCTCTCGGTGTACTTTATAGGTTAAACAATCTGATGTTCAAATCACTATGTTTTTTACAATGAATTACGCTTTATTGTTATAGAAAATCAAATAAGTATGAATAAAGATTTGTAATTTTTACATATATGTACCTAGACTCAACAGGAAATCTGTATACGCATCTGTGATTAGAATGGACTATTTCACGTTGATATACACAGCAATTGACGGATATTGCTGCATATATCACGTAAAACGTCACCAAGGGCATCACTTCCGGTATAAACATCATCATTTTGTCTTGTGAAATCCCTATAGCGCCAACATTTTTCTTTCTACAGAAATGCTTTATGACAATCGCGGATGCGCATACAGGATACCATTTACGACTAGAACAAGTAAGTGAACAACATCAAACATTAATAACGTTTTTTAAATGTTCTATAAAGTGAAATTCGCTGTCAAAACAGTGATTCGGACAATGAGTATAAACTGCCTTATTTACATAGTTTAATATTCCTGCCTTCCTCAATTTTAATTACACACGTAACGGACGATGTTAGCTAAACAGGTCTGGGATGCTTTTAGGTACGTATTTTCGACTGCACTTCCCTTTTGAAACTTTACGTGGTTAACTTAATTTACCAGTTTCAAAGTTGCTGCAATATACCTGCTTGCCCTGCTTATGGTGTATTTGTTTCCCAATTAATACGCTATGGTAGATATTGTTCCCACTACCGGGACTTTGTATAACGAAGTAGGCTGCTTGCAAATAAATTGTTGACTCAGGGATATTGCAAGCCTAGGCTTATCAAGGCCCTCAAAAAGTTTAATGGCCATCATCACAGTATTGTTGATAAGTTTGATGTCTCTGTGTCCAGGATTGCCCTGGATATATTTGACGTCTCATAGTTCCAGGTTCCTTCCACACAATTTTGATTACACACGTGGCGAGTGTAGCTAGTCAAACAGGGGGTGCTTACACTTCCAGATCACCCGGCCTGACGTGTCTAACCTAACTTGTCAGTTCCAAAGTTTTTACTTTGCTTCTGGATTGTGATTCGGACATGGATTAGTATGTTTGTTTTTTATTGTTACTTTGGGATTGTGATTTAGACATAGATTGTTATATTGTGAGAAACTTGCTTCATTCTATTAAGATGCTGTACTGGAAACAAGCTCTACCAAACGTACTAATTGGGAAACAAATACATCGTATATAGGATAAGCAAGTATTTTGCTGCATAGAAAAAATGTTTGATTTTATTTTGGCGTTTGGATTTTAACTTATATATATTACACTTGAATTTTTTGCACAAAAACCAACAATAAAACACTTTGTATAATATTTATTTTCTGGATTACAAACAATCTTAGTAAAATTCAAAAGTTTTCATTAACAGCTGTAGTATGTATATATAATTATAACGCTACGGTACACGTATATATATTTTGCGGTGTACTAGTTCTCGCTTATTTCGTGGTAGTTAGTATTTGGCGTAAATGTACTGTACAATCGTTAAAATTTCGTGGTTTTGAATTTTTAAAAATTTCGTTTGGAGAAAATTTTGTCGAAAATAAATCCCGTGTTGACACCCAATTAATTGGTCATTTAAAAATGCAAATCAGTTGAAAGTACAGTTCAATCACGTTATATCGAATTTCCGGAAAGGTTGAACTAATTTTAGGTTCCGTAGATGAAATTCAATGACAATAATGTTTTTACTAAGATTTATCAGTCAACTCGAACTAAAATCCTTTAGTCCTATGAATTCATAAAGAAACAAAAACCGTGTTTTGATAAAATTACTTTTAACACCTGTCTGCAGTTTGGCACTTTCCTGTCATAAACATGTGAAAAATAAATTTGATTTTTTTATCTTAAACTGACCTCGTGGCTTCCAGTAATTATATTCCTTGCAAAAACAAAACAATTACACAAATTGAAAAGCCGCTGTGTTTATTACTGCCAAGCTAAACATGACTCCCGACGGTTGAAGCTATATGTGATCACTACTCATTCTCAAAATCCGGAAATGTTGGGGAGATGATTAAATTCAAAACGTAACGGGAAAGTGCATGATATAGACAAGACTGGATGACTTATTTTGTCGGCAAAATAGAAAAAAATTCACAGAAATATCTAAAACAAATAGAATTTAAAAAAAAACCACACATAAAATGGGCAATGACAACGAGATAATAACTATTGGAGTTAATAGGAAGTCATTCCTGGTCGGCAAAAGAACGACCCCCTTTTTTTTGACAGCCGTCCGCAACTTCGTTTATCTCGAACTTACATCAAATAAGTCGAACTAATTTAGACCTGGTAAGTAAATATTAATATAACTTACTCATCAAAATAATGAACTTAAATTTTCAACGAAATTTTAGATTCTACAGTGTATATATATATGCGAAATTAAACACATATGTCTGTTATATAAACAATACTTTTGTAAAATATATTGTGGTCAAACAATTACAATGTGTTTTTCATATACAGCAAAGCTAATTAAAACGCCGATTATTTAAAGCTACATGTAGAGCCTTCGTCGGTAAATTACAAAGATACAACAGCAGTCAATAGTATCCCTTTAAACCACTGAATCTTTTTTAACGTTGTTTCCTACAATTATGGAAAAAACTAATTATAATACAAACTATATAATAATAATTATACACAGTTATTCAAATCTATTTTAGAGTTTTTAATAGAAAACCTAGAACCATTGATCCTTGCTAAAACAATCCAACCAATATTGTGTGTACAAATTTTGCAACAAACATATGCGTAGTTAGTATTGATTAAAAACTTTTCAACGATGTATCAGCAAAGACAAAATGTGTTAATTAATAGTTTTATGGAATATACATATTTATGAAATCAGAAACAAACATATCCATTCGTGATCAAATAGCAATATAAAAGTAATCGAAAGCAAAGAAAAACATACAAATAATTGTCCATATCAAACCCAGAAGCAAAGTGAAAAGGAGAAACTGACAAATCAGGTGAAACAGATTAACTTATACCTATATATTTTATATTTTCGTTATTTGGTTTTTTTTCAACTTCTTTGCAAAAATAATGTTTCACAAATTTCGTCCAAACACTACTGATAGGGAACTTTATTTTGGAACGGACGTCTAGCAATGTAACAGTGACACTGGTATTTATGTTAGCACAATATACTGAAAGGGGTTATTTTCGCGGGGTGAAAATTTCGCGATTTCTGAAATCTTGCATTTTCCTTGGGTGTAATTTTCTAGTAACCAATGGGTGAATATGCTATATATGTGATATATAAACCAGTATGGTAGACACTTTTGCGTGAGTAAAATTTTCGCGGTAATTTCCTTAGCGCGAAATAAGCGAAAGTTTTACCCCCTTACAGAATGTGATCTCAACTTATAGTCATTATGTTAAAGCTTGTTTCCACTCTGGGAACTTTATACAACGAATTGTTGACCCGCGAATATTGCAAGCTTTGACTTTTAAATTTTATGGTCGTCCAATAGTTCCATATTTCTTTAATTCAAATTTGATTACACACGCGCCGGATGTAGCTAGCGTAAGAGGAGCTTACCATTTTAGATGACCCAGCCTCACTTCATGGTCGAAGTTCACGTGACTAACCTAACATGTCATTTTCAAACTTTTACTTTGTTTCTGTATTGTGATACGAACATTAATAAGTATGTTTTTTTATTATATGAGAAAAGAAAACACATTTCTCGTTACATATATTTATCTATCTATCTGTCTATCTTAAGCAATATCATTAGTTGGGCATTAGTATATCATTGTGGCAATGACATCAATCTATAAGCAACTGGAACAACAATCACTTTAAATACAGTGTACTTACTTAGTTCAGCGCTCCGTTTCTGTAAATCTAAAAATAAAATAAACACTTGTGATATTTTAAATAACAAACGACAGTGTATGTTTTGACTTCACAGTCGAATATCTACAGAAAACAGCAAGTATAATTTATCAAAAACCGTGAAATGTCACTCATCTTATGTATATATATATTCAATAGTAATATTAATATACAAAATATAAATTCTTATGATGAGTGCAAATATTGTGAACACTGGATATTTAAGTTGTTCGGTGAAATAAAAAAAATAAAAAGTAATGTCTCGCAATAAATTATATTTATGTGCAAATAAATGGAATCATATAGCAGGGTTTAATTTTTGAGTGTCTTGATAAAGGCTGTATATCCAAAATATTGACATATATCAAATATTATATTGTTATTTCAAAAGAATACTACTCTATTTTTTGTCTTTCGCAGATAAAAAAGAAATGTCATGAGAATATTTTCGTTTTGTGAAAATGTGTGCCTTCATCAATGCAGTGGTAATAAAATAACAAACTATCTAGAATTTTTATTGAATTACGTGTCGCCCCCTATCAATATATAATAAATGGCACTTACATTCGGATCGATGATGTTTTTGTTTTTCACACATCGAAAATAGGCTAATTTCTTTTCTCTTTACTATCTAAGCTATTTATCATTTACTTTTACTTTTATACTTTTAATTTTGACTGTGTTTGTTGTGTCGCGTTTGAAATAACCAATTTCTTTTTCTACTTTTAATATTAACTGATTATATATCTACTTACCTACAATCCTTTCCGCCATGTTTTTCAAATACCTTTCACGTTTAGTTAGTGGGGAATTAACGTATCCGCCGCCGTATCCTCTTCTTGGCGCTACCGCAACCGCAAACTGAAAAAAATATTATTTGAATTTGAGTATGAATATATTTATAGTTATAAGTAAAACCTTATATTAAACGCCAACTTACTGTTAATGTTCAAATCATAAACCAAAAACAGAGGGAACACTTTGTCGACTGATGATTTTGTTAAACCTCAAAAAGTTTTATGGCCGTGATAACAGTTTTGTTGATAATTTTTACGTCTCTCTGTTCAGGATTGCCCTGGATATATTTTACTTCCCATAGTTCCATGTTCCTTTCACACAATTTTGATTACACATGTGGCGGGTGTAGCTAGCATTACAGGAGTTGCTTACCCTTCCGGAGCACCCTGCCTCACAACCCTGGTGGAAGTTCACGTGTGTAACCTAACTTGTCAGTTCCAAATTGTGTACTTTGCTTCTGGATTGTGATTCGGACATGGATTAGTATGTTTGTTTTTGATTAAACACGTGAAATTGTACCAAGGCCAGATGCTCCGAACGAGTAAGTGCCTCCCGTAAGTTTAAGCAAAACCAATACCTAAACACACATCAAAATCGTATACATATAAAAAAGCAGTCTCCTACCTGACCCATAACAAGCAGTAGTGCTACAACGATCAACAGCTTCATGATGCTCTATCTTATAACAGTATAATTGACGATTTAAATGGAAAGTCGTCGTTTTATACTACTTTTCATGCTCAAACGATTACCCGAGGTAAACGACCTGATTATATAAAGTATTGTTAATATTACGAGTTGTCAGAATGTCAAATTTTATACATCAGGCGATGAGTAATGATATATCAATCTAAATTAGACAACAAAAACTTAGAATCTGAAAGCAAGATAGATATTGCAACACCCATAACCGCAACAAATACCGCGATTAATAAATAAAAAATCAAACAACAAAAGAAAGCACAAACGTTAAAAAGTAAGCGGTGTTATAGTATTTAACATATATTGTTGAATATATTATACAACCCTCACTTAAACCAACTTACCCACCACCCATTGGAATATTTGATATAGTTTTAAAAAACTGCACATAAAATAACAACGCAGCACTAAAAGAGTATAATTAAACAAGAAAATAATGATATGAAAAGCTGATTTTAAATTTCTTACATTGAAGGTGCAATGGAAATAAATTGTCGATTGTGCTAGTATAGTCATAATATACATTTATTGCCTTTGTCTGAGGGAGATGTGAACAAATGTTCATATCTCCCTCAAACAAAGGCAATAAATTGTTTATTATACCGAAAGATAACTATGGTAATAAAGAAGACAGAAAAATAGAAAATATTTCAAAAAAGACAGTCTGAAAACATCAGTCCTTCTCAGATTCATTGCTTTTTCTCCTATCGGAACTCATCGGAGGCAAACGCTAGAACGTCGTGACCGATTCTCCATCGATGACGTCATATCATTGTGACGTCATGGTGTGTTCCGAAAAGGTGGGAGATGATGTTTTCAGAGGGATTCACGATGTTTTCTCCACTCTGATCACATGATCAAACGATCCAATCAAATTACAGATAGTATCGTATTTTTCTAATGAGGTATAATAATAGAGGAATGACAACAACTTGTAAATGTATTATACATCTGGTTATAAATAAATAAACATTTTCGCAGCAGAAAAGGGTATTTTGTGGATAAGATAGGTATATGGACTATAGAACCTTTGAGGTATACCACGTTTGTTATATACAGTCAATCCGCCTGTAAAGGTCAGCAAAAGGAGCTAGTGAGTGGGTAAAATTGGCATTCATGGGCATGTGGCCCTTATATAGAGGTTCAAATAACACGAATAAAGAGCAACTGGGATATAGTGTGACTGGGCTTTAAAAGCAGGTTGTCCTTTACGATATATTCCTTAGGATAGGTTAGACTGTAGTTCCAAATGTAGCCTTTTACTTTTTAAAAAATAAAGACGATTTACGATTTACTAAAGTAGACTTAATAATATGTTTTTGTTTCTCTGACTTATATAGCCAATGACCATTTGATGGAAAACGTAAAAAGAATTATTTTCATTTTATATATGACGCGTTAAGAGCAAGGGCTTTGAACTTAAACAGGAATTACTTTATAAAGTAATATTTTGTTTGTGTTTGTTTTGTCTAATACTAAACCTCATATATTATAAGATTACTATATTTATTGTCAAAATACTTAACATTCAACTTTTAGAAACATAACTGGATTAGTTTACTTTAAACGTCATTCACCTTTAAAAAAACCTAAATTATTTCACAACATTCAACTTGAACAACAGATTGTTTTACGAGTGAAAACTAAAGAAAACTTCTTTTTAATCATGAATAGATATATACCGTAAAAATAATTAAAAAAAATAATCACACATACTAATCCATGTTTGAATCACAATCCATAAAGCAGAGTACAACTTTAAAACTGACAAATAAGTTAACCAGAAAAATAAGGCTTGGTATTCCGAAAGGCTACGCACCTCCTGTTTTATGTAGGGTAAAACGCTTGATTTATCGTATATTTATTTTAGCGATTAAAGTACGTATTTTGCAAAAGCCTAGTTAACAACGAATAACGAAATCGCAATTTAAGAGACTCATAATGTATTACTCATACACCAATTCCATTACATCATAGTTCGATTGTAAAATATCAAACATAGTCTTTTCAACACATGTCTACATAACAACCTCTAAAATACAACTGAAACTTTATTGGCAGTATTATTTCTGCTATATATATTCTTATTCTTGTATTGTTAGATCTTTTCATTTGTTTGTTATTTTGGGAACTCCGATACATAGTATTTGGTTACATCAATGCCTATCGGCCTTCTTTGATTTCTAAGTAAAACAATTATATATTATTCAAAAACAAACATACTGATCCATGTCCGAATCACAATCCAGAAGCAAAGTAAAAACTTTGGAACTGACAAGTAAGTTAGACACGGAAACTTATACCAGAAAAGTGAGGCCGGGTGCCGGAAAGGTAAATAACTCCTGTTTAGCTAGCTACACCCGCCATGTGTATAATTAAACAGGAACAGGGAACTACGAGACATCAAATATATCCAAGGCAATCCTGGACATAGAGACATCAAATTTTTTAACAATACTGTGATGACGACCATAAAACATTTTAAGGGCTTGATAAGCCTAGGGTTTGCAATATCCCTGAGTCAACAATTAATTTGCAAGTAGCCTACTTCGTTGAACAAAGACACCGTAGTGGGAACAAGCTCTACCATAGCGTATTAATTTGGAAACAAATACACTATAAGCAGTAGAAGCAGGTATATTGCTGCATAAAAAAAGCAAAATTGACAATAGAAAAATTGAATACATCACGTTTGTCATAAAGTTTCAAATGTAGCCTTTCGTGTGCGTCATTATTCAGGTATAAGTCTAAATATAAAGCAGACCTTGAGTAATCAGTCGTGTTTTTTATTTCAAGCTTACTAGGATAGATGACATTTAGTCTCCAAATTTATGATTCTTAAGAGACAGAACGTCATCGATATATTTGTAAGTTGAGTTGAATGATTTGGCGACAGTCTTCATTCCAAATTTAACAAGGTTCTGCATAAATTCTGCTTCATAAGAATAAAGAAAAAATAAGCAATGATACACAGTTTGTCCCCATTGGTGACTGATCGTTTGCTGAAAAACTATATTTCCAAACACAACAAATATGTCATCTATCAAAAATTACAACATATATATCTTTGTTTGGAATCCGTATGATGCTTGACAAAATAACCAGAATCCCTGTTTAGCACCAGATATTTGTATCTTGGCTTACCGTTTTTGTAAAAGAAAGACAAATGAATAATTTCTTGAAGACGTTCTTTCAATTTAGAATGAGGAACAGTGGTGTATAGTGTAGAAAAATTAAATGTTTTTATACTTTTTTACAAGAGATAAAGTATTAGAAGTAAGATGATCAAGTAATTCTATAGAAAATTTGAGAATCCACATTTGATTCCAGATGTAGAATATACTTTTTTCTGAATAAGACCGAAGACCATTTTTGAGGATTGTCAAAATTTGTGTTAGAGTTACCGATAATGATTTAGTAGTACATTTAGATGAAACTGCTATATATCTTTCCTTGTATGGATTTTTATGGAGTTTAGGAATCCAATACAAGTAAGGAAGATCAAGGTGTGCCTCCTCTATAAGATTGACACCGAAAGACTTGAGAACTCCCTATAGATAGCAAGAACTTCACCTTTGGTAAAATTAAAGTAAGTTAGAACCTGCCGTGCCATAGAAATAGCTAAGGATGGACTAATATTTGCCACCATTTGGCACCAATTCAGTATCCCAGTGGTAAATTCTCTACAAACCTGCACTGTTCTTTTTTAATTTGATTTGTACATTATATTATGAACAGCGTTGGATAAACTAGCGTCGATAGTTTAGAACAAATGTAAAAGGTGAACAAGAGGTAAAATAGACTTTCGCTGTTTTCGGAAGAAAATGCATAATCGAAAGAGTTTATTCGAAAGGTGAAGAATGAAGGAAATATGAGACATGAGTAGACCCAATATGCTTAACGGTCAGAATGTATAACTTTGAGAAAAAAAATTAAAAGAAAGTTAAAATAATAAAGTGTATGAAAGAAAAAAGAACTTAATTATGATTATATAAATTCGATTTGATATTTAGTTATGAACAACGTTGGGTAAATTAGTGTTGATTTTGGGTGAAAAGAAATTGTGAACAAGATGCACAATACGCCTTAGCGTTCACCAGAAAGAACTGTATAATTGAAAAATTCTATTTGGAAATAGGTAAATTGGCATTATATTATATATGATTAGAAGATTATATTACAATCAAATTTTGATAAATAAGTGTTGAAAATTTTGAAAAAGTATATGTGAAATTAACAACATGATAATAAAAACAAATGAAGTTCATTGATATTAGACGTTATACATGTTTTAAAGCACTAGATAGCCGTTTCGGAAAACAATTCTACATCAGTAGCACTTTATCCATAACCGTGAAACCATTTTTCACGGTAAATCAAGATGGTTGAATAAAATTTTGTCTTTAAGTGTCTATCAAAATACAATTAAACACATAAATATCCAAAAATCTATAGACGAATATTATCAGGATCAAGATCATAGGGACTATTTAAACAATAATATAATAAAAATAATGTTACATTTACACACTCTCTCTCTCACTCTCACTCTCTCTGTCTCTCATAAAACAAGGAAAGGTCACACGCATTATGTATTTAATATCGCATATATTTATTCTCGCACTATTTGTTATCGTATGTAAATTTAATGCCTATATAATTGTAATTGCATGTATGGTTAATGCCATGATAGTACAAATATATACCCAAAAAACCAAGGGGTTAAAACATATAAAAACAAACAAACCTACTAAACCATGTCCGAATCACAATTTAGAAGCTAAGCAAAAAGTTTGAAACTGACACTTTAGGTTAAAAAAGTGAACTTCTACCTAGGAAGTGAGGCCGGGTGCTTCGAAAGGGTAAGAACCTCCTGTTTAATTAGCTACACTCGAAATGTGTGTAATCAAAATTGTGTGATAGGGACATGGCACTTTGGGACTTTAAATACATCTAGGGCAGTCCGGGACACAGAGACATCAAACTTATCATAAATACTGTGATGACGGTCATAAAATAAGCTTGAAAAACCCTTGGTTCAGCAATTTATTCATAAGCAGATTGCTCCATAGTGGGAAAAAGCTCTACTATAGCATATTAATTAGGAAACAAATACTACATAAGCAAGAGAAGAAGGTATATTGCTGCATAGAAAAGGAATATAAATATTGTAAAAAAAACTTGTTTTGATTTCAGCAGCATTACACGGCTGTTTCTGGCTTAAATTCATCATTAGAATTACTTCGCCCAAAATTATGAAAAGAATTTCTAAATTAAAAATACTAAAATATATTTAACAAAATTTAGAAAGGGAGATACTTTGATTAAGAGAGTATACTGTAGTTTTAAGGATATTCACTTTAATTGGAGCAGAACATTTTGACAATGATATATTTTCCTCATTTGATATATAAAAAGGTAAAATGTTTTATGCTTGTCATTTGTTTTGTAAAATGACCTCCAATTTCGTAACTCTACCATTAAAAAAACAACAACTTGCAAATCTACGTTCAAATCTCAATCTCAAAGCAAAGAAACTGTAAAACTAGGTTAAACATGTAACCCCCCCCCCCCAGTAAAGTGAGGCCGGGTATTTCGTAAGGGTAAGCTCTTTCATTTACGTTCTTTAGAATGATTCAGTTATAAATGTAATAAAAAAGTCTAACGTCACAAAATAACTCGGAATACCAATCAATAACCAAAAAGTAAAGTAAAGACTATGAGATTACACCTGTGAAAACACTGCGGTGGATTAGTTAGTAGAGTGTTCGATCCGTAAGTGGGAGGTCGTGGGTTCAAACCCTGGCCGGGTCCAAGACTGATGAAAGTGATAAGTGACTGTTTTTACGCAAAGCACTTGGCATTACGAAATAACAGTCATGGTTCTGTTGGATGGGAACTGAAAATTAATGAGGTCCCGTGCCAAGGTATGCTTGGCACGATAGAGAACCTTGCTTTATAATGCCATCAGCTCAACATACAGGCACACAGTACTGCACCTTCGCCGAAAGCTTGCGACGTCTCGATATAAGTGAAATATTCTTTACTGGGACGTTAACACTATTACTCACTCTTACTTGTAACGTGTGAGATAGTTGACATAATGTAAAAAGAAGCCATAAAACATATTTGCTTTGTCAGTTTGTAAATGTTTTACTTTACCTTTGTGATTAACATTGGGACAAGAACATATAAGTGCTTACTCAGTAACTTTGGTGATTGTGATCTTTATTCAATTGTTATTTTATATAGTGTAAGTTTTAATTACAGTAAAAAAAACAAAAATATTTTTTCCAACAAATGTTAATTGTGAAGGAATAACGAAAAGAAAAATAAAGAAAGCTTCAACCTATAATTTTCGTTCTTTCAGTTTTGCAGATAAATAACGACACCAATGTTTATAAAAACGGAATAACAAATTGATTCGTAAATATGGAATTCTCAATGAAAATACATCATTTATTTGTATATATATTATCAACAGATATTAGAGAAAACACCCATTACTTTCATTTCTGTTGCATTTCTAAAGGAACAGAAATCCAACAGATACATACAGTAGGTTGTAACCTATAGCCATGACTTGTTCCTCTCGGTGTTCTTTAAAGGTAAAACAATCTAATGTAGAAATCACTATAATTTCAACAATGAATTACGCTTTATTGGAATAGAAAATCAAAAAAGTATGAATAAAGATTGGTATTTTTTGCACATATATGTACCTAGACGCAACAGGAAGTCTGTATACGCATCTGTGATAAGCGTGGAATATTTCTGCTGAGAATTAAACTTTGGCGCAAGGGGAATTAAACAGGTTGATAAACACGGTATTTGACATATATTGTTTCATATATCAAGTAAAACGTCATCAAGTGCATCACTTCCGGTGTAAACATCGACATTTTGTCATGTGAAATCCCTATAGCGCCAACATTTTTCTTTCTACAGATGCTGATGCGCATACAAGATACCATTTACGACTAAAACAAGTAAGTGAATGACATCAAACATTAATAACGTTTTTTAATATTCTATGAAAATAAAGAGTAATTCGCTGTCAAAAAGATGATTCCGACAATAGTGTTTAAATGTTTTGTTTCCATATTTTAATGCTCCTGTCATTCTCAATTTCGATTACACGCGTAACGGACGATGTTAGCTAAACAGGAGATGTTTTTAGGTACGTATTTTCGACTGCACTTCCCTTTTAACACTTTACGTGATTAACTTAATTTGCCAGTTTCAAAGTTGCAACGATATACCTGTTCTCCTGCTTATGGTGTATTTGTTTTTCAATTAATACGCTATGGTAGAGCTTGTTCCCACTACGAGGTCTTTGTACAACGAAGCAGGCTGCTTGCAAATAAATCGTTGACTCAGAGATATTGCAAGCCTAGACTTATCAACGCCCTCAAAAAGTTTTATGGCCGTCATCACAGTATTGTTGATAAGTTTGATGTCTCTGTGTCAAGGATTGCCCTGGATATATTTGACTCATAGTTCCATGTTCCTTTCACACAATTTTGATTACACACGTGACGAGTGTAGCTAGCTAAACAGCGGGTGCTTACCCTTCCGGATCACCCAGCCTGACGTGTCTAACCTAACTTGTCAGTTCCAAAGTTTTTCTTTGCTCTGGATTGTGATTTGGACATGATTAGTATGTTTGTTTTTTATTGTTACTTTGGGATTGTGATTTAGACATAAATTGTTATGTTGTGAGCAATTTGCTTCGTTCTATTAAGTTGCTGTACTGGAAACAAGCTCTACAAAGCGTACTAATTGGGAAACAATTACATCGTATGTAGGATAAGCAGGTATTTTGCTGCATAGAAAAATGTTTGATTTTATTTTGGCGTTTGGATTTTAACTTACATATATTACACTTGAAATATTTGCACAAAAAACAACAATAACACACTTTGTATAATATTTATTTTCTGGATTACAAACAATCTTACTAAAATTCAAAAGTTTTCATTAACAACTGTAGTATGTATATATAATTATAACCTACTGTAAACGTATGTATTTTTGCGGTGTACTAGTTCTCGCTTATTTCGCGGTAGTTAGTATTTAATAACGGGAATATTTAATCACTAACTATGTCTAAATTCCCTATTATGCGTAAATATACTGTAAATTCATTAAAATTTCGTGGTTTTTAATTTTTTTTATAATATCGCTGGGAGAAAATTTTGTCGAAAATAAATCCCGTGTGGACACCCAATTAATTGGTCATTTAAAAATGCAAATCAGTTGAAAGTACAGTTCAATCAAGTTATCTCGAATTTCCGGAAAGGTTGAACTAATTTTAGGTTCCGTAGATGAAAGTCAATGAAAATAATGTTTTTATTAAGATTGATTAGTCAACTCGAACTAGAATCCTATGAATTCATAAAGAAACAAAAACCGTGTTTTGATAAAATTAATTTTAACACCTGTCTGCAGTTTGGCACTTTCCTGTCATAAACACGTGAAAAATAAATTTGATTTTTTTATCTAAAACTGACCTCGTGGCTTCCAGTAATTATTGTCCTTGCAAAAACAAAACAATTACACAAATTGAAAAGCCGCTGTGTTTATTACTGCCAAGCTAAACATGACTCCCGACGGTTGAAGCTATATGTGATCACTACTCATTCTCAAAATCCAGAAATGTTGGGGAGATGATTAAATTCAAAACTTAACGGAAATGTGCATGATATAGACAAGACTGGATGACTTATTTTGTCGGCAAAATAGAAAAAATGTCACAGAAATATCTTAAACAAATAGATCTTAATAAAATTAAAAAAACACACATAAAATGGCCAATGGCAACGAGATGATAACCATGGGAGTGAAAAGGAAGTATTTCCCAGTCGGCAAAGAACGAGCCCCCCCCCCCCACCATTTGACTGTCTTCCGCAACTTCGTTTATCTCGAACTTATTTCGGATAAGTTGAACTATTTTAGACTTGGTAAGTAAATACATAAGTAACATACTCACCGAATTAATGAACTTTAATTTCCCACGAATATCTTAGATTCTACAGTATATATATATATATATATATATATATATATATGCGAAATTACAATTGCAATTACAATAAACAATACTTTTGTAAAATATATTGTGGTCAAACAATTATAATGTGTTTTTCATATACAGCAAAGCTAATTAAAACGCCGATTATTTAAAGCTACATGTAGAGCCTTCGTCGGTAGATTACAAAGATACAACAGCCGTCGATAGTATCCCTTTAAAACACCGAATCCTTTTCAACGTTGTTTCCTACAATTGTGGAAAAAAACGAATTATAATACAAACTATATTATAATAATTTTGCACAGTTATTCAAATCTGTTTTTGGAGTTTCTAATAGAAAACCTAGAACCATTGATCCTTGCTAAAACAATCCAACCAATATTTTGTGTACAAATTTTGCAACAAACATATGCGTTGTTAGTGGTTACCAAGAATTTTTAAACGATGTATCATCAAAAACAAATTGTGTTAATTAATAGTTTTATGGAATATACATATTTATGAAATCAGAAACAAACATATCCATTCATGATCAAATAGCAATATAAAAGTAATCGAAAGCAAAGAAAAACATACAAATAATTGTCCATATCAAACCCAGAAGCAAAGTGAAAAGAAGAAACTGACAAATCAGGTGAAACAGATTAACTTCCTCTAAGTAAACGAGGCCGGTTACCCCGGAAGGGTGGCCGTCTCTTGTTTACCTATATATTTTACATTTTCGTAATTTGTTTTTTTTTCAACTTCTTTGCAAAAATAATGTTTCACAAATTTTGTCCAAACACTACTGATAGGGAACTTTATTTTGGAACGGACGTCTAGCAATGTAACAGTGACACTGGTATTTATGTTAGCACAATATACTGTAAAGGGGTTATTTTCGCGGGGTGAAAATTTCGCAATTTCTGAAATCTTGCATTTTCCTTGGATGTAATTTTCTAGTAACCAATGGGTGAATATGCTATATATGTGATATATAAACCAGTATGGTAGACACTTTTGCGAGAAATAAGCGAAAGCTTAACCCACGCGAACCCCCCCCCCCCCCCTTACAGAATGTGATCTCAACTTATAGTCATTATGTTAAAGCTTGTTTCCACTCTGGGAACTTTATACAACGAAGCAAGCTGCTTACAAATGAATTGTTGACCCGCGAATATTGCAAGCTTTGACTTTTAAATTTTATGGTCGTCCAATAGTTCCATATTTCTTTAATTCAAATTTGATTACACACGCGCCGGATGTAGCTAGCGTAAGAGGAGCTTACCATTTTAGATGACCCAGCCTCACTTCATGGTCGAAGTTCACGTGACTAACCTAACATGTCATTTTCAAACTTTTACTTTGTTTCTGTATTGTGATACGAACATTAATAAGTATGTTTTTTTTATTATATGAGAAAAGAAAACACATTTTTCGTTACATATATTTATCTATCTATCTGTCTATCTTAAGCAATATCATTAGTTGGGCATTACTATATCATTGTGGCAATGACATCAATCTATAAGCAACTGGAACAACAATCACTTTAATACAGTGTACTTACTTAGTTCAGCGCTCCGTTTCTGTAAATCTAAAAAATAAAATAAACACTTATGATATTTGAAATAACAAACGACAGTGTATGTTTTGACTTCACAGTCGAATATCTACAGAAAACAGCAAGTATAATTTATCAAAAACCGTGAAATGTCACTCATCTTATGTATATATATATTCAATAGTAATATTAATATACAAAATATAAATTCTTATGATGAGTGCAAATATTGTGAACACTGGATATTTAAGTTGTTCGGTGAAATAAAAAAAAATAAAAAGTAATGTCTCGCAATAAATTATATTTATGTGCAAATAAATGGAATCATATAGCAGGGTTTAATTTTTGAGTGTCTTGATAAAGGCTGTATATCCAAAATATTGACATATATCAAATATTATATTGTTATTTCAAAAGAATACTACTCTATTTTTTGTCTTTCGCAGATAAAAAAGAAATGTCATGAGAATATTTTCGTTTTGTGAAAATGTGTGTCTTCATCAATGCAGTGGTAATAAAATAACAAACTATCTAGAATTTTTATTGAAGTACGTGTCGTTTCCCCCTATCAATATATAATAAATGGGCACTTACATTCGGATCGATGATGTTTTTGTTTTTCACACATCGAAAATAGGCTAATTTCTTTTCTCTTTACTATCTAAGCTATTTATTATTTACTTTTACTTTTATACTTTTAATTTTGACTGCGTTTGTTGTGTCGCGTTTCAAATAACCAATTTCTTTTTCTACTTTTAATATTAACTGATTATCTACTTGCCTACAATCCTTTCCGCCATGTTTTTCAAATACCTTTCACGTTTAGTTAGTGGGGAATTAACGTATCCGCCGCCGTATCCTCCCCTTGGCGCTACCGCAACCGCAAACTGAAAAAAAAATATTATTTGAATTTGAGTATGAATATATTTATAGTTATAAGTAAAACCTTATATTAAACGCCAACTTACTGTTAATGTTCAAATCATAAACCAAAAACAGAGGGAAAACTTTGTCGACTGATGATTTTGTTAAACCTCAAAAAGTTTTATGGCCGTGATAACAGTTTTGTTGATAATTTTTACGTCTCTCTGTTCAGGATTGCCCTGGATATATTTTACGTCCCATAGTTCCATGTTCCTTTCACACAATTTTGATTACACATGTGGCGGGTGTAGCTAGCGTTACAGGAGTTGCTTACTCTTCCGGAGCACCCGGCCTCACAACCCTGGTGGAAGTTCACGTGTGTAACCTAACTTGTCAGTTCCAAATTGTGTACTTTGCTTCTGGATTGTGATTCGGACATGGATTAGTATTTTTTTGTTTTTGATTGAACACGTGAAATTGTACCAAGGCCAGATGCTCCGAACGAGTAAGTGCCTCCTGTAAGTTTAAGCAAAACCAATACCTAAACACACATCAAAAACGTATACATATAAAAAAACAGTCTCCTACCTGACCCATAACAAGCAGTATTGCTACAACGATCAACAGCTTCATGATGCTCTATCTTATAACAGTATAATTGACGATTTAAATGGAAAGTCGTCGTTTTATACTACTTTTCATGCTCAAACGATTACCCGAGGTAAACGACCTGATTATATAAAGTATTGTTAATATTACGAGTTGTCAGAATGTCAAATTTTATACATCAGGCGATGAGTAATGATATATCCATCTAAATTAGACAACAAAAACTTAGAATCTGAAAGCAAGATAGATATTGCAACACCCATAACCGCAACAAATACCGCGATTAATAAATAAAAAACCAAACAACAAAAGAAAGCACAAACGTTAAAAAGTAAGCGGTGTTATAGTATTTAACATATATTGTTGAATATATTATACAACCCTCACTTAAACCAACTTACCCACCACCCATTGGAATATTTGATATAGTTTTAAAAAACTGCACATAAAATAACAACGCAGCACTAAAAGAGTATAATTAAACAAGAAATATATGATGAAAAGCTGATTTTAAATTTTTACATTGAAGGTGCAATGGAAATAAATTGTCGATTGTGCTAGTATAGTCATAATATACATTTATTGCCTTTGTCTGAGGGAGATGTGAACAAATGTTCATATCTCCCTCAAACAAAGGCAATAAATTGTTTATTATACCGAAAGATAACTATGGTAATAAAGAAGACAGAAAATAGAAAATATTTCAAAAAAGACAGTCTGAAAACATCAGTCCTTCTCAGATTCATTGCTTTTTTTCCTATCGGAACTCATCGGAGGCAAACGCTAGAACGTCGTGACCGATTCTCCATCGATGACGTCATATCATTGTGAAGTCATGGTGTGTTCCGAAGAGGTGGGAGATGATGTTTTCAGAGGGATTCACGATTTTTTCTCCACCCTGATCACATGATCAAACGATCCAATCAAATTACAGATAGTATCGTATTTTTCTAATGAGGTATAATAATGGAGGAATGACAACAACTTGTAAATGTATTATACATCTGGTTATAAATAAATAAACATTTTAGCAGCAGAAAAGGGTATTTTGTGGATAAGATAGGTATATGGACAATAGAACCTTTGAGGTATACCACGTTTGTTATATACAGTCAATCCGCCTGTAAAGGTCAGCAAAGGGAGCTAGTGAGTGGGTAAAATTGGCATTCATGGGCATGTGGCCCTTATATAGAGGTTCAAATAACACGAATAAAGAGCAACTGGGATATAGTGTGACTGGGCTTTAAAAGCAGGTTGTCCTTTACGATATATTCCTTAGGATAGGTTAGACTGTAGTTCCAAATGTAGCCTTTTACTTTTTAAAAAATAAAGACGATTTACGATTTACTAAAGTAGACTTAATAATATGTTTTTGTTTCTCTGACTTATATAGCCAATGACCATTTGATGGAAAAACGTAAAAAAGAATTATTTTCATTTTATATATGACGCGTTAAGAGCAAGGGCTTTGAACTTAAACAGGAATTACTTGATAAAGTAAATATTTTGTTTGTGTTTGTTTTGTCTAATACTAAACCTCATATATTATAAGATTACTATATTTATTGTCAAAATACTTAACATTCAACTTTTAGAAACTTAACTGGATTAGTTTACTTTAAGCATCAATTCACCTTTAAAAAAACCTAAATTATTTCACAACATTCAACTTGAACAACAGATTGTTTTACGAGTGAAAACTAAAAAAAACTTCTTTTTAATCATGAATAGATATATACCGTAAAAATAATTTAAAAAAATAATCACACATACTAATCCATGTTTGAATCACAATCCATAAAGCAGAGTACAACTTTAAAACTGACAAATAAGTTAACCAGAAAAATAAGGCTTGGTATTCCGAAAGGCTACGCACCTCCTGTTTTATGTAGGGTAAAACGCTTGATTTACCGTATATTTATTTTAGCGATTAAAGTACGTATTTTGCAAAAGCCTAGTTAACAACGAATAACGAAATCGCAATTTAAGAGACTCATAATGTATTACTCATACACCAATTTCATTACATCATAGTTCGATTGTAAAATATCAAACATAGTCTTTTCAACCCATGTCTACATAACAACCTCTAAAATACAACTGAAACTTTATTGGCAGTATTATTTCTGCTATATATATTCTTATTCTTGTACTGTTAGATCTTTTCATTTGTTTGTTATTTTGGGAACTCCGATACATAGTATTTGGTTACATCAATGCCTATCGGCCTTCTTTGATTTCTAAGTAAAACAATTATATATTATTCAAAAACAAACATACTGATCCATGTCCGAATCACAATCCAGAAGCAAAGTAAAAACTTTGGAACTGACAAGTAAGTTAGACACGGAAACTTATACCAGAAAAGTGAGGCCGGGTGCTCCGGAAAGGTAAATAACTCCTGTTTAGCTAGCTACACCCGCCATGTGTATAATTAAACAGGAACATGGAACTACGAGACATCAAATATATCCAAGGCAATCCTGGACATAGAGACATCAAACTTTTTAACAATACTATGATGACGACCATAAAACATTTTAAGGGCCTTGATAAGCCTAGGGTTTGCAATATCCCTGAGTCAACAATTAATTTGCAAGTAGCCTACTTCGTTGAACAAAGACACCGTAGTGGGAACAAGCTCTACCATAGCGTATTAATTTGGAAACAAATACACTATAAGCAGTAGAAGCAGGTATATTGCTGCATAAAAAAAGAAAATTGACAATAGAAAAATTGAATACATCACGTTTGTCATAAAGTTTCAAATGTAGCCTTTCGTGTGCGTCATTATTCAGGTATAAGTCTAAATATAAAGCAGACCTTGAGTAATCAGTCGTGTTTTTATTTCAAGCTTACTAGGATAGATGACATTTAGTCTCCAAATTTATGATTCTTAAGAGACAGAACGTCATCGATATATTTGTAAGTTGAGTTGAATGATTTGGCGACAGTCTTCATTCCAGATTTAACAAGGTTCTGCATAAATTCTGCTTCATAAGAATAAAGAAAAAATAAGCAATGATACACAGTTTGTCCCCATTGGTGACTGATCGTTTGCTGAAAAACTATATTTCCAAACACAACAAATATGTCATCTATCAAAAATTACAACATATATATTTTGTTTGGAATCCGTATGATGCTTGACAAAATAACCAGAATCCCTGTTTAGCACCAGATATTTGTATCTTGGCTTACCGTTTTTGTAAAAGAAAGACAAATGAATAATTTCTTTAAGACGTTCTTTCAATTTAGAATGAGGAACAGTGGTGTATAGTGTAGAAAAATTAAATGTGTTTATACTTTTTTACATGAGATAAAGTATTAGAAGCAAGATGTTCAAGTAATTCTATAGAAAATTTGAGAATCCACATTTGATTCCAGATGTAGAATATACTTTTTTCTGAATAAGACCGAAGACCATTTTTGAGGATTGTCAAAATTTGTGTTAGAGTTACCGATAATGATTTAGTAGTACATTTAGATGAAACTGCTATAATATATCTTTCCTTGTATGGATTTTTATGGAGTTTAGGAATCCAATACAAGTAAGGAAGATCAAGGTGTGCCTCCTCTATAAGATTGACACCGAAAGACTTGAGAACTCCCCTATAGATAGCAAGAACTTCACCTTTGGTAAAATTAAAGTAAGTTAGAACCGCTGCCGTGAAATAGCTAAGGATGGACTAATATTTGCCACCAATTTGGCACCAATTCAGTATCCCAGTGGTAAATTCTCTACAAACCTGCACTGTTCTTTTTTAATTTGATTTGTACATTATATTATGAACAGCGTTGGATAAACTAGCGTCGATAGTTTAGAACAAATGTAAAAGGTGAACAAGAGGTAAAATAGACTTTCGCTGTTTTCGGAAGAAAATGCATAATCGAAAGAGTTTATTCGAAAGGTGAAGAATGAAGGAAATATGAGACATGAGTAGAGACCCAATATGCTTAAACGGTCAGAATGTATAACTTTGAGAAAAAAAATTAAAAGAAAGTTAAAATAATAAAGTGTATGAAAGAAAAAAGAACTTAATTATGATTATATAAATTCGATTTGATATTTAGTTATGAACAACGTTGGGTAAATTAGTGTTGATTTTGGGTGAAAAGAAATTGTGAACAAGATGCACAATACGCCTTAGCGTTCACCAGAAAGAACTGTATAATTGAAAAATTCTATTTGGAAATAGGTAAATTGGCATTATATTATATATGATTAGAAGATTATATTACAATCAAATTTTGATAAATAAGTGTTGAAAATTTTGAAAAAGTATATGTGAAATTAACAACATGATAATAAAAACAAATGAAGTTCATTGATATTAGACGTTATACATGTTTTAAAGCACTAGATAGCCGTTTCGAAAACAATTCTACATCAGTAGCACTTTATCCATAACCGTGAAACAATTTTTCATGGTAAATCAAGATGGTTGAATAAAATTTTGTCTTTAAGTGTCTATCAAAATACAATTAAACACATAATAAATATCCAAAAATCTATAGACGAATATTATCAGGATCAAGATCATAGGGACTATTTAAACAATAATATAATAACAATAATGTTACATTAACACACACACACACACACACTAACACACACACACACACACACATTCTCTCTCTCTCTCATAAAACAAGGAAAGGTCATACGCATTATGTATTTAATATCACATATATCTATTCTCGCACTATTTGTTATTGTAAATTTAATGCGTATATAATTGTAATTGCATGTATGATTAATACCATGATAGCACAAATATATACCGAAAAAACCAAGGGGTCAAAACATATAAAAACAAACAAACCTACTAAACCATGTCCGCATCACAATTGAGAAGCTAAGCAAAAAGTTTGAAACTGACACTTTAGGTTAAAAAAGTGAACTTCTACCTAGGAAGTGAGGCCGGGTGCTCCGGAAGGGTAAGAACCCCCTGTTTAATAAGCTACACTCGAAATGTGTGTAATCAAAATTGTGTGATATGGACATGACACTTTGGGACTTTAAATACATCCAGGGCAATCCGGGACACAGAGACATCAAACTTATCATAAATACTGTGATGACGGCCAAAAAATAAGCTTGAAAACCCTTGATTCAGCAGTTTATTAAGCCATGCTTATAGGAACTTATAGATTGGCTTATAGGAGCTTATAGGTGGTTTATATGTGGCTTATAGGACCTCCATCTATAAACCACCTTTAAGCCATCTATAAGCCTGGCTTATTTGCACTCAAAATATAAGCCACCTATGAGCCATGCTTATAGGTGGCTTATAGACTGTTTCTATTTCTAAATAAAATCATCGCCGTGTATTTACATTATGGAAGTCATTATTTCAGCAGCATTACACGACTGTTTCTGGCTTAAATTCATCATTAGAATTACTTCGCCCAAAATTATGAAAAAGAATTTCTAAATTCAAAATACTAAAATATATTTAACAAAAATTAAAAAGGGAGATATTTTGATTAAGGGTGTATACTGTAGTTTTAAGGATATTCACTTTAATTGGAGCAGAACATTTTGACAATGATATATTTCCCTCATTTGATATATCAAAAGGTAAAATGTTTTATGCTAGTCATTTGTTTTGTAAAATGACCTTCAATTTCGTAAATTCTACCATTAAAAAAAAAAACTTGCAAATCTAGGTTCAAATCTCAATCTAAAAGCAAAGAAACTGTAAAACTAGGTTAAACATGTAACCCCCCCCCAGTAAAGTGAGGCCGGGTATTTCGTAAGGGTAAGCTCTTCCATTTACGTTCTTTAAAATGATTCAGTTATAAATGTAATAAAAAAGCCTAACGTCACAAAATAACTCGGAATACCAATCAATAACCGAAAATTAAAGTAAAGACTATGAGATTACACCTGTGAAAACACAGCGGTGGATTAGTTAGTAGAGTGTTCGATCCGTAAGTGGGAGGTCGTTGGTTCAAACCCTGGCCGGGTCCAAGACTGATGAAAGTGATAAGTGACTGTTTTTACGCAAAGCACTTGGCATTACGAAATAAAAGTCATGGTTCTTTTGGATGGGAACTGAAAATAAACGAGGTCCCATGCCAAGGTAGCCTTGGAACGATAGAGAACCTTGCTTTATGATGCCATCAGCTCAGCATACAGGCACACAGTACTGCACCTTCGCCTAAAGCTGGCGACGACTCGATATAAGTGAAGTATTCTTGACTGGGACGTTAACACTATTGCTCACTCTCACTTGTAACGTGTGAGATAGTTGACATAATGTAAAAAAAGTAGACAGAAAACATACTTGCTTTGTCAGTTTGTAAATGTTTTACTTTTCCTTTGACATTGACATTGGGACAAGAACATATAAGTGCTTGCTCAATAACTTCGGTGATTGTGATGTTTATTCAATTGTTATTTTATATAGTGTAAGTTTTAACCACAGTAAAAAAACAAAAATATTTTTTCCAACAAATGTTAATTGTGAAGGAATAAAGAAAAGAAAAATAAAGAAAGCTTCAACCTATACTTTTCTGCCTTTCATGTTTTGCACATACTTTACGACACAAATGTTTATAAAAACGGAATAACAAATTGATTCGTAAATGTGTAATTCTCAATGAAAATACATCATTTATTTGTATATATTATCAACAGATATTAGAGAAAACACCCATTACTTTCATTTCTGTTGCATTTCTAAAGGAACAAAAATCCAACAGATACATACAGTAGCCTGTAACCTATAGCCATGACCGTTCCTCTCGGTGTTCTTTAAAGGTATGTTACAGTAATTATTTTATTTTATTTTGTTTAAGCCAAAACTACCTGTTTAATTTAATTGGGCCAAAATTATCCCTAAATGTACCTCTTAAAATCAATAAGTGTCAATCTTTATATGTCCAATTCATCTATTGTCCAGTAATCATTTTGATAGGTCATTTGTACTTTAATCTAATAGTTTAACTTGTCCATGTGAAGTTCAGTTTTCATGTTGTCAATAAAATAGTTTAAGTGTGTGAGTGCATGAATTTTTGACGGATGAATGATTTTGAAGGTATAAAAGAAGGTGTGAAAGTTAACTTGGTGGGAGTATGACATGATCAGATAGAATAACAGAGGTGCTGATATATGTATTTTAAAGGAATTTTTGAAGATATGGGTAGTGTGAGTACATATTTTACTTATTTTAAATAAATAAAAAAAACAGTTTAGCACTTGCTATATTTAAATTCATTAAAGAAAGTAATTACATTAAAATCTAAAATTTAAATCTGCAAATTCTGCACTGGGTGCTATATTGAGTAATTGTAAAATAATGAGATGCAATTGTGAAATAATGAGATGTAAAATAATGAGATGTATTTGTGAAATACTGAGATATATATTGTTGAGATTTTCGTGATTTAGTAATGACGTCATATTACGTAATTAATGGGCAACTATTATAATTATTGTATTAATTGAGCACCATATTAGGCACCTTTTGTTTTATTTGGAAATTTAAATAATAATTTAGTCATTTAAAATCTCAAATTTCTTACAAATTGTTTGTTTGTGATAATTTTAGTTTGGCTTGATACCTTGAGCAGAAGAAAAGTCTAAAAAAATTATTGTGGAATAGTTTGCACATAGAAAATTTTTGTGATGTATTGGTGAACTGAAAATTGAATTATATAAAAAGAACTGAATAATTCTGTGTAAATGCAGATAATTTAATTGATATTGAAGTTGTTTGTGTTGAATTGATTTTGATGAACTGAAATGTGAAATGATTCAGTGAAATTAATATACAGTTGTGTGGAAAACGAACTGAAATGAATTGTAATATTGAGATACAGTGAAATTATTGAACTGTGAAGTGAAAATCGAACTGAATTGAATTGATGTATTATTGTGAATCGGACATTGAGAAGAGTTAAATTGTTCTGAAGATGAACTATGATGAATTTGGCAATCTATATTTGAAGTTTTGAGTATTTTGATGAATGTAGTTTATAAATTGAAATTCCTGAATAATTATGAACATTTTGTATATGTTTGTTGGTTTTTTTCTTTTAAAAAAAATTAAGGTGTTGCCAATCTATCGAGCCGTTGGTAACAAGGTAAAACAATCTGATGTTCAAATCACTATGTTTTTACAATGAATTACGCTTTATTATAATAGAAAATAAAATAAGTATGAATAAAGATTGATATTTTTGCACAAACATGTACCCAGACGCGACAGGAAATCTGTATACGCATCTGTGATAAGCGTGGAATATTTCTGCTGAGAATTAAACTTTGGCGCAAGGGGAATTAAACAGGTTGATAAACAAGGTATTTGACATATATTGTTTCATATATCACGTAAAACGTCATCAAGTGCATCACTTCTGGTGTAAACATCGACATTTTGTCATGAAAATCCCTATAGCGCCAACATTTTTCTTTCTACAGATGCGGATGCGCATACAGGATACCATTTACGACTAGAACAAGTAAGTGAACGAATAACGTTTTTCAAATGTTCTATGATAATAAAATGTAATTCGCTGTCAAAACAGCGATTCCAACATTAGTGTTTAAATGTTTTGTTTCCATATTTTAATGCTCCTGTCATTTTTTAATTTCGATTACACACGTAACGGACGATGTTAGCTAAACAGGAGATGCTTTTTGGTACGTATTTTCGACTGCACTTCCCTTTTAACACTTTACGTGGTTAACTTAATTTGCCAGTTTCAAAGTTGCTGCAATATACCTGCATGTCCTGCTTATGGTGTATTTGTTTCTCAATAAATACGCTATGGTAGATCTTGTTGCCATTACGGGGACTTTGTACAACGAAGTATGCTGCTTGCAAATAAATTGTTGACTCAGGGATATTGTAAGCCTAGGCTTATCAAGGCCTTCAAAAAGTGTATGGCTATCATCACAGTATTGTTGATAAGTTTGATGTCTCTGTGTCCAGGATTGCCTTGGATATATTTGACGTCTCATAGTTCCATGTTTCTTTCACACAATTTTGATTACACACGTGGCGGGTGTAGCTAGCTAAACAGGAGGTGCTTACCCTTCCCGGCCTAACGTGTCTAACCTAACTTGTCAGTTCCAAAGTTTTACTTTACTCTGGGTTGTGATTCGGACATGGATTAGTATGTTTGTTTTTTTATTGTTACTTTGGGATTGTGATTTAGACATAGATTGTTATATTGTAAGCAACTTGCTTCGTTCTATTAAGTTGCTGTACTGAAAACAAGCTTTACCAAAGCGTATTAATTGGGAAACAAATACATCGTATGTAGAATAAGCAAGTATATTGCTGCATAGAAAAATGTTTGATTTTATTTTGGCGTTTGGATTTTAACTTACATATATTACACTTGAAATATTTGCACAAAAAACAACAATAAAACACTTTGTATAATATTATTTTCTGGATTACAAACAATCTTACTAAAATTCAAAAGTTTCCATTAACAGCTGTAGTATGTATATATAATTATAACGCTACTGTAAACGTTTATATCTTTAGTCATGTAGTAGTTCTCGCTTATTTCGTGGAAGTTTGTATTTAATAACGAGAATATTTAACCACTATCTATGTCTAATTTCCCTATAAGGCGTAAATATACTGTAGAATCATTAACATTTTGTGGTTTTGAATTTTTGAATTTTATTGGATGAAATTTTTGTGGAAAATAAATCCCATGTGGACCCCAATTAATTGGTCATTTAAAATGCAATACAGTTGAATCACGTTATTTCGAACTCGGATATCTCGAATTACAGGATAAATAAACTTTTTTCAAAAGTCCGCAATGAGTTTTCTCTTTATTTATCCAAAATAACTCCGGCTATCTTGAACTCCTGCTATCTTGAACTCAGATATCTCGGATTTTCGGAAAAGTCAAACTAATTTTAGGTTCGCTGGATGAAAATAATGTTTTTACTCGAACTAAGATTTATCAGTCAACTCAAACTAAAATCCTTAAGTCCTATGAATTCATAAAGAAACAAAAACCGTGTTTTGATAAAATTTAATTTTAACTACTGTCTGGAGTTTGACACGTTCCTGTCATAAACACGTGACAAATAATTTGATTTTTTTTATCTCAAAAGGCTTCCGTATTGTTCTTGCAAAACCAAAACAATTACGCCGATTAAAAAGCTGCTGTGTTTATTACTGTCAAGCTAAACATGACTCCCGACGGTTAAAGCCACATGTGACCACTACTCATTTTCTCAAAATCCAAAAGTATGGGGGAGATGATTCAGTCAAAAACGTAACGGGAATATGCATGATATAGACAAAACTGGATGACTTATTTTGTCGGCAAAATAGAAAAAAATATCACAGAAATAACTAAAACAAATCGATTTTAATAAAATTAAGAAAACCACACATAAAATGGCCAATGGCAACGAGATGATAACCATGGGAGTGAATAGGAAGTATTTCCCGGTCGGCAAAAGAACAAGCACCCCCTCCCCCATTTGACTGCCGTCAGCAACTTCGTTTATCTCGAACTTACATCAAATAAGTCGAACTAATTTAGACCTGGTAAGTAAATATTAATATAACTTACTCATCAAAATAATGAACTTAAATTTTCAACGAAATTTTAGATTCTACATTGTATATATAAATATGCGAAATTAAACACGTTGACATATATGTCTGTTATATAAACAATACTTTTGTAGAATATATTGTGGTCAAACAATTACAATGTGTTTTTCATATACAGCAAAGCTAATTAAAACGCCGATTATTTAAAGCTACATGTAGAGCCTTCGTCGGTAGATTACAAAGATACAACAGCCGTCGATAGTATCCCTTTAAAACACCGAATCTTTTTCAACGTTGTTTCCTACAATTATTGAAACAACTAATTATGATACAATCTATATAATAATAATTATACACAGTTATTCAAATCTATTTTTGAGTTTTTTATAGAAAACCTAGAACCAGAACCATTGATCCTTGCTATAAAAATCCAACCAATATTGTGTATACAAATTTTGCAACAAACATATGCGTAGTTAGTGTTTATTAGAAACTTTTAAACGATGTATCATCAAAGATAACATGTTAATTTATAATTTTATAGAATATACATATTTATGAAATCAGAAACAAACACATCCATTTATGATCAAATAGCAATATTAAAGTAATCGAGAACAAAGTAAAACATACTTACCCTTGTCCAAATCAAATCCAGAAGCAAAGTAAAAAAGAGAAACTGACAAATCAGGTGAAACAGATTAACTTCCTCTAAGTAAACAAGGCCGGTTACCCCGGAAGGGTGGCCGTCTCTTGTGTACCTATATAATATATATTTTCGTAATTTAGGTATTTTTTCAACTTCTTTGCAAAAATAATGTTTCACAAATTTCGTCCAAACACTACTGATAAGGAACTTTATTTTGGAACGGCCGTCTAGCAATGTAACAGTGACACTGGTATTTATATTAGCACAATATACTGTAAAGGGGTTATTTTCGCGGGGTGAAAATTTCGCGATTTCTGAAATCTTGCATTTCGCTTGGGTGTAATTTTTAGCGTTTCCAATATAAGTGGGTGTATATGCTATATATGTGATATATAAACCAGTATAGTAGATACTTTTGTGTGAGTAAAATTTTCGCGGTAATTTCCTTAGCGCCAAATAAGCGAAAATTTTACCCACGCGAACCCCCCCCCCCCCTTACAGAATGTGATCTCAACTTATAGTCATTATGTTAAAGCTTGTTTTCACTCTGGGAACTTTATACAACGAAGCAAGCTGCTTACAAATGAATTGTTGACCCGCGAATATTGCAAGCTTTGACTTTTAAATTTTATGGTCGTCATCACAGTATTTGTTTAAGTTTTATGTCTCTGTGTCAAGGATTACCAGGTATATATTTGACGTCTAATAGTTCCATATTTCTTTAATTCAAATTTGATTACACATGCGCCGGATGTAGATAGCGTAAGAGGAGGAGCTTACCATTTTAGATGACCAAGCCTCACCTTATGGTCGAAGTTCACGTGACTAACCTAACATGTCATTTTCAAACTTTTACTTTGTTTTTGTATTGTGATACGAACATTAATAAGTATGTTTTTTTTATTATATGAGAAAAGAAAACACATTTCTCGTTACATATATTTATCTATCTATCTGTCTATCTTAAGCAATATCATCAGTTAAGCATTAATATAGTATTGTGGCAATGACATCAATCTATAAGCAACTGGAACAACAATCACTTTAATACAGTGTACTTACTTAGTTCAGCGCTCCGTTTCTGTAAATCTAAAAAATAAAATAAACACTTGTGATATTTGAAATAACAAACGACAGTGTATGTTTTGACTTCACAGTCGAATATCTACAGAAAACAGCAAGTATAATTTATCAAAAACCGTGAAATGTCACTCATCTTATGTATATATATATTCAATAGTAATATTAATATACAAAATATAAATTCTTATGATGAGTGCAAATATTGTGAACACTGGATATTTAAGTTGTTCGGTGAAATAAAAAAAAAATAAAAAGTAATGTCTCGTAATAAATTATATTTATGTGCAAATAAATGGAATCATATAGCAGGGTTTAATTTTTGAGTGTCTTGATAAAGGCTGTATATCCAAAATATTGACATATATCAAATATTATATTGTTATTTCAAAAGAATACTACTCTATTTTTTGTCTTTCGCAGATAAAAAAAATGTCATGAGAATATTTTCGTTTTGTGAAAATGTGTGCCTTCATCAATGCAGTGGTAATAAAATAACAAACTATCTAGAATTTTTATTGAATTGCGTGTCGTTTCCCCCTATCAATATATAATAAATGGGCACTTACATTCGGATCGATGATGTTTTTGTTTTTCACACATCGAAAATAGGCTAATTTCTTTTCTCTTTACTATCTAAGCTATTTATCATTTACTTTTTTTTATACTTTTAATTTTGACTGTGTTTGTTGTGTCGCGTTTCAAATAACCAATTTCTTTTTCTACTTTTAATATTAACTGATTATATATCTACTTGCCTACAATCCTTTCCGCCATGTTTTTCAAATACCTTTCACGTTTAGTTAGTGGGGAATTAGCGTATTCAGTGTATCTGCCATATCCTCCTCTTGGCGCTACCGCAACCGCAAACTGAAAAAATATTATTTGAATTTGAGTATGAACATATTTATAGTTATCAGTAAAATTGAAATTAAACAGCAACTTACTGTTAATGTTCAAATCATACTCCAAAAACAAAGGGAAAACTTTGTCGACTGATGATTTTGTTAAATCTAAAAAAGTTTTATGGCCATCATAACAGTTTTGTTGATAATTTGTCTCTCTGTCCAGGATTGCCCTGGATATATTTGACGTCTTATAGTTCCATGTTCCTTTCACACAATTTTGATTACACATGTGGCGGGTGTAGCTAGCGTAACAGAAGTTGCTTTCCCTTCCGGAGCACCCTGCCTGACAACCCTGGTGGAAGTTCACGTGTGTAACTTAACTTGTGAGTTCCAAAGTGTTTACTTTGCTTCTGGATTGTGATTCGGACATGGATTAGTATGTTTGTTTTTGATTAAACACATGAAATTGTACCAAGGCCAGATCCTTCAGAGTAAGTGCCTCTGTAAGTTTAAGCAAAAGCAATACCTAAACACACATCAAAAACGTATACATTTAAAAAAGCAGTCTCCTACCTGACCCATAACAAGCAGTATTGCTACAACGATCAACAGCTTCATTATGCTCTATCTTATAACAGTAAAATTGACGATTTAAATGGAAAGTCGTCGTTTTATACTACTCTCAATGCTCAAACGATTACCCGAGGTAAACGACCTGATTATATCAAATATTGTTAATGTTACTAGTTGTCAGAATGTCAAATCTTATACATCAGCCGATGAGTAATGATACTATACCCATCTAAATTAGAGTACAAAAACGTACAATCTGAAAGCAAGATAGATATTGCAACAGCCACAACCGCAACAAAGACCGCGACTAATAAATAAAAACAAATAACAAAAAAGCACAAACGTATATTCATGTCAGTTAAAAAGTAAGCGGTGTTATAGTATATAACATATATTGTTGAATATATTATACAACCCTCACTAAAACCAACTTACTCACCACCCATTGGAATATTTGATATAGTTTTAAAAAATTGCAACTTAAATAACAATGCAGCACTAAACGAGCATGATTAAACCAGAAAATGATTGTATGATCATTTTATTTTGAATTTCTGACATTAGAGGT
The DNA here is from genome assembly GCA_021292105.1 of Anadara kagoshimensis. Taxonomy (NCBI): domain Eukaryota; kingdom Metazoa; phylum Mollusca; class Bivalvia; order Arcoida; family Arcidae; genus Anadara; species Anadara kagoshimensis. The sequence goes on along the minus strand of CM037868.1, from coordinate 7,668,682 downwards.
ACAATGGAAATAAATTATCGATGTGTTAGTAAAGTGATAATGGAGAAAGGGCAACAACTTGTAAATGTATTATACATCTGGTTATAAATAAATAAACATTATAGCAGCAACAAAAGGGTATTTTGTGGATAAGATAGGTATGTAGACAATAGAACCTTTGAGGTATACCACGTTTGTTATATACAGTCAACCCGCCTATAAAGGTCAGCAAAGGGAGCTAGTGAGTGGGTAAAATTGGCCTTTATGGGCAGATGGCCCTTATATAGAGGTTCAAATAACTCGAATAAAGCGCAATTGAGATATAGTGTGACTTGGCTTTAAAAGCAGGTTGTCCTTTACGATATATTCCTTAGGATAGGTTCGACTGTAGTTCCAAATGTAGCCTTTTACTTTTTTTAAAAAAAATAAAGACGATTTACGATTTACTAAAGTAGACTTAATATATGTTTTTGCTTCTCTGACTTATAAAGCCAATGACCATTTGATGGAAAAACGTAAAAAAGAATTATTTTTATTTTATATATGACGCGTTAAGAGCAAGGGCTTTGAACTTAAACAGGAATTACTTTTTAAAGTTAATATTTTGTTTGTGTTTGTTTTGTCTAATACTAAACCTCATTTATTATAAGATTATTATATTTATTGTCAAAATACCTAACATTCAACTTTTAGAAACATAACTGGATTAGTTTACTTAAAACGTAAATTCAACTTAAAGAACCTAGATTATTTCACAACATTCAACTAAGTTAAACCAGGAAAATAAGGTTTGGTATAATAAGCCTATGGAAAGGCTACGCACCTCCTGTTTTATATAGTGTAAAACGCTTGATCGACCGTATATTTATTTTAGCGATTGAAGTACGTATTTTGCAAAAGTCTAGTTAACAACGAATGACGAAATTGCAATTTAAGAGACTCATAATGTATAATTAAAACACCAATTCCATTACATCGTAGGTCGATTGTCAAATATTAAACATAATCATTTTAACCCATGTCTACATAACAATCTATAACAATCTCTAAAACACAACTGAAACTTTATTGGCAGTATTATTTCTGCTATATATATTGATATTTTTGTACTGTTAGATCTTTTCATTAGTTTATTATTTTGGGAACTCCGATACATAGTACTTGGTTAAATCAATGCCTATCGGCCTTCTTTGTTCTCTAGGCCAAACAATTATATATTATTCAAAAACAAACATACTAATCTATGTCCGAATCACAATCCAGAAGCAAAATAAAAACTTTGGAACTGACAGGTTAGACACGTGAACTTATACCAAGGAAGTGAGGCCGAGTGCTCCGGAAGAGTAAGCACCTCCTGTTTAGCTAGCTACACCACACCCGCCACGTGTATAATCAAAAAGGAACATGGAACTATGAGACATCAAATATATCCAGGGCAATCCTGGACACAGAGACAGCAAACTTATCAACAATATTGTGATGACGGCCATAAAACTTTATGAGGGCCTTGATAAGCCTAGGTTTGCAATATCCCTGAGTCAACAATTAATTTGCAAGCAGCCTACTTCGTTGTACATAGACCCCGTAGTGGGAACAAGCTCTACCATAGCGTATTAATTGGGAAACAAATAAACCATAAGCAGTAGAAGCAGGTATATGGCTGCATAAAAAAAGGAAAGTTGACAATAGAAAAATTGAAGTCATCACGTTTTTCATAAAGATTCAAATGTAGCCTTTCGTGTGCGTCATAATTCAGGTATAAGTTTAAATATAAAGCAGAACTTGAGGAATCAGTCGTGTCTTTTATTTCAAGCTAACTAGGATAGATGACATTTACATAGTCTCCAAATTTAGGATTGTTAAGGGACAGAACGTCATCGATATATTTGTAAGTTGAGTTGAATGATTTTGCGACAGTCTTTTCTCCAGGTTTAACAAGGTTCTGCATAAATTCTGCTTCATAAGAATAAAGAAACAAATCAGCAAGCAATGTTGCACAGTTTGTACCCATTAATATACCGATTGTTTGCTGGAAAACTATATTACCAAACACAACAAATATGTCATCTATAAAAAACTCCAACATTTTGTTGATGGTATCTTAAGTATATTTTTGTTTGTCCGTATGATGCTTGACAAAATAACCAGAATCTCTGTTCAACACCAGATATTTGTATCTTGGCTTACCGTTTTTGTAAAAGAAAGACAAGTGAATAATTTCTTTAAGACGTTCTTTCAATTTAGAATGAGGAACAGTGGTGTATAGTGTAGAAAATTCAAATGTTTTTATCCTTTTTTACATGAGATAAAGTATTAGAAGCAAAATGTTCAAGTAATTCTTTAGAATTTTTGAAAATCCACATTTGGTTGATTCCAGATGTAGAATATACTTTTTCTGAATAAGACTGAAGACCATTTTTGAGGATTGTGAAAATTTGTGTTAGAGTTACCTATATTGATTTAGTAGTACATTTAGATGAGACTGCTATATATCTTTCCTTGTATGGATTTTTATGGAGTTTAGGAATCCAATACAAGTAAGGAAGATCAAGATGTTCCTCCTCTTTAAGATTGACACCGAAAGACTCAAGAATTCCCCTATAGATGGAAAGAACTTCACCTTTGGTAAAATAAGTTCTAGTATATGCAGGGTTATTGGATATACTATCTAAACCAATTTCCTTAATAATACACTCAAGGTAGAATCTCTTACAAACGAGAATAATGTTGTTGGAAACCTTATCAGCTGGGACAACATATTTGTTGTGTAAGTCTGTTAGCATTGCTTATATATATTAGTCAATGTTCATATATTTAGATTTAAAAATAAAGTGATGATTAATTACAACAGTTTAAACAGTATAATAGTATTGATTGTTACAGCCTTAGTCTGTAAACACCTTTAAAAACTGGTTAGTTAGCTAAACATGTTAACTTTCAATAGGGAAGCGAGACAGAGTGCATAGGAAATAAGCATTTCTCGTCTAGTAGGTTAGAACCGCTGCCGTGAAATAGCTAAGGATGGACTAATATTTGCCGCCAATTTGGCACCAATTCAGTATCCCAGTGTTAAATTCTCTACAAACCTGCACTGTTCTTTTTTAATTTGATTTGTACATTATATTATGAACAGCGTTGGATAAACTAGCGTCGATAGTTTAGAACAAATGTAAAAGGTGAACAAGAGGTAAAATAGGCTTTCGCCGTTTTCGGAAGGAAATGCATAATCGAAAGAGGTTATTCGAAAGGTGAAAAATGAAGAAAATATAAGACATGAGTAGAGACCAATATGCTTAAACGGTCAGAATGTATAACTTTTGTGATAGAGAGTTTAATTACAAAAGAAATGTTTGATTGAGAAAAGAACTTAATTATGATAATATAAATTTGATTTGATATTTAATTATGCACAACGTTGGGTAAATTATTGTTGATTTGTGGTGAAAAGAACACGAACAAGGTGTCCAATAGGCCGTAGCGGTCAGCAGAAAAAAATGTAAAATTGAGAAATTCTATTTAGAAATAGGTAAATTAGCATTATATTATATTTGATAAGGCCTTTATATTATAAACAAATTTTGATAAATATTTGTTGAGTTTGCGAAAAAGTATACGTGAAATTAATAACATGATAATAAAGAACAAATGAAGTTTATTGACATTATACATTATAAAGCACTAGATAGCCGTTTCGGAAAACAATTCTATATCAGTTGTACTTTTACCATAACTGTGAAACAATTTGTCACGGTAAATCAAGATGGTTAAATAAAATGTTGTCTTTATACAATTAAACACATGATGAATATATTCAAATATCTATAGACCAGTATGATAGTTGTTGAAGATCATGAGGACTATTTTACAATAATATAATAAAAAATTGTTACATTCACACACACACACACACACACACACACACACACACACTCTCTCTCTCTCTCTCTCTCTCTCTCTCTCTCTCTCTCTCTCTCTCTCTCATGAAACACACGAAGGAAAGATTACAAGGGAAGAGATATGCAATATGTATTAAATTAGTTATTCTTATTGCTGCACTCTTTGTTATTGGAACTTATTTTAATACCAATATAGTTGTATTTGTATGCACGTTTAATATTTTGATCTAAAAAAATACAAAAAACACACTTATCCATATTCGAATCACAATCCAGAAGCTAAGTCGGAAGTGACGGCGGGTGCTCCGGAAGTATAAACGCCTCACGTTTGGCTATCTTCTACCGCCACGTGTGTAATTAAAATTGCGTGACAGGAACATGGAACTGAAATTTATCCTGGACATTTCTGGACACAAAGCCTTCTAACTCTATCAAAAATACTGTGAAGATGGCCATAAAATTTTTTGGGGGCCTTCATAAACCCAAACTTGCAATACCCATGGTTTAGAAATTTGCAGACTGCTACGAGGTTTAATGTTTGCATAGTATTAACAAGCTCTACTAAAGCGTATTAATTTGGAACAAACACACCTACATCATGAGCGGGAGAAGCAGGTATATTACCGCATAGAAAAGGGAATACATATTGATAATGAACTTGCTATGATTTCCGCAGTATTACACAACTGTTTCGGACTAAAATTTATTATTTAAAGTGCTTAGTCCAATATTATGAAAACGTTTTTTTTATCAAGTGGTTTAAATATATATCCAAACGACTAAAATATATTTACCAGATTTAGAAAGGGAAATACTTTGTATAAGGGAGTATACTGTGGTTTTAAGGATATTCACATTTAAAGTAGCAGAAAATTTAGACAATGATATATTTCTCCTCATCTGATAAATAAAAAATGTAAAATGCTTTATGGTTGTCATAGATCTCAAAATTTATAAGAAAACATTATTGTATTAGGTCATCACTATCGTTTGACTTAACATTCTCATTTTTTATTTCAATAATATGTATGGTTTTGTTTTAATTTGTAAAATGACCTTCGATTTTGTAAACCCTACCATTAAAAAACAACAACCTGCAAATCTACGTTTAAATCGCAATCTCAAAGCAAAGTAAATTTTTTAAAACTGACAACTAGGTTAAACACGAAAACTTTCACCAGGTGAGTGAGGCCGTGTGCTTTGGAAGGGTAAGCTCTTTCTTAAGAGTTCTAAAAATGATTTAGTTATAAATAAAAATAAAAAAAGTCTTTTTTATAACAATCATTTGTAAATAAAAATATCAAATAACATTGATTAAATTGATAAATCAGGAATATTGTCAGTCTAGACTTATCAAGGCACTTCAAAAGTTTTATGGCCGTCATCACAGTATTGTTGATATTTTTTATGTCTGTGTTTCTAGGATTGCCCTGGATATACTTGAAGTCCCATAGTTTCATGTTCCTTTCACACAATTTTGATTACATCTCTGACGGGTGTATCTATCTAAACAGGAGATGATCACCCTTCCGGAGTATCCGGTCTCACTTCCCTGGTGGAAGTTCATGTGTCTAACCTGATTTGTCAATTCCATTTTTTAACTTTTCTCTTGATTGTGGTTCGGACATGGATTAGTATTTTTGTTTTTATTGAAGATCCATAAAGGTGCATTCAATCCCTATTAAAACACTACTATTTTAGAACCTTGACTTTCTTATATATAAATTTATTAATTCGGTCGAACGTTTACGTAACTTTGACTTATATTCGGTTTCAGCTATTATTATAATTAAATCTGAATTGTGTTACACTAGATGACCGTTTCGAAATGCAAATTATTATAAGAAAAACAAGGGCTAAAATTGTTGAAATCTCTTGATTTCGAATTATATTTATTCCAGTTTGAAATGAGAAAAAATGGACCAGATTCTATCTTACAAAATCTGTCTGAGGTAATACTTTGAACGATAAAGCATAACTTAGTTTTTCGGGGAGTTTTTAAAATAATTTATGAACAACGTTATATATCATCTCCCGGGTAAACGATATCCTTCACCAGCAGAAATCCGAGCCAGCGGTTGTAATTAAAAATTATACTAGTTTTGATTTTAGCAATTTACAGCACTAGACGCTTGTTTATATATACAATTTCTTATCAGTGGTGCTTGGGCCAAAATTATGAAAACAAAATTCTTTTTTTCCAAGATGTTGAAAAGATACCAAAAGGACCAACATATATTTTACCAAATTTAAATCAGGAAATACTTTGCATGAAGAAGTATACTTTTGTAAGTTTTAGAGGAATTTTTAATTTTAACTAGCTGCAAATTTAGACAACAGTATATTTCTGACAATAAATACAATTTATACTAAATGCGTTTTAATATCCAGCACTAGACAGTCGCTTCAAAATAAAATTTGCCATCAACAGTTGAGATCTAACTATTGAAATGTTTTATGACAGTTAAGTAATTGTTTGCTTAGTTTCTTAACCTAAATAACCTCTTAAAACGTGGATAAACGTGTCAGTGTTTTTTTTTTTTTTTTTTTTTTTTTTTTTTTTTTTTTTTTGTGATCTCGACATAGACTGAAATGTTTATTTTTTATTAACAACAACCATACCATTCCATGTTCAAATCACAACCAAGCGGCAAAGTAAATAGTTTAAAAAACTGAAAAAAGTAAAACAGCTGTGCTTCTTACAAAGGTGTGGAACAATTGCTGATAAAAATGAACATGAAATGAATGAGTGTCATATCGAACATAACGGTAGGAAACTTTCGCCGTTTTGACCGTCTACGCTATTTCGCAGTGTGAATATTTTACGGTTCTTTCTTTTATGAAATTTTAACAAAGGTCATACAAAATTTTCTCCGAGAACATAGCATATTTTAGCTATTTTACTTTGCGCTGTATTGTGCTTCGGACATGGATTAGTATGGCTTCTGGATTGTGATTCATACATAGGTAATATGTTTGATTTTACTTTGCTTCTGTATTGTGCTTTAGACATGGATTAGTATGCTTGTTTTCGATTTTTCTAAATGTGCATTTACTTATGGTTCTTTATTTGATTAAATAAGGCCAATTTGATATCCAATATTTGTAAATGTATAAATCGATAATTGTAAAAATTCTAAAATTAAAAACTGTCAATTTTAGTTAGGTTAGCGTACTTCCGCTAGGCATGGTATTCCAGAGGGGATAAATTCCTCTCGTTTAGTAAACTTAAGCCGATGTGTTCTGTAATTTGGGTATTTATAAATTGATGATTGTAAAAAATTCAAAAGTAAAACGCTTTCGGATATAGGTAATGAATTTCCACTAGAGAAGTGAGGACGGGTGTTTCGGAAGGGTAAACATATATTGCTTAGCTAGCTACGGCTGATTTGTTCTGCAATGTGTGTATTTATAAATCGATGGTTATGAAAAGCAAAGTTTATCTAAGTTAATATCAGATAGAACGATATCACACTTATAAAAATAAGTTTATTTTTGTTGTTTTTTCAGATTTTATGTGAAATATTAAATAAAAGCTGAAATAAAAGATATATGCGTTTTTTAAAGCCATTTACGTTGTTTGTCATCGAAATGGCGATATAATAAACGTGTTTCCCCGCAGCAAAATGACAGAACAAATCTAGGACTGGCGTCAAGAGTTCAATCAAAGTCACTGTAGTTTCCTCTTTGAACTCAGATGATCTCTTTGATCACGAAACACGGTGTAATTTTCGCTCACTTTCATTGTTTCCCATTTTTGGAATTAGACAAAGGATGCCACACCTTATGGGTGTTTTTAAACGAAAGCATTCATTTATAGGATAAACATCACGACAATATAAATTGTATGTTAGTGTATGGCAATTTTTATATACATTTTTATAACCAAAACATCAAATACAATGTAACCACTGCGGTAGCTCAGTTGGTAGAGTGCTTGCTCCGTAAGTGGCAGGTCGTGGGTTCGAACCTCCACAGAGTCTGACCAAAGACTTGAAAGTTGGTAGTGACTGTTCTTTCGCCAAGCACTTGGCATTATGAAATGAAAGCCACGATTCTTTCAGATTGGAATTTAAACTAAACGAGGTTCCGCGTCACGGTAGGCTTGGCACGATAAAGAACCCTGCTGTATAATGCCATCAGCGCAACGCACAAGCAAAATTTCTGCACCTTCGCCTATACCTGGCAACGTCTTGATATAAGCTAAATATCCTTGACTGGGACGTTAAACACCATTACTCAACTCACTCAACTTAAATACATTGTAATATATATATAATTGTATAATGTAATGCGGCGGTACATGGACAAACCAGTATGAAAAATATTAACATCTCCTTTTAGTTGCTGTGGCTAGATATAAATCTAGATTACGAAATGATTTAATATTCAGTATACTTAATAACTGTACTCATTTGTAACTAGAAGGTCTAGACCAATAACATTTTATATAGACTAATCTGAGATCTGAGTAGAACGGACATACAAGTACGAAATGAGATTTATATAGACTAATCTGAGATCTGAGTAGAACGGACATACAAATACGAAATGAGATTTATATAGACTAATCTGAGATCTGAGTAGAACGGACATACAAGTACGAAATGAGATTTATATAGACTAATCTGAGATCTGAGTAGAACGGACATACAAGTACGAAATGAAATTCATCTCCTACTTATACTATACTGGACATTGATTCGGACATGGATAAGTATGTATTAACAATATATAACTTGAGAGACTGGGTGTCCAGTAAAATTCATTAAATGCTTATTGAACAACTTGGATTGGCGTACAAGATGGATATCCCCAATCAAATTAGGGTTTTTTGGTTGATATTTTAGCTGTATTTTGTCTCAAAAAACAAAAACAATACACAATTATTACATTTTTAGTGGTTATATATGGTGTGATATTCACCAAAATATATAAATAGTGTCCTCGGTGGAGGGAAACATGGAGGATTGTTTCCCCGAGGGGACATAATCTCCCGAGCCGAGAGGCCGAGATGGCAATGTTGCCTGTTCGTTTAAACATTGTGAATTGTTTAATACAACATATTTAGAAATCGACCAATGATAGTTTAAGAATTTTTGGTGAGTTATGATAAAATTAAATATTTATTTTTAAAGTCAAAACCACCCCATTTATAACCACTAAAAAGTCCATAACTGTTTTACTATATAATTTAGTCACTTCGGTTGACAATGTTTATCAACCTGTGACTAAACAAACTAGCTTTTTTACCGGTGTTAGATTTCCCTGTCTCGCCTGGTTGGGACAGATCACACGAAAAATATCTCGCATTAATTAAGCTAGATCTCTCTGGCTTTTTAATTCTGGTTATATGAATAAAATAAACGGCATTCCAGATGAGACACAATAATTTAAAACACTTAATTGATGATGCAATGGATGATACCATGACGTTAACGTTGTATGAAAAATTAACAAGTATCCCGATGAGACACACTCACTTGCTCATTTTAAATTGATGACGTTATAATCATTTTACGCGAAAACATCAACAGAAACTGATGACGTACACCGAATTTGATATATGCCGGATTTTTTAGACATGTGAGATCCAATGGTCACGTGTTACCATTTTAACTAATCATAAAGATGAAATTTATTATAAAATTATTTTTTTTAAAACCATTTACGTTTCATGGCAGAGATATTAAACATATTTCTCCTCAGCAAAATGACAAAAAAAAATATCTAGGGCTGGCAATCAAGAGTCAAAAGTTTAATCAAAGTCGTGTTCCCTCAGATGGTCTCTTCAATCACTAAACACGGTATAAATTCAACTTTTTTCATTGTGTTACATATTTGGAATCAGAAAGTCAGAAAAGATGAGGCTTTTGATAATTGCTGTAGTACTTATTGTTATGATTCAGGTATTATTATTATTATTATTATTATTATTATTATTATTATAGAACATTTTGAAAGAATTATCATTATTATTATTATTATTATTATTATTATTATTATTATTATTACATGTATATTATAGAACATTTTGCAAAATATCATTGTTATTATTATTATTATGGAACAAACTTTAAAAAAAACCACTATTTTTATTATTGAACATTCTGCTAAATGATAAAAATCATAACATTCTTCAATTATTATTATAATTATTAGTATTTGTTTTATTGAAGATTATTTATTATTATTATTATTATTATTATTATTATAGAACATTCTGAAAGATATTATCATTATTATTATTATTATTATTATTATTATTATTATTGAACAAACTGAAAAATTCTTTTATTGAACATTCTGCAAAATAATAAATCAAAACATTCTTCAATTATTATTATAATTTTTTGGTATTTGTTTTAATTGGAGATTATTATTATTATTATTATTATTATTATTATTGGTAGTAGTGGAAGTTGTGTTAGTAGTAAACATTCCGCATATTATTATTATCATATGATGACAATGTTGTCTAAAAATATTTTAGAATTCTTTCCGTCTCCTTTATTTGTATTTGTTTCCCAATTATTACGCTATGGCAGAGCTTGTTCCCACCACGGAAACTTCGTACAACGAAGTAGGCTGCTTGCAATAATTCGTTGACTCAGGGATATTGCAAGCCTAGGATTATCAAGGCCCTCAAAAAGTTTTATGGCTGTCATCATAGTATTGTTGATAAGTTTGATGTTTCTGTGTCCAGGATTGTCCTGGATATATTTGAGGTCTCATAATTCCATGTTCCTTTCACACAATTTTGATTACACACATGGCTGGTGTAGCTAGCTAAACAGGAGGTGCTTATCCTTCCTTCTTTGATTTTACAGTTTTCCGTTGAGGAAATCCCACATATCAATATCGGAATCCACGGACTAAACGGGAAATATCTCTGAAAAATATGGCGGAAAGAATTATATGTAAGTAAATATATTCTTCAGTATTTCCTCAAAAAATAATAGTTCAAATTATTTCTTTAACTTCGTTTCCAAACCCGCTCTAAAACATTCATAAAAACAGATGTCCCATTATTACCAATGTTATTATTATTATTTAATAATTATATTTACAGCACTAAACCGCCGTTTCGGAATACAATTCCTCATCAGTAGTGCTTGGACCAAAATTATGAAACCCAAATTATTTTGAAGATGTTGAAAATCTACCCAAAGGACCAAAAATACATTTAACCAAATTAAGCTAAGGAAATACTTTGCACGAGAGAGTATACCTTATTTTTTGAGGGTATTACATGTATATACATTTTGAATGTTTCCTAAAGCTGTATACAGTGCTTCGTGTGGGTTTAATTTACATGTATATTACTTCAATTATTGGATATTGTTTTATTTTTGTAGATTTACAAAAGCGAAATGCTGAAGCAAATGTCTTGAGTAAGTACATGTATACATAACCCACTTTCTGTTAAAATTGAAATAGAATTTAAAAAAGTGTAACCCAAAACACAGACACACACAGAGAGAGAGAGAGAGAGAGAGAGAGAGAGAGAGTATTTAACTTGACACTGACAATATCCACAATATTATATTTACGATAAATTTGTCATAGTTCCATTTTCTTTTCATACTCAATTTTGATGACAGCAAAATACCACAATTATCATATTAGATAGTAGACCCATTGTCGTTACACACGTAGCGGGTGTAGCTAGCTAAACATGGGGTACCTACCCTTCCTGAATACTGACCTCATCAATATCATGGTGGACGTCCACGTGTTTAAACTATGCTATCGGCTTCAAAGTTTGTACTTATCTTTGGCTTGTGGTTTGGACATTGATTGGCATTTTTGTTTTTGCTTAACAAAACTGCATTGTAACTTTCCGTCACCGCCATTGGAGTTAGCTAAAAGCAACGTCTGTTGTACCAAGGTAGATCACCCCGTCTTTCTCAGAAGCCAGAGCAGATGCTAGTATTTTTCTAATGTTTCGCAATTGGTAGGCTTTGCTTAATTACTACTGACATAATCACATGGATCATTATGAAGATTCAGTATTGCGTCAGTTCACGCGCGCTATTTGTCACATTTTAATGCTAAATCATATAGGTACACCAATGTAATGATTGTTAGAAAATAGCGAATTTATTTATTTTACCACTTTAATCAGATACATAAACCACAAATGGGCTTATGTTTAAAGTTATGTACTAGGATGTCTAGTCACTTTCCAATTAATTTAATGTAATGTTTACTGAATATTTTGCATTGACCGACAAGATGATCATCTCTAATCAAACTAGAGTTTTAACTTATTTGGTTTATATTTTAGCTGTATTTTGTATAAAAAAACAAAACAAAAAATTGTTAAAATCTTGCTACAATCTTCTTCTCATTATTATTATTATTATCATTATTATTATTATTATTATTATTATTATTATTATTATTATTAAGTAAATGGGTTGTTTCTGTAAGAACCCATCATTAATGAAGATGCAGAGTAAAATATGGATGCTGGTGGATTTTTATCTATATTTGTATAGACTCTGAAGCTATATTTCTGTTTTACATATAGTTATAATAGTGCGCTAAGTTTGACCTGGCCGTTTGACCTTTAAATCTGAATAATGGATTGAGCTTAATAGATTTTGTAATGTAGGCAATTTAGATGATTTCTAATAAACACCACTATCAGTTATCGTATTCTTTGTAGTAAATGCGTTATTTCTGCATGCTCAAATACAGCTAAACAGACGTCATCCGTATCACCGACCGCACGCACCCGGTCGGAAAAGCCGTATCATTGGTCTGATATCGATATCAAACTACTCAAAACAAATAGATATAATCACTATATCAGTTAGAAAATCATTCGATGGCAACCCTATTGGTGATCTCGGTCAGATATGGCATATATATATGATATGGATTTCATCATATACGAGGGGAGGTCCAAAAGTATATAGAACGGGGTTTATATTGCCGCAACAAACCATACATTTTATTATTATTTTTCAATATACATGTAGTCCCATTTACCCCAATGCACTTAGCCAACTTTTCTTTCTGACTGTCAATACCTTTGAAATAGAAGTCTTCGGTTTGGTCCTGAAACCATGCCTCGGTGGCAGCCTTAAGCCTATCATCATCAGGAAATCTGATTCCCCGTAAATTGGATTTCAAATTTCTAAATATGAAATAATCACTAGGTGCCAAATCGGGACTGTAGGGTGGGTGATTAAGTTGTTCAAACTTGTATTCAGGAATCGCTGCTTGTGCAATCCTTGACTTGTGCACAGAAGCATTGTGGTGAAGAAGCAATGCCCCTCGGCTCAACTTTCCTCTCCTTTTTAATTTAATAGCAGCTTTCAGCTGCTATATTAAATCAGCATAGTACACCCCAGTGATAGAGATTCCAGCAGGTTTATAATTGATTAACAGAACAACCTTAGAATCCCAAAACACAGTGGCCATGACTTTGCCAGCTGATAGTTGGGTTTTGAATTTCTTTGGTGGGGGTGCACCAGGGTGTTTCCATTGCATGGACTTTTTTTGTGGTTTCTGGGTCCCAATGATGATTCCATGTTTCATCACCACTTACTACACGTAAATGGAAGCTCTCCGGGTTATCATTATAAATGCCAAGAAGCTCCCGACTTGACTGGAGTCTTTGGAAGCGATCCTGCACATTAAAGTTTCTGTGGACCCATCTTGCGGATACTTTTGACATCCCAAGATGCTCCTGGATAACCGTGTATACACTTCCATGTGAAATGTCATACTCCCTAGCTATGTCATCAATGCTAATTCGACGATCATTCATGATGAGGGTCTCCACAGACGTGACAATTTCCTTTGTGATGGCATCAACTGGCCGACCTGACCGTGGGTCATCCTTCAGTGAAGTGCGCCCACGTTTAAATTCAGCTGACCATTTTGCCATTTTGTGGAATAGGCAGGACCATTGTTACCGTACACCGTTCATTCACCGGGGAATTTCTTTGGCATTTGATCCCTCTAATGTGCGGAACTTTATTACTGCCCTAAACTCAACATTTTGATTCTCCATCATTGCTTGATGGTCACCAACTTTGAATGCTTTTGAAATTTACACAAATATGTTGTGACAAATAAACTTGATATGTTTAAAATGGCAGATTGTTGTGTTGTCTAAATAAGTAAAGAAAAAGTGTGTTACGCTTGACTGAATACGCTGTCTTTTTAACTTTCTGACTTCCCCTCGTATTGTTCTTTATCTCTCCTTATATATCAATTTTATATAGCGGTATATTACGGTTTGAAAATTTAAATTAAAGGTCAAACGATCAGGTCAAAATTGACGCACCTTACCTGTTTATATAATTTATTCAATTATTTATTTATTTATTTATTTATTTATTTATTTATTTATTTATTTATTTATTTATTTATTTATTTCTGTAGGACACAGCATTGATAAAGCTGCCGAGTAAAAGATGGATCTTGATGACTGTAGAGGGATAATGTATCTAATCAAAATCTCTACAGATCTAGACATGTATTTTGCTTGAATAGACTAACAACATTGACCTGTTTGCTTGACCTTTCATCAGGAATATCCATATGTAATAATGCACCCAATACATGGGAAGTGGTAGTATGCGCTGTTGAGGCATAAGCAACACATAATACCCGAAATAAACATTTCTGTCCCCTATACATAAAAAGACCTGACCATGATAATTTAAACAAGAGGTCAGGCGGACAGGTCAATTCCGTTTGTAATTATAATCCGCTAATATTATTATTATTATTAATCATTATCATTATTAATTATTATTATTATAATTATTTACGAGCTGCATTTGTTGATCTACAATCACAAATACATGTATGTACTTCTATTCGGGGGTTATAATGGGTGAAACGCTATCAAACAGTTCAGACATGCCGAAAGTTTAACACTTGGCTACACACTCGGACAGGAGAATGGGTTTATTTTTATTTATTTATTATTATTATTATTATTATTATTATTATTATTATTATATTAAAATATTCAAAATACATTTAAACATGACTATTATAAAAAAATCATCAGTGCATGTTTCTGACAAGCTAGGATATTATTGTGATATCTTTTCAATTTTGGATAAATATATTTTGGTCTTTTGGATATTTTTGTCAACCCTTTGAAATAAATTTTGTTTTTCGCGACAATTTGATCCAAGCACTATTGATGAGGAACGGCCGTCTAGTGCTGAAAAATTATAACTAATATGATATGTAATAAAATTATACATACTGAATAAGATATTGAATTGAATAAATTCGTTATTCTTTTTTACACGTTTTAATTTCTATTTCTGATTTATCGTAAGTGGGCGTCAACAAATCATTCAATATATTAAGCAGATCTGTACACGAAACTCAGTTGGTAGACTGTTAGATTCAGGATCCAAAGGCCGTGTGTTCGAATCTTGAACGGTCATGTTGTGGCCTTAAGAAAGAGTTACTTAATTTAACATTGCTGCTAACTTACCCGATGTCAGGATAATGGATCGGTGAAGCAGCAACCTCAGCTGTTTTGTTTCGGTGAGCTAGCACCTAAAAATCGCCCCGAGTGTGGGCTAGTACAAGGCAGACATATCCATAATACACACAGTCAGTCATGGTTATATCGGGGTAGGCTGGTGTAATCTGGCTGACATTGCACTGCAGTGCAAAGATTTATAAGCACCCATACAAGTCGAGGGCTTACTAAACGTGTTGAGTAAAATAAATTGTTAATTTGTAAATAACTTGATTCTGATTAACTAAAACTATTATGAATCTTCCTCTTTCGTTAGCTCAGTGTTGAACTTTCGACAGGTCTTTACTGTACATATTAGTAAACTTTGCAACTTCGCTTCTTTGCAACTTGTCTTTTTCTATTCAAGTCGAAGGAGCGAAGGAGAAATAATTCAAATTTGACCTTAACAGAACACCATACTTTATCAATAAGATCATACGACGTATCAAAGACATCACACGATTGCGATACGATATTCAGTATGTACAGTACAGATCTGTCTAAAGTTCAACACTGAGCTAACTAAAGGTAGTCGTGTCTTGTCTGTCGATTGGCCAAGATGTGGATAGATAGTGACCGGGCACCTGCCGAGAAATAGACAACAACTGTCGAAACGCTGTTGAGATATGGCTAACGGGGGAGCAAAAGGAGCTGTCGATTCGTTATGTTTGTGTTTAACATTCGACAGGCTTTTACAGTGTGTTTTACATGTAGGACAGATTTTGATATTAAATGAATTTTGACCGCCCCAATTTTCTTTCTTTAATGTTCTTAAAAATCATAATCCCCTTCAGTGTTCATACACTATTTTCAGCCAGCGATGTTAAGATGTTAAGCCCCCCCCCCCCTCCCTCCGAAACAAACGGCGCCCACCTTCTAGCTCCGTGTGTCTCAAAACAGAAATACATATGTTGGCCGCTATGCAGATCTTGAACCCCAATGGCTCTTTCAAGAAGTCATTTATTTAATTATTTATTTATTTTGAAAGTTCTCCACTGAATAATGACGTCAACATTTGATTTAAAGTTGGTACCGGAAGTGGTTGTTTTCAATTTTAGAAATAGATGAAAGTCTGATAGAGGAAGAACAGACACATAAGGCAGTACTCGAGCTAGGACCGTGTTAAAACCTATAATCGTTAATAACAGTCATGGTGGCAAGGGTAACTTGTGAACAGAATTACTGTCATGTAATGGTTGGCTAGTTCCTCAGAAGTGATTAATGCTACAGGAAAGGCCAGTCGAAAGTTTTACATTAACAAATAATTAGTATCGAATTGACAGTTTCATCTTGAACCCTCATACGCTTTAACTCTGGAGTCTTGTTGAATTGACACTGCTACATGTACAATACAGACCTGTCAAAAGTTTAACACTAAGCTAACCAAAAGTTTTCGATGCTCATTTGTCGAGTAGTGGCCAAGATACACATGAGCTCCTACCAGATGTCGCGATTTATCGGAAGGCTGTATAGCTGAAGACATCTCGATATAAGTGAAATATTCTTGACTGGGGCGTAAAACCCAATTGAATCAATCAATCAATCAATCAATCAATCAATCAATCAATCATAAACCCAATTGAATCAATCAATCAATCAATCAATCAATCAATCAATCTGTTGGACTAGACGATGTTTTGTTTCCCCCACCTGCCTCATTTATGATTGTGTATAAATAGATCAATCTTGTGGACGTTTTAAATATTAGGAAAGTTTATAAGTACAGAAGATAACACTATTATATAGTTCGGCAAGTTTGACATGGCCGTTTGACCTTTAATTTGAATATTTAATTTGGCTAATAGACTTTGTGATTTACGTAAGACAGCATATTTTATTATCATTAACACCCGGTACCCAATATTACTATCATCTATCCTTATCAATTTGATACAGCCCCTAAATTACACAATGGATATGTCTGTTTGAATATTCAAATTAAAGGTCAAATGGACAGGTCAAACTTAACGCACTATAAGTAAAAATATAGACCGAAGAACGAATGCTTTCATAACACAACGGATACATGAGACCCGAAAACTAGTTCCGTAACTGTATAAATTTTAAAGTTGTCATGTGCTGATTTTGAATTTTTATTAAAATAATACATTCAAAATCAGCACATGACAGAGTGAAGTCAAATATAATGGTGTTTTACACTCAGCCAAGATTCCCAAACATATACCGAGGCGGGCAGTCCCCGGAGAAGATCATTTACCTTTGACAAGCGAATTGACACACATTATCTACACTCTAAACAATCCCTAAATTCTCCCCAATCTCCCCTTATTCCAACTAAAAACCCTACACTTCCCCATTTGTGCACTTATAATTATTCATACCGCGGAAAACGCCTCGCTTTTTACCCATTCGTGCTTTAATTACGTACTGTTTCACTAACAATGAAATGATATGTGTACGGTTATTCAACATTTACATTTACTGACTCTTCGTAATGAAACACATGTAACAGTGTAAATTTTGACATTTTATCACAAAGAAATAAAATAGAAATTATTTTAAATTATTCTGAAAAATATTAAAAACTTATGTACTAAAGAATAAACAAAAATGTATAATTCTTTGAATCGAGAAAACTTATTTGAAAAATAAAGTAAAAGTATTAGGTATTTTATTTTCATTAAGAATTGAAAAGTAAAATCATTAAAATAATGTATAAATTTGTGTTTTCAGAAAATGATGAAATTTACACTGTTACACACATATGAAATTGAAATACACTTTTACAACGATTCTTATAATTTTGGTAATATTAGAAAACAGATTTCTTGCAGTTTCCTTGCCAAAATTCTTAAAAATCAACCAAAAAATTCCTTAAATCGCTTGATTCACAACGTTCGACAACTTACGCTTTAAAGGTAGATAGATAATGGGTCGGGTATCTGTAAAATGTGTTTTTGATTGCACTTTTTAAGTAGTTTGACGACAAAACAAGGAATCGGTTTTCTCAATTTACATGTTTATCTGTTAAAATTATGTTGCCTTTTTCATACATTGTATCTCTAATATAGAGAAAATAAATAAATGAATGAATAATTGAATAGAATTATGTAGTATTGTATTATAGGTAAACAACACTGACCTGTCCGTCTGACCTTTCATTAGGAATATTTATATAGGAGGGCCCACCCCACACATAGGTAGTGTTAAGATTCACAGTGAATGCATATGTATATACACATTGCCCATGCATATGCATGATGAGTGTTCACATCATAAAGACGAAGTTTACACGCGTGATCCCTATTCTTAAATCAACTCGTCCATCATGAATATTTAACTCAAAGGTCAAGCAGACAGGTAAATGTTGTTTACCTATACATGTTCACACCTTATTATTGTTTGTATGGCAACACATAAATTAAAGAAGGTTAAGGTTAGTTAAAAACTGTGATGACTCAATATTGACTGTTAACAGTTATCACTACTATTGTTTCAGGGACCTTAGATATATAATTAGTCGTTTTTTGTCAATTAAGCTTTTAGATTTAAATATTTATATTCAATGTTATGTATTGAATCTAAAATATAAAAGCCCAATTAAATGTAAAAAAAAAAGTCTTCTAGCCTTCTGGTTTTGCTCTACATACCGAAAATTAGCTGTTTTTCAAACACTACTGCACATATGCCCTCTGGTTATCCTTGCCTCGCCTCGTATGGAGATTTAGAGCATTGTATGAAGGGTAATTATGATAATAATACTTTATTGCAAACAACACACAATACAGTGCTATACGTGAGTATAGGTAAACTACTTTGACCTGTCCGCTTGACCTTTCATTTAAATATTTATCACGGACCAATTACATCTGTGTATAGGGAACACAGGTGTTTATTCTGTATACATCATGAGATATACTCACCTCATAGAGCACACCTGTGTTCTGTGTATGTGTTAACTTAGGTCTTAACACTACCCATTTATTATGTGGACCCTCCTATATGAATATTCCTCATGAAAGGTCAAACGGACAGGTCAATGCTGTTTACCTATACGAGTAAAACCCGAACCGCACACCTGAAAAACAACCTTGTTTTTACCCGTGTGATAATAATTAGTAAGCAGGTCAACCAGGGGCCTGTTTTACGAAGCTATCCTAAATTTTGTCTTAAGATATGTCCTAGGATAAATTTTAGGACTAGGCTAGGATAATGTTAGGATAATCATAACCGGTTTTTCGAAAGTGTCTCAGCTCGGTCGTATCTAGGATATCCTATTTTTTATCCTAAGTTTAGATTTATACATGTTGTCAGTACAAATATGACTTTCTAACGCAGAATTCAAGTGGTAAAAAAATCTAAATTAAGATTATAGATATTAAGATATGTGATATTAATTAAGAAATATATTCAACAGAAATTTTAATAAAATGTGAAATCACTGTGAATGATTGTTTTTTTTAATTTGTATTGTCTCGTAAGACTTTTCTGTTGAAAGTATGTATATAAGTGTATATATTTAATTCTCACAGGCAGTAACCGATATATACATTAAAATCATGCTTCATGTAGAAGTTCATTATTTCTCAGGGGTCATAGGGTAAAATCATGCAATAACATACATAAGATATATAAATACTGGGCATTTGAGTTAGTCATGTAATAAACCCCGTGCTTAAGAGAGTGATTCGATAAACGTCCATACATATATCGTATGATACATTCTTATACAGGGACAATATAAGAAGCTTAAACGCACAATAACATTTTCAGGAAATCTAGCATGAGTTTTTAATCATATTACAAACGTTTAATTTTGATTACATGTATTTTCAAAATATAGTGAGTCTTAAAATTTTTTATTTGTGTATTTTCTTTCAGTTATCCCTAAGGGAGACCTTAAATTGAGAGAGAGAGAGAGAGAGAGAGAGAGAGAGAGAGAGAGAGTAAATGTGTTTCTAATGTGATTTATGTAATTTTAGATTCCCTAAATGATTCCGACTCCGATATGTAAAATCAAAAAAAAAAAAAAAAAAAAAAAAAAAAAAAAAAAAAAAAAATCTAATGGATTGTCTCTGTCTCTAAAAACTCTATTTCGACGTATGTTTTGATATCTTCGTTGTCTCGCATGTAAATAAACAGCTGCCATCTTGATTTATTTAGAATATCCTAAAACTAGGATTGCCCTAAGATGGTCTTAGGACACCTATATACCTGTCCTAAGTTTAGGATCATATTTAGGACTGTCTCAAATTGCGACACCTTCGACAAACCGACTTAGGACGAAAAAATTGTCTTAGGACCAGGTTAGGACAAATTTTAGTCTTAGGATAGCTTCGAAAAACCGGCCCCAGGTGTGATGTACACATTTAGGTAAACAACTTTGACCTGTCCGCTTGACCTTTCATTTAAATATATATCACGGACCAACTACATCTATGTATAGGGAGCACAGGTGTTTATTTTGTATACATCATGAAATATACTCACCTCATAGAATACACCTGTGCACTGCGTATATATATTAACTTGGATCTTAACACTACCCATTTATTAGTTGGACCCGCCTATATGAATATTTCTAATGAAAGGTCAAACGGACAGGTCAAAGTTGTTTGCCTATATATACCTGAAGTAAATTTAGGTATTTACATATACAACACATTGGTTTTTCTCTGTAAAATTCGGTATATACAAATGTACCTGTTTTGTAATTCAAGTTCAATTCAGCAAACCTCATAGGTTTGATAGGTGATATGATTTTATTTACAGGAATATCAAAATAGGTACCAATATTACAATACTTGATTTTATATTAAAGATAAATCGACTATCTACGTTACCTGGAACCCTAGTTTTCATACAAAGTTTATTAGTGTGTTATTGCACTAGCATAAATTCTGAACCGAGCTGTATATATATTACAACCTAGACTGTTCAGTACCCGCTTGCTAGGCCTCGCTATTGTATAACGAATTCATGCAGCACTATCGTTACATATTTGTTCATTTATTTATTTATTTAGGCCCAAGAAAAAGGGGGCCTAGCCCCATCCTCTTTTTTTTTTGGCTAAAATTTCATTCAGTTTCTAAGACATGCTATTCATTAAAATTCAGTAGATATCTGTTAAACCCTCAGATTATAACCATTTTATTAAATTTTTAATTTTCTTTTCATGATCGCAGGAAAAGGGGCCTAGCCTCACCACTTTTTTCCCCTAAAATTTCATTCAGTTTCTAAGATATGCTAAATTAAAATTCAGTAGATATCAGTAAATGACAGAGCATCTCCAGTCAACCCTCAGATAATAACCATTCGATCTAATTTGATTAAAGTGGTGAATTGTCAAGAATTCCATGTCATAGATCCTTGCATTTATATTACATAAAGCAGTACATGCGTTCACTACTTTCATCAGGTGTGTGTCTGTTGTTATTTTGGTCTCCCCACTTTTAACTCTGCTGTTATAAGCCTGTTATTTATTATACCCCCGCAAACTAGTTTGAGGGGGGGGGGGGTATATAGGAATCAGCATGCCTGTCGGTCATTCACAGGTCGTATAAAGCGATCGATTTTCGAAATTGCAATGACGCGAAACAACTTATGTTCTGAACTCGCTCTCTCTCTCTTACTTGTCACTGCGTCTTTTATCCTTCGTTCTTGCATGTTTTTCTCCGAGATGTGTCTCGTTCTAATATCTTCGTCTGTTTTGTGTCGAAATTTTCGAGAACTTTCGGTCGCTATGGGCAGCCACAATGTATGGCAAGCAGTACTTGTCTTCACCTGTTTTACGAATTTCGAGAATTTTTTATCTCAAATGGCCACCATAATACACAAATGGTCGTATAGATCATCTTTACCTGTTTTACAATTTTCAAAAAAATTTTGGTCCCTTTAGGCCACCGTGTAATACTAATGCTAATTTTAATACTAAAATCTGCACTTTTTTACGATTTTCGAAAAAGTTTGGTCCCTCTTTGTCACCTTAATGTACTAATGTCAGAAAATTGTCTGCACACTTTTCAATTTTCGAGAAATCTTGGCCCCTATCGTCCACCGTACAATACACCGTCTCCACTTTTTGCAAATTTTCTATGGGTTACCAAGAATGTGCTACTGAAAGAAGGCCTACAACTCTTCGTAGTTTTTTTTTTTTTAATTTTCGAGATATTTTGGTCCCTATGGGTCACCATAATGTACTAATGACACGTTTCAATTTTCGAGAGATGTTGCTCCCTATGGGTCACCGTAATGTACTAATGACACGTTTT
The DNA here is from genome assembly GCA_021292105.1 of Anadara kagoshimensis. Classification (NCBI taxonomy): domain Eukaryota; kingdom Metazoa; phylum Mollusca; class Bivalvia; order Arcoida; family Arcidae; genus Anadara; species Anadara kagoshimensis. The sequence goes on along the minus strand of CM037868.1, from coordinate 7,646,063 downwards.
CAATTTTCAAGAGATGATGGTCCCTATGGGCCACCGTCCAGTACACACTATTGAGACATTACATATCGTTTTATTAAATAAAGTTCTTATCAGAAAACCGTGTTGATCAAAAGAGGAATGAAGTTTATTATTATGTTACACAGTCACACAGTTCAGATACAACTTACAGTACATCATCTGTATGATTTTTTCAATTTTCGAGAAATTTTGGTCCCTATTGACCACCGTAATGTACTAATGACAGTACATCGTCTGCACATTTTCGCAAATTTTCAAATTTGGTTTATATAGGTCACAAAAGTGTACTACTTAAAGTCTTCCTTCCTATCACTCCGCCTTTTTATGATATTCGAGAAATTGTAGTCCCCAGGGTCACCGTAATGTATTTAAGACACGTTTTCAAATTTCGAGAAATGTTGGTCCCTATGGGTCACCTTAATGTACTTAAGTCAGTACATTTTCTTCACGTTTTTCGATTTTCGAGAAATGTTGGTCTCTATGGGCCACCATACAGTACACCGTCTGCACTTTTTGCAAATTCCTATGGGTTACCAAGAATGTACTACTGAAAGAAGGCATACAACTCTTCGTATTATTTTTTTTATTTTCGAGATATTTTGGTCCCTATGGGTCACCGTAATGTACTAATGACACGTTCTTCAATTTTTTCGAGAGATGTTGGTCCCTATGGGCCACCGTTCAGTACACACTATTGAGACATTACATATCATTTATTAAATAAAGTTCTTATCAGACAACCGTGTTGATCAATAGAGGAGTGAAGTTTGTTATTATGTTACACGGTCACAAAATTCAGATACAATATGAAGAGTACATGTTCCGATCACTATATTTAAAATAATCATGTGACCTCACCTTGACCTTGACCCAATGACCGGATTTTGATTTCCAACAGCAAATATGAATATGATAAGAATTAAAAAGAGAATGTGTGTGTGATATATTTATTTATTGGCATGGATGGACCGCAGTCATGTCCACTTACATATTTATTCTTGTGAATTTTATTGTGATCTGCGCTTTTAATTTCCAAATTTTTGAAGGTAAAATTTGCTCCATTATTTGTATGGAGTGTTTGTCACGTACATGACTTTGTTTTGTAAACACGTGGTATTTTGTTTTGTGTGTTTGTCTGCTTTCATAATATTTTGCTATAGATCATTCATGCAATGAGAGAGAGAGAAAGAGAGAGAGAGATATTTGTTGTTGGTGTTTTCTTGCTATTCTTTCCCTTATATTTGCCTGTTTTCACGGTTTCATCATATAATAATGTTATCGAGTATTTTTACCGGTGCTTGCTTGTTGTATTGTAAGTTTTTTTTTAATGTATTTTTTTTTTTTCAAAAAAAAACCAAAAAAACAAAAACCACGTAGTAGCATGATGTTTCACGTTGATGTCTTAAATTGAGGTCGTTATTTCGATTCTAGAGTCCTGGAAAGATAATGCATATATATTGAAAATTGAAATTGTTGTGATTTTTTCATAATAATAATAATAATAATAATAATAATAATTATAATAATTATAATAATTTAAAAAGTATTTTTTTTTAAATCGTTAATAATAATTATAATAATGACATGCCATTATAATTAGTCATTATTATTATTATTATTATCATTATTATTCTTATTATTAACGATTTAAAAAAACACTTTTTTAATCGCCATAATTATTATTATTTTTATTATTATTATCATTATTATTATTATTATTATTATTATTATTATTATTATTATTATTATTATTATTTGTAACTGGAGGCTATAAAATTTAGTATTTATTTTTAAAAAAGAAGTAAACATGCATTAAATTGTGGAAAGTTTTAAGGATATATTTGCTCCTTAATATTTTTAGCACTTCCAGTCATAGGAAATGAAGTTGAGGAAGATATAAAAAGTGTTCCACGAAGGGAAGAATCAGGAGCAACACGTAATAGCACAAAGAATACAGGTACGTTTAACTCGCTTTGGAGACTAAAATTATCCCAACAAGAATCAATTCACTCTATATCATGTGATCTAAATAAGTTTGTCACTTTGCATCGTTTTTTCAAGGACAATCCGATTTCTTCAACACAGATCTGACCCTCTTGATATAATTGAAAGAATTTTAATTGGAGCCTAAAACATAACTATAATAATAATAATAATGACTTTATTTTTTTAGGGTTGCTTATTTGGACTGAGCCAATCTTACATAAGGCCCTCCAATATGAGTGATTGCATACTATTAATACAAAATAAAATTTCTTTACATGTAGTAATTAAAAATAATTAAAATAATAATCACGCAAAATATAAAACATATGCTAAGATGTTAAGTAAAAAACTCTGTACAAGTATATATAAATTTAAACAACCAAATGTTAAGAAAATGTAATATTATCAACTACTCAACTTCATTTTTGTCTTGCGATTAATGAAATGTTTTTATGATAATCTAAAATCAAAATTTGAAGTAATAAACTTCGTTGTTAATTACATGTATGCGTTAATTATAAATTTGATTATACATGTTGTAGTAAGTACATGTCCAAATTTCTTTTAAAATTCAATTTAAACATTGTTCGACGAGTCGACGTGAGGGAAAAGTCAGGAATTTTTTATTCAAGCTTCATGAAATTAAAAAAAAAATAAAATAAAAAATGACAGGGAATTTGAAAAATTGTGAAATTCCATGTAATTGCTGAGGAGTTTTACATTTCTTTGTCAAGAGTTTTGTTCCTTTGATATTTCAATCATGATTTTTATTCTTATCCTATCTACTCCAACGCTACTGAACAGAACAGGACATATAGCATATAGCGAAACTATGAAACCGATGGAGTGAAAACGCGAACTTCATACGTATAGCTAAGTTGTGAATGCCAAGAAGCGAAAGCGTATACTGAAGTTGGGAAACCGAAGCGTATAGCGAAGTTCCAAATGCAAAGGCGCGTAAAAAGCGACAGCTTATATGTAAAGCGTAGTTGTGAAACCGAATGAGAGAAAACGCGAATGTGTATAGCGAAGTTAAAAAGGCCAAGGATCGAAATTGGGGACTACGTATAGCAAATTTTAAAGTTGAGATTGCCAAGGAACGCAAACGTATAGTTAAGTCAAACCAAAGGAGCGAAAACGCGATTGTGTGTGACTATAGCGATGTTGAGAGCACCAAAATGTAAAGGCGTATAACGAAACTGCAAATGCATACGAGCAAAAACGGGAAGGTATATTGCGAAGTTACGAATGCTAAAGAACAAATAATGCAAAGACGTATAGCGATGTTGCGCATACGAAAAAGTGAAAGAATTAAGCGAAGGAGCGAGAGAGAGAGAGAGAGAGAGAGAGAGAGAGAGAGAGAGAGAGAGAGAGAGAGAGAGAGAGAGAGAGAGAGCAATGATAGCTTCATTCCTTTGACTTCGCGTCTTCGCTTTCACAGCGTTACTAAATCTCATTTAGATCGAGAGAGCTATATTGTTAGACTTGGCTCTAATTGGTCACCATACATGTCCTTCACTTTTAGCTGTAAAAGTTTGTCGTTTCTCATAAATTCAACTGTTCTAATTTTTTTTACCACATGAGTCATGGATTTTGTATCACGAGTTAGTCGGATGTTTTTATTGATTTTGTAACAAATACTAATGTTGTTACTTTTAAAAATATGTCATCAAAATTCGTTCATTGTTATTTTTTTCTGTCGATGTCATAACGGCACACTCCTGTGTTATGATGACGAGGCCGCGGTGGCCTAATTGATAAGACGTTAGTCTACAAATCCAAGGTCTCACCGTTTTGAGTTCGAGTTCCGCTCACACCACACGTTGGAAAATGAATTTTCCTTAAGCTTAACTGGTTCACCCGATGTCAGTATAATGTGATTCGGAGAGTGGCACGCTTGTCTGCGACGAACTGACTCGGTGAGCTAGCACTTTTAAGACGCCCTGAGTGCGGGTTGGTACAAGGCAGACCATACAACATCCTCCCACTTAACATGCGTACACAGACTTGTTAATAGATTAATCCATAGGGATTAGTAAAGTAGTTCTCGTCGCAAATAGCTGAAAAACTGCTGATTTTTTAAATTTTTTTTTAATGTCAAACAACATTCAAGATCCTGTGAAAAATAAACAGTTCTTGTCACCTGGCCCCAGTTTTACAATTCTTTCTTACAGTTCTAAGATTTTCCTTAATTTTTCGCAGAAATCGGTAATCATTTTTTGGAACTATGAATTAAAAAAAACAAAAACATTTATAGCACCAAAAGAGATTGCTCAAAAAAGTTATGATAAATTTTAGTTAAGAAAGGATTGTAAGACTGGAGACTGTTTTTCAATATCTATGGTTCTGTGTTGCGATGTATTTTCCTTTCGTATTTGTTATAAAAATGGCATTTTTCAAATGATCCCTTCATGTCTAGAGTTTTGCAATCAATAACTATAGTCTCTGTCAGATTGGGGCTCGTATATATCTCAAACAGATTAAACATTTTGTTTATTGCATACCATCTTCATATTTATTTATTTATTTATTTATTTATTTATTTATTTATTTATTGATTCAGTATCCTATATTTTTTCTTTTATTTATTTATTTATTTATTTATTTATTTATTTATTCTGTAGTTGGGCACGAGGTTAGGTCCTATCCTAGCTTTTCCCAGTGCTATAATGGATGTCTTCGCAGAATAAACACATCCAGAGATGATGATACAAAATCGTCTGACATAACACAGCCAAAGACTATCACCATTCACCTTAACAGAGGCAATTCTCCTTTGTTGCCAGTTTCACGTCGCAGCACCACTAACACCACCAACAACAACAACCGTATCATCATCCATTTAAGTTCTCATAATAATGCCGGATCGAGCAGTAACACAGGAGGAACTTCTAATTCAAACGTGTTGTCCCGTTTGTTTAACATTAATGCTTTGATTAATAGTGATGGCGAACCTTTAAGACAATTTCTGCAGCATATTGGTTCTAATGGTGGGAGTTTAAGAGTTGATGACAGTCACCATTCAACGGATAAACAGTGGTACTGCTCGAAAACCTGCACTGAACAGTTATTCCATTATTATCAAAATGGACACGTGTTTGGTAAGTAGGCTAAAGTCATACCAGTCTATAAATGTCACCTCTATATAAGGACCACCTGCTTTTAAAAGCCAGTGATATTGCATGCCAAATGCTCTTTTTTCGTGTTAGTTAACCTGTATATAACGACCACCTACTTTTAAAAGCCAGTGATATTGCATCCCAATTGCTCTTTATTCGTGTTAGTTTACCTGTATATAAGGACCACCTGCTTTTAAAAGCCAGTGATATTGCATGCCAAATGCTCTTTATTCGTGTTAGTTTACCTGTATATAAGGACCACCTGCTTTTAAAAGCCAGTGATATTGCATCCCAATTGCTCTTTTTTCGTGTTAGTTAACCTGTATATAACGACCACCTGCTTTTAAAAGCCAGTGATATTGTATGCCAAATGCTCTTTGTTCATGTTAGTTAACCTGTATATTAGGACCACCTGGTTTTAAAAGCCAGTGATATTGTATCCCAAATGCTCTTTATTCGTGTTAGTTTACCTGTATATAAGGACCACCTGCTTTTAAAAGCCAGTGATATTGTATCCCAAATGCTATTTATTCATGTTAGTTTACCTGTATATAAGGACCACCTGCTTTTAAAAGCCAGTAATATTGTATCCCAAATGCTCTTTATTCATGTTAGTTTACCTGTATATAAGGACCACCTGCTTTTAAAAGCCAGTGATATTGTATCCCAAATGCTCTTTATTCGTGTTAGTTTACCTGTATATAAGGACCACCTGCTTTTAAAAGCCAGTGATATTGTATCCCAAATGTTCTTTTTTCATGTTAGTTAACCTGTATATTAGGACCACCTGCTTTTAAAAGCCAGTGATATTGTATCCCAAATACTCTTTATTCATGTTAGTTAACCTGTATGTAAGGACCACCTGCTTTTGAAAGCCAGTGATATTGTATCCCAAATACTCTTTATTCATGTCAGTTCACCTCTATATAAGGACCACCTGCTTTAAAAGCCAGTGATATTGCATTCCAAAAACTCTTTATTCATGTTAGTCCCCTTTTATTCATATTATTTGAACCTGTATATGAGGACCACCTTTCCATAAAGACTAGATTTACTAGTTCTCTTATTTGTCCCTCATAGACAGGCTTGATTGTATAAAGTTAAACTTGTCTATAAAGGTCCCAAATGCTCTTTATTCATGTTAGTTAACCTGTATATTAAGATCACCTCCATTTATAAGCCAGTGATATTGTATCCCAGATTCTCATTATTCATGTTAGTTAACCTGTATGTAAGGACCACCTGCTTTTAAAAGCCAGTGATATTGTATCCCAAATGCTCTTTATTCATGTTAGTTAACCTGTATATTAAGGCCACCTGCTTTAAAAACCAGTGATATAGTATACCAAATGCTCTTTATTCATGTTAGTTAACCTGTATATAATGACCACCTGCTTTTAAAAGCCAGTGATATCGTATCCCAGATGCTCTTTATTCATGTTAGTGCACCTGTATATAAGGACCACCTGCATTTAAAAGCCAGTGATATTGTATCCCAAATGCTCTTTATTCGTGTTAGTTAACCTGTATATAAGGACCACCTGCTTTTAAAAGCCAGTGATATCGTATCCCAGATGCTCTTTATTCATGTTAGTGCACCTGTATATAAGGACCACCTGCATTTAAAAGCCAGTGATATTGTATCCCAAATGCTCTTTATTCGTGTTAGTTAACCTGTATATAAGGACCACCTGCTTTTAAAAGCCAGTGATATTGTATCCCAAATGCTCTTTATTCGTGTTACTTAACCTGTATGTAAGGACCACCTGCTTTTAAAAGCCAGTGATATCGTATCCCAGATGCTCTTTATTCTACTAGTGCACCTGTATATAAGGACCACCTGCATTTAAAAGCCAGTGATATTGTATCCCAAATGCTCTTTATTCATGTTAGTTAACCTGTATATAAGGACCACCTGCTTTTAAAAGCCAGTGATATCGTATCCCAGATGCTCTTTATTCATTTTAGTTAACCTGTATATAAGGACCACCTGCTTTTAAAAGCCAGAGGTATTTCATCCTCTTTATTCATGTTATTTGAACCTGTATTTAAGGTCCACCTTTCCTTAAAAACCAGATTTACTAGTTCCCTTATTTGTCCCTCATAAACAGGCTTGATTGTATATAGTTAAACTTGTATATAAAGGTCCCAAATGCTCTTTATTCATGTTATTTGAACCTGTATATTAAGGCCACCTCCATTTATAAGCCAGTGATATTCCATACCCCTTATTCATGTTATTTGAACCTGTATATAAAGTCCGCCTTCCCATAAAGACCAGATTGACTAGTTGCCTCATTTGTTCTTTGTAGACATGAGTCAAACCTGTCTAAAAAGATCACCCTAAGGAACCAGTAAAAGTTGCTTTAATTAGCAGGTGACCATTATATACAAGTTTAAATAACATAACCAAAGAGGAATGGAGATAAACATTTACTTGTCTTCAGTTGATCTTTATATAGAAGTGGTCAGTACCTGTTATAAGTTTAACACTAAGCTACCGAACCGGCAGCTCATTTCAGCCCTCGTTAGGTTAGCTAAATCTCGATAGATTTTTGACAGCTGCTATCTATCTCTCAGCATCTTTGTAGCCAAAAACTGTCTCTCAGCAGAGAAGTTCTTTTTGATTGCTCTGAGTTAATCTTATGACAGTTCAGCTCTGTTTATTTCATAATCGCCATTTAAATAAATATGCCTTTAATGACATTGTCATGTGCTACTTTTGAATGAATTGTTTCATAAAAAATGAAAAGTAGCACATGACTAGAGTACCAAAGGACAAAAATAAATTTTTTATGATTAAATTCAAAAACTGGTGTATGACACATGTACTTAACACCGCTCTGAGTTAATCTTATGACAGTTCAGCTCTGTTCATTTCATAATCGCCATTTAAATAAACATGCCTTTAATGGCATTGTCATGTGCTACTTTTGAATGAACTGTTTCATAAAAAATGAAAAGTAGCACATGACTAGAGTATCAAAGGACAAAAATAATTTTTTTATGATTAAATTCAAAAACTGGTGTATGACACATGTACTTAACACCGTCCTTGTACTTGGTTTTGGCCTCTGTTTAAAGGGTCATATTTATGTATCAACGGTCAGCGTTTGATTTAATGAAACACTGAACTAAATACCTACTATCTTATTAAACTGACCTTAACTGACCGAATTAAGGTATTGACCACTGAATCAGGTTGTATAACTATTTAAAGCCAGGGTAGATACATTACTATTTGAAACTATGACACGTAATGAAACACATCCACGTGGGTCAAATTTTGAATAAGTTGATAAATGTTAACATACCTCTTGCTTGCTTTTTTCTCCAATATATGAACTTTATTCTTTGTACTTGCTCCAGTTTCACAACCATTTTTTAACTAAAGTTTTCTTTAACTTAAATAAAGCAAACTTTGGCAATTTTTTTAAAATATTTTATTTATTTATTTATATTTTTTTAAATTCAAATTAACATTTTTGACCGAACTAAATGCATATATTATCTACTTAAAGAGATCTACAAAATGACATTTGAATTAAATTCTTTCATGTTGAAGATGAACATAATTATTAGAATTTCAAACTTGCCATATTTAGGTTAGTAACGAATGTAGATATAATGTTAAAATCTAGGGCTTGGCTTGTTGCATAATTTTATGTCTAGAAAAACTGAAAGTCATACTAATTATGCTTGATTCAAGATTTGTCTAGAACAACAACGCTTGATACCATAATAATAATAATAAACTTTATTCCGAAAGTTTTACAAACTTATAGGATATATAAATAATAATAATAATGAAATACATGAGTACATACAGATAGGCAGTGGTACAAATAATAATAATAATAATAATAATAATAATAATAATAATACAGTGGTACAATAATAATACCGAATGATTAATACGCAAGTAGAAAAATAGAACAAGACTGTAGAAATATACGGAGAGATGTCAAGAGATAAATTAAATGAGACATCATATAACAGCTCTTAACTTGAATGCATGAGACAAATATTTCCCTAAATTTGACAGTTGTTTGACGTTGTTAAACACGTAATAATTCTATAAATTTAAACATGGAAGGCCTACGCCAGTAGTATGGTTTGATAAAACTTATTCTAAGACATACATATTTTTGACATATTAATACAAAGTGAAATCATCTTCAACTTCATCAATACAAAAAGGACAACATCTGTTACTTTTGATACATTATTTTAACGACCTGTTTCAATTGCTAAGCAGTGCGAAGACAAACCTGATTTTGCTGATATATTTTTAAAACGAGTAATAATTGGTTTGGTCAAGTAGTACTGTAGAGTAAAATGATCAATTAAATGTTTATATATAATGCATTTGGACGAATATTTATTTCAGCTAGGAGAGCAGTCTTGTAAACGTTGTCTGGTGACAGACATATACATATCTGCACTAATGCTGTGTTGATTAAACCATAAAAAAACTTAAACCTAAAGAGTCCAGCTCATGTTTGATAACATTTGTAAAAATTGACTTATTGTTTGGTATTTGTCACACAATTGTAATAAAAAATATAAGCAGATTTCAAAATACAATTATTTGTCTGTAACAGTTTAAACCAATATGCAAACATTCTTATTTTACGAACTAAAACCAGTGGATATCTACCAAGTTCAAATAAATAACAGAATTTTTGTAGTTGATTTAAACACCCAGTATGGATTACAAAAATCTAGATGAACTTTTTCAATATCATAGGCACTATGAGAGCCCCACACTTCACATGCATATAATAATACTAGAACATAGGTATCAAATAAAGACAATAAAGTATGAGTATTTAAAAATAATGATTTAGTTTGTATTAAATTATACATTGCTTTTCTACCCTGTGTAGCTAGTTGTTGTGTGAAACATTAAATTTACCATTAAAGTTTAAAAACAAAACCAAGATAATTAAAACGATCAACAATTTCTAATATGTTATTACAATATGTCCAACTTTCAGAGTTGTTCACTTTACCACCATTTCTAAAAACCACAATTTTGTTTTATTTATGTTAACGTTAAGATGCCATGTGTTGGAATAATCATGCAAAGCATGTAACAAATTCTGTAGACCTTCGACAGACTCTGAGAATAAAACCATGTCGTCAGCATACATTAATAAAAACAATGTAAGTTCGCACAATTCATAATGATCTACAGTTTTGGGATAAAATCCATTTCACAATCGTTTAAATAAAATGAAAATAGTAATGGTGAAAGTACTTCACCCTGCATCAAACCCATGTTACTACAGAAGTACTCGGAATCAAATCCGTTAATTGAGACACATACTTTAACTTCGTCATACATTGATCTAATAATACTTAAAAGTTTGCCAGTTATACCACATTTTGCAAGTTTAAAAAATAAATATTTTACGTCTCGTCCGTTTTTTAGTAGCCGTACGCGTTTCACTACTCGTCGTGAAAGCGCGACTCGTAGTGTTACGGCTACTAAAAAAAGGACGAGACTTGATACTGAGGGTTGTACATATATACACACTGTGTATATAATACATGCATGCATGTATTCAGGAATTAAGATGAGATTTTAAAGCTCAATTTAAATTTATCACAGTATAAGTATTAAATTTAAAGTTTAAAACATTGTCAAAATTTGCTAAACTTAAGGAACCTCCTAGTTAAGATATGATCATTGATAAGGTTGAGAAAAGGATGCAATGTTCTAGTCATATTGGGTTTGAATTTGGGGTGGATGGTAATGGGTGGTAGGTTGTGAAATTCGGACTCTGTATGATATAATATTTTCTTCTTTTTTATTTTTTAAAGATTATTTATTTATTTATTTATTTTTATTTAATAATAATATTATTTCTTTATTTATTATTTTTCAGGTTAATCCAGGTAAATGGTGGATTGTTATTTATTTCCAATATTTCAGTCTGTGATGATGTAAATAAATTTGTCATTAAATAAATAATGCTGTTTGTCATTTCACATCACTTCGGGAATAAGATGGAAGATGGATAATGACGTTATCGTCAGTATTCACTTTTATCAGGGCGAGTGTAGAGAAAATCAAGAGTACCCGGGGCTAGCCACCAATTTGCTGCAAGCAACCTTACAATCTGTTTCACATACATGTAGGATTTTCCAGTGAGAACGATGAGAGCTCTCTAATCACATTTTACGCCATAGTTAGACTCTTCACTTATATCGAGACGGTCAGTTCAGGGAAGGTGGAGGATATCTGAGTACCTGGAGATAGCCACTGATATGCCGCAAACAAACTTACAAACTGTTTTCACATTTAATCTGCCCGTATGAACGTTTAGGACTCTTTATCACGTTATACGTCACAGTTCAGACTTTTCAATTATGTCAGGGTGGTCAATTCTGGGAGTGTGGAGGGAATTGAAGTTTCTGAAGATAGCCATCGATCTACCGTAAACAAACTTACAAACTGTTTCACATAGGGTCTGCCCGTGTAAACGTTGGGAGGCTTTGTAATCACGTTGGGACTATTTCATTTATATCGAGGCAGTCAGTTCGGGAAGGTGGAGGGAAAACGAAGTGTCCGAAGATATTCTCCGGACTGTTACAAACTGTTTTTTTTTCTACGAATATGCCCGTGTGACTTAACGGGCTCTATAGTCACGTTTACGACACAGTTAAGGCTATTTTCATTATATCAAGGCGGTCAGTTCAGGGATCGGGAAGAAAATTGGAGTACCCGAAGATAGCAATCGATCTGCCGCGAGTGAACTTACAAACTGTTTCACATACGTTATATCTTTGTGAACAGCTTGAGGCTCTATAATCCGTAAGATTACGGATTACTTTAATTTGCCACTGAGGCAGCTTATTAAAGTAGCTCAAGGAGATTGGTTGTTTGGGGTTTAAACGTCCCAGTCAAAAATATTTTACTCATATCGAGTCATCAACTACATGTGAAATGGCAGAAAAGTTGACCTTTGCAGTGTTCTCAGGGTAATTAACAAGGAGGACACTCGAGTCAACGTGCCACGCCTGTCGTGACACGGAGCATCGGTTTTTAGGTGTCTTCCCGTAATTTTTATTTCTAAATGCCAAGTTCTGGGCGCAAGAACAGTCACTACCTATTTTGAAGTCTTGGTCAGATCCCGGCTGGGGATCGAACCCACGACCTCCTAAATTTGGCGTTTTACATTTCAAGTCGTTATCTTTTATTTCACATGCGATCTTGAATGCGTTCGGCTGCTGTAGGATAATTTTTTTTCAGTAACACATTTCTCTATATTTTACTTTGGTATATATACATGCACGATAGCTCAGGGGATAAAGTGCTGGGTCCGAATGTGGTTGGTTAAAATAAGACAAACAGGTTTTTACAGCCAGCAACTAGACCTTTCCAGTCTTTCTAGTAATTTTCTACGATACAAAATTTTAAAAAAATAGAAGCTGGTAATAAACATTTTTTTACAATGTGCTGAGTGACTCAATTGTCTCAGGCGCGATTTCACTCAACGCCTTTATGTCTCATTGAAGATTCTGTAGTGACTAACTAGATAACAACCTCCAATATAACTAGGCTCTTGCATGATTGTTGAAGCACACTTAGGAATCACAATGTATTCCTCGCCTCCTATATCACTTGGAAAGTACTATTACAGAGTGTGAGGACATGTGTCCGTTCTCAGATGTTCAGGTACTCCAGTTTCCTCTATATATCTTTCCTTAACTGACTGACTCAGCTGATATATTTAAAGAAATCTCGATCTTGTCTGGTGTCATTATTCCATTGCACTCTGCAAAACGTGTTACGGTGTCCGGCAATGTGAACATTTTTTTTTTAGGTTACTGATGTTTAGTTTTTTCTCCGTCCACCCGCGGTTTCTTCAACTCTAAAAAAATTATCATCTAACCGTTCGAAGTGTCTTTTCTAAGTGCCTGTTACAACTGTTTCGCCAACAATCAGGGGTCAGTTGTTCCAAGCTTGATTAGTTTAATCAATTGATAAGTCAAAATTTGAATTTGTATAATTTCAGATACATATATATATAATTATATATAGATGTATATTGTCAAGTTTAAGTTGAAATTTCGAAAATGAATTAAAAAAAAATCTCCGTCAAACTTAATTACATTAAAATAAAAATACCAATATTATAATGGTATTTGATTTAATTCATATTTTAATTTTTAGTTAATCACTGATTAAACTAATCAAGCTTCGAGCAACTGGGTCTGGTGATGATTGATCAGAATATTTTTATGTCTATATACTTTTTTTTTTTTTTTTTTTTTACAAATGACATAGACAGGATATGAAATGTCCTGGTTTTTTTTTTTTCTTATTAATATTTATTAATCTTTGATATGAATAAAAATTCAACAGAGGTACAAAGGTACAAACTTTCCAAATTATAAAAATTTTACCAACTCCTAAAAGGATATAATCAAAAACAAACACACTAATCCATATCCGATCAATCAAGAAGCAAAGTAAAAATTTTGGAACTGACAAGTTAGGTTTTACACGTGAACTTCCATCAGGGAAGTGAGACCGGGTGCTCCGGAAGGGTAAGCACCTCCCATATAAAAAATATTACAATTTCCGGTTTACAAACATTCTTGCATGTTTTGATTAGCTGAGAAACAGGAAATACCAGAGTTCCAAAAAATAAGTTGACTGACAAATAGACTCACTTTAAGCCGTCCTCTGTAAGAACCAGAAAATGTCAGAGTCCATTTATAACATTTAAAAAAATACCTTGTACGTTGGGTTAAAAAATGACAGATAATTCATGAAAAATTTCGAAAAAGTGAAATGTAAGTTTCTATTGTACGAAAGAGAACTCGAACACTAAGAAATTGTATACGTCTTACAGTGAAACTTGGTATAGAATTAGTTTACTCTATCCGCACACCGTTTTGTTGCACGTTATGCCTCGTTTATATATATATATATATATATATATATATATATATATATATATATATATATATATAATATATATATAAAAATGATCCACGTTTTCTAGATCTGTCATGAGATTGACGAAATTTGTTAAACTATATATTATTCGCATATCGGAACTGAAGACCTAAATCTACATGTACGTATACGTATATCTTGCCGTATGTATAGCTACATAATTATAGTACATATAGTACATGTAGTTCGAACATAGCGCCTGAGGCCGGGCTTCTTCTTGTACCCAATTACATCAAATTATGTTAGTTTTTTTTACAGAAATAAATAAAATGACTTGATTCCTTTATTTTTGCTTTTTCAAAAAATTAAAATTTGAGTAGAGGAACATGTGCAGATTGAAGTCCTTCTGAAAATACCGTCATTGCAGACCTATCGACCACCGCGATAGCTCATTTGGTAGAGTGCTCGTGCCGTAAGTGGGAGGTTGTGGGTTCGTTCCCCGGCAGGGTCTGACCCAAGACTTGGAAGTAGGTAGTGACTGTTCTTTCGCCTAGCACTCGGCATTATGAAATGACAGTCCCGGTTCTTTCGGATGGAAACTTAAAATAAACGAGGTCCCGTGTCACGATGGGCTTGGCACGCTAAAAAACCCTGTTTTATAATGCCATCGGCGGAACGCACAGGCAAATCTTTTGCATCTTCGCCTAAATCTAGCAACGTCTCGATATAAGTGAAATGTTTTTGAATGGGACGTTAAACACCATTGTTAAACTCAACTCAACTCAGAACTGTCGAAAGTTCAACAATAGGCTAGTGAATGAGTTCTGACGAGGTAGTTAACATTGTACCTCGTAAGCTCTATAGCTACTTCAACAGCTCTTTTGGCAACTGCTGTTTTAACGCTATCTATAAAATGCAATATCGACGTATCTCGTCCACTCGATAGCCGAGCTTCGGATCCTTTTCGTTAGCTCGGTGTCAATTTTTCTACTGGTCTGCACTGTAAATTAAACAAGAGGTCCATTGGGCCAGATACGCTCACCTGATAAATAATGGCTAGATGATATATATTTCAAGAAAACAGAAATACTGAAACCTCAATATATATGTAGTACAAATTTGAGGCTTTGTTAGATAATTAACCGTTTCAATATTCTTTTGCATTTGTGAAATTGATCTTTGAATCCATGAACTTTCATCTATATATCAAAATGATCGTCATACCAATTCCTGACGGATCTGTGCTACTATATATTTTCTTGGTGAGTATAGTGCCTGAGCCGAAAGCGAACATAATAATGTATTTACTACATTCTAACCATTGTGTGACCTTTAAATTTACGGACAGACATAAGGCATTTTGAATTTATGGTGTACATTTTGATCCGAAATGAATTTGTCTGTGTCCTTGTTGCCATGTTTGTTGACAAAATTGCGTTCTCGTTCCCAAGGTGTCGCGTGCAAAAAGTATAGTACCAGTCTGGAAAAACAATAGTACCTTGCCGTCTACGTTACTATACTCGTTGCTGAGGACAGACGGAATCTAATCAATTTCCTACAATTTACCATAATTGTGATGTACTAAATATCGGAATAATCGTCGTGCGAATACCTACAATATTCTTATATACACGACTATACAAAAAGTTTATAGTTTTTCGAGATAATTAACCACTTCAGTTTTGTTTTTTTTAGCATCTGTGATGGCGTAAATAGAGTCGGAAATAATAATAATACTTCTGAATTTATGGCGACAAAATTTATTTCTTAATTGATGTTTATAATTTTATTTTTTTT
This sequence comes from Anadara kagoshimensis, assembly GCA_021292105.1. Classification (NCBI taxonomy): domain Eukaryota; kingdom Metazoa; phylum Mollusca; class Bivalvia; order Arcoida; family Arcidae; genus Anadara; species Anadara kagoshimensis. The sequence goes on along the minus strand of CM037868.1, from coordinate 7,630,226 downwards.
TTCATTTCTGTTCGTGAATGTTGATTTCACTAAGATTTATTTAATGGACATCACCAATTACTATAAAATCCAGAGTTGGATTCCCGTGCTCTCTTATCCGGAATTGGATCTTCTCCGATAACATCCGTTTCCAAATTGAATGGCTCCTTCTTTCTCTGTTTAGCCAATCTGAAAATACAAAACAAATTTAATGAATTAACATTCCCGCCAGGAAGCACTTTTTGTGATTTGCACGTATGTGTAAAGTTTTACAGGTGTTAGTGAAACCACAAAGGTAAAAAGTTATGTCCTGACCTTGACCTTTGACTTTTACCAACATAAGAAGGGTGTTTCATGAAAATGTGACCACTGAAAACCCATGTCACTGTCGGGTCATGAAGTCGAATTATCACAATTAGAAGAAATTTTACAACACCTTCATATTGTAATAAAGAAAGAAAACCCAAATGACAAATTTTTCGACCGAATTTCACGAAATGAATTAATTTCAAATTTTTAAAAGTCAAAGTGCCTCAACTCCAATGAAAATAAGCAAATCATATCGGGTTATTGCTATGCGCAATACATATCACTGTTATTGCTTTGCACCAAGTTTCATGATTCATAGTTTTGGAGAATTTTTCCTGGGTGTCAGGACGGTTGACAGAAAGACGGAAATATAATTAAATAAGGTACCTTCCCCTTTCTTTGAAGGTGGGGATAAATATCTGTATTTCACTATATCTGAAAATATCAAATTCAAGTGCAGCAAGAAACAACAAACGCCAAAATATGAAAACATGTTTATATCAATATACGGAAATGATAGATTTGGACAGATGTCATATTACTTTATGAAAATGTTTCTTATAATATAATTTATATTTTTGAAATTCAATATAATATAAAATTAATATATGACACTTGAATTACATGTAGATCGTAAAAAAGTGGCATCCTCTTGTGTCTTCATTATCCTTTTTTTTCTTCCTTTTATAATGAAGACACTGCTGTAGCTAAGCTGACAGAGTGCTTGTTCCGTGCTTGTACTAGATATAGATGAACATGCATAACCAATCAAACCGGATATGGTCAGCTATTTGGTACATACATTAGAACGTTTTATTCTGGTTTAAAAGACCAGTGATGGCGAGTTATTTGGTATACAGTTTAAATTTTGGTTCTAGTTTTGTGGTTCATTTGACCAGTGATGGTGAGTTATTTGGAATACAGTTTAAATTTTGGTTCTGGTTTTGTGGTTCATTTGACCAGTGATGGTGAGTTATTTGGAATACAGTTTAAATTTTGGTTCTGGTTTTGTGGTTCATTTGACCAGTGATGGTGAGTTATTTGATATACAGTTTAAATTTTGGTTCTGGTTTTGTGGTTCATTTGACCAGTGATGGCGAATTATTTGGTATACAGTTTAAATTTTAGTTCTGGTTTTGTGGTTCATTTGACCAGTGATGCTGAGTTTTTTTGGTATATAGTTTAAATTTTGGTTCTGGTTTTGTGGTTCATTTGACCAGTGATGGTGAGTTTTTTGGTATATAGTTTAAATTTTGGTTCTGGTTTTGTGGTTCATTTGACCAATGATGGCGAGTTATTTGGTATACAGTTTAAATTTTGGTTCTAGTTTTGTGGTTCATTTGACCAGTGATGGCGAGTTATTTGGAATACAGTTTAAATTATGGTTCTGGTTTTGTGGTTCATTTGACAAGTGATGGCGAGTTATTTGGAATACAGTTTAAATTTTGGTTCTGGTTTTGTGGTTCATTTGACCAGTGATGCTGAGTTATTTGGTATACAGTTTAAATTTTGGTTCTGGTTTTGTGGTTCATATGACCAGTGATGGTGAGTTATTTGGAATACAGTTTAAATTTTGGTTCAGGTTTTGTGGTTCATTTGACCAGTGATGGTGAGTTATTTGGTATACAGTTTAAATTTTGGTTCTGGTTTTGTGGTTCATTTGACCAGTGATGGTGAGATATGTGGTATATATGTGGTAAAAGTTACGGTTCTGGTTTTGTGGTTCATTTGACCAGTGATGGTGAGATATGTGGTATATATGTGGTAAAAGTTACGGTTCTGGCTTACCAAACGTTTTTCTTCATTATTTACGTTAAGCTTTCTTGTGATTTATTTACTTTCTAAAATCGATCCCCTCATGGTTTATTATTCTGTGTATATACTGTAGTGTATTAACTGGTGCTATTAAAACGAGACTTTAATTATAAACACAATGAGTTTTATGAACATTTGATGAGGCGTAAGGATACAATAAGACATAGTGTAATGTTTCATGAGTGATGAGGCGGACATTAAAGTGCCATGGAGATGTAACTGATACAATATCAATTATTTTAATTATGTTATTACTAAATTCCCTGAGGAGTAATCGATACATCAGTAGATTTGATTAACATTTATACATTCATCTGTAAAATCCGAGGGAAACATCACGCAAATTTGTATCAGCTTCAATAGATAAACTCTGCTGGGACGTATGACACAGTTATCTCCCTTTACTGGATTTCCCAAAGGGAGATAATAAAAAATCCTACTTATAAGCTTCAATAAATGTACGGTGTTGGTACTTAGAAACGGTGATCTCCCTTAACTGGATTCCCCAAATGGAGATAATGCAATTACCTACTTATAAGCTACAATAGATACAGTCTTTTGGGACTTTTGACACAGTTACCTCCCTTTACTGGGTTTCCCCCAAGGGAGATAATAAAAAATACCCAGATATTCTAGTATGTGATTTAATAATCATTTATGCTACTGTAAACACTTACACATAAAATGCTTTAAAATAACTGATTTTTGTATAATTTATATATTTTATCTGATTTTTTTAGACAGCTTGTACATAGTTTTAATCACTATTCAGTTTTCACTTTGCACATCACCACTGCATATTTTCACTTAAAAATTTCCTTTATTTTCACGCATGCGAACAGTATGTAATCTTCTGATAAGAAGGAATACTGTATATCGAAAGAAGAAAAAGAAATCTCATATCTAAGGGAGGTAATTATGTAATACTGTTTGAATCGATCATCTGCACTTCAGTTTTTGGACATTTTCTTCTATATATCATCGGAATAATATAATAAAGAGTTAATAAAAATGGAATATCTCGTTTTTCAATTGCAACGATTTGATACTTAAATTTAAGGCGCAAAATACTGCTTCAAAAGTGAGTGGAACGAGATTGTATTAAAGGTGAAGTAAGTTGCCAAGTGCTAAGTGAACGAGTTGGAATTGGAAAGATTGATAACTCAAATTGATAATAATGGCTGCGATTTTTAAAATGTTATCCTTAACTTTTTATTAATAACTCTAACATTCGTCTAGTCACAAAGGATAAAATTCTTTATGATGATGATGATGATGATGATGATGATGATGATGATGATGATGATTGGTTCAGTATACTCACCTATCATTAGCTATTCTTGTATATATTTCTTCTATTAAACGACTTGTTGAAATATCTGTTAAAAATAAAAAAAAATAAGTTTCAATATAATCAAGTCAATATAATTTTACTCGTTTTTGTGCTTTAGAATCTGGAAGCCCATTGACAATGTTCGCCTTGAAACAATAACAGAATCCGCCATCTTTATATTCATCGATATTATTTTAAAGCTGGTTGTTTTCAACGATAGCAGAGAGCTCCAGTGACGAATTTCGTCCCCGTTCAATTACATACCAGGGATCATACGACATCATCGTTTATTACATGAAGCGGTTTCTTTTATGATAGTAAACCTGCGGATAGTTGTGTCTGCTCCGGCTATCAGAGTACATGTGTACTATAACGATATTGTAAAACATTTTTTCAAACCAGTACATGTACATTTAAGTTCAATATAACTGGCACCGAGCCAAGCTAAAAAAATAAATTCTTGAAAACATTAAACATAAAAAATATATCCAAAATATGAATAAAAAAATATATAAATAATAAAAATGATAAATGGATTAAAAAAGGAAGATAAGTATTAGAAAATAATTACTATTTGCTAACTTCAAATGCAACAACGATTTTGTAAAAAAAAAAAAAAAAAAAAAAAAAAAAAATAAATAATAAAACAATTATATATTTTTCGATTGTATTGAGTATATACACGACACTACGATGTCGTTTATAAAAAACCATCTTTAGCATGTCAGTTCTCCAACACCAATTCAAAGTTCATCTTCTGGTGTTAAATGTTATACCCCGAAGTAACGTGTTTGTTATAGTATCGTTTTTACTTTGTTAATTTTAATCTACATATCACGCACTATATCTAATAGTTATGTATAAGAGTCCCGACACGTGTTAAAAACAATACCCTGCCCCAGACATTTGAAACACTTAGTACGTTCCCAGAGCGAGGTAAGTGGGTATCGAACGTGTGAATTTCAATTCAGGAAAACAACAACTCAGAAATAGTAGAAGAAATTCCAGTCCAAATCTCTGAATTGTTGATACACGTAATAAAGTATCTTTATAGCATTTGTGTAAACAGTTCTGAGTCTTTAATGGACATAAATCAATTTCTTTTTTATTTCATTTTTCCTCTCTATTTATAACTTGTTTGTTCTTTAATATTGACTTCAAATGGGGTTCGCCGCCGTACCATGTGATCAATACCTCTTAACGTTTGTGCGGAAAATTTTGGAAAATGTCAACGCTACAAATTCCCCTTTTTTGAGTGAAAACGTGGCTTAATCTTACTTAACACTGTCCCGTTCTAACTGACGGATCGCCGGCCGCGCCCACAATGTTCTGACAAAGTTGTCGGCATGATTGATTTCCATGCAAAAAAGAATGAAAACTCTGCCTGAATAGCGCCATTTAATGCCGTCACTGACACTAGTACGTCATTAGTTGCCGTGACGCTGCTTTGGCACCGTGATAGCGTCCAGTGTCGGAACATAATAGGCATGGCCGGCTATACGTCAATTAAAGTTAAATCACTAAATTTCAGATTCAAAGTTATTCTTTCATGACATTGCTTCACTCCATACCTTCAACTTATAGTTTACAATGAGATCATAGAACGTGCAATGAGAAAAAAGTGCGAACTCTCACAATCCGTTATCAGTGACCGGGGTCCCTGTGTAGACTACTTTGTTCAGGTTTTCTTTATTTAATTAGTTTCGAACAATAAAAATCACGGGCTCTTCAAAAGAGACGTTAAAATCGATGTCCCATGTCACAGTAAGCGTAACTTGCTAATAGAGCCGCAATGCAACCGTGATTGTCCTAAGCACACGTTTGGAAATAATTTCAATCATAGTGGTTGACGTCATGATATAAGTTAAATATTCTTGACTGGGAAGTAAAGCTCAATCAACCAACCAACAAACCAACCAACCAATCAACAATCAATCAATCAATCAATCATTCATTCTTCTTTGCTGACATGGCATTCGTCAATCTAACTAAATTGGCACGTTCGTCTTTTTTCGGATAAAACCCTACCCCTGCTACTACGTTTAACATTATGTTGTCATGATAAGAAGGGGTATGTTTAGTTTTTAATTATATAACATTTAAAACAAACGGACAGATGTGCCGATAAGTAACCTTTACAAAATGATTTATTTTACACGAGTATGTCCAATGCTGAATGTTTGAAAATAAATGAATTCACAGATAACACCAGGTACAGTTGAACATACGTGTTTGTAATTTATTGGTCTGTTCTTTATACAAATCTATAGTCCTATAACATTGTCATCAAAAAACATTTCCTGGTCATGTTTGGTAATCTAAACAATGGTGATAAAACAAGGAGGCTAAACGAAAGGCTAAGAAGGGTTTGGAAAATGCTCAGCTGGTGGCAAAAACTTGCCTCATTGGAGTATTTGTTTTTAAAATTTAGTCAATGAAAAAGTCTCGGGGGGGGGGGGGGGATACGTTGCATATGTTAAATGGACAAGTATCTGACAATATCTTAAATTTGAACAAAATCGGTAGAAAATGGGGCTCGCCGCTGCACCACGTGATCAATACCTTTTACCTTTTAACGTGTGTTCGGAATGTTTTGGAAAACGTCAACATAACAGATTTTCGAAATGACGTTGTTTTCGCTGGAAACGTCATCCTATGCGATTCCATATTTATTGGAAATAAGAGTTCCACACAAACGATAGAGTGTATTACGTGGTACAGTTGCGAAACCTATTGAAATCAATGATAATCTTATAATGATTTTGCTATTGACAACAGTTATATATACAAGAAATACTGAGATAAAAAACTGTTTTTGTTTTTTTATTGAATTTTATTTAAATTTAATTTTATAGTGACTAAATTTTTTTATTGGCACCTGAAAGTTTTTGATAAGGAGTCACACTGGCTCCATGATTTAAAGGAAAAAAAGACATAATCCTTGACTGGGACGTTAAACACCATTTAACTCAACTCAAATCCTAGATTTAAAAAAAAATCACTTTGAATCCTACCACTGCGGTAGCTCAGTTGGTAGAGTGCTCCCTCCGTAAGTGGGAGGTCGTGGGTTCGAACCCCGACCGGGTCTGACCCAAGACTTGAAAGTGGGTAGTGACTGTTCTTTCGCCAAGCACTCGGCATTACGAAATGATGGGAACTTAAAATAAACAAGCACGCTAAAGAACCCTGCTGTATAATGCCATCAGCGCAACGCATAGGCAAAGTTTCTGCACCTTCGCCTATAGCTGGCGACGTCTCGATATAAGTGAAATATTCTTAACTGGGACGTAAAACACCATTACTCACTCACTCACTCACTTTGAATCCTGAATATAGATGTACATGTACTTACTTTGTAAACAGACCTTCTTGACTGTGCCATCATCTTCTGTACATAAAGCTGTTATAAGACTGGAGTACGACCTGTCCGGGACGGCCCTTTTCTGTGTACATGAAACTGAAAGAATAAATAGACAATAAAATGAATATCTGTTATAATGAAATGGTTTAACGGATACAGCTAGTTAAACAAGAGATTTTTACCCTTCCGGAACACCTGGCCTCATTTTCCTGTCGAAGGTTAACATAATTTTATTAGTTTTAGAGCTTTTAATTTGCTTTGGGATTGTGATTTGGACATTGATTATAGTAAGTTTAATTTTGATTTAACCATTGGGCTGTCTAGATATGACGGTTGTTATGCTTTAATAACTTCCATCACCTTGCAAAGAAGACTAATCAGAATTCAAACTTGAGATGGTGATCAATCAATCAATCAATCAATCAATCAATCAATCAATCAATCAATCAATCAACCAATCAATCAATCCGTTGACTCTACTGAAACACCCAAAACATCAGCAATCGCGGCAGAAACTACTTCACAAATTTAAACCGCCTCCACTATCATTATCTACAATTTAACGCAATCAAACTTGATGATCGTGATGAGATGATGTCAGTCCGCCCATCCATCCATCAATCCGTCCGTCCACGTGTTCGTTCGTTCGTCAATCAATCAATCGTCACAATATCGCATGGCTTCAAAATAAATAAAAGCATTTCCCTATATCAAGACATAGTATAATTAGACATGAAGGTTTGTTTTCAATTGTTCAATTAATCATGCAATCCGTCCGCCCATCCATACGCCAATCCGTCCACCCGTTCGTTCGTCAACGAATCGTCACAATGTGTCATGGCTTCAAAATAAATAAAAGCATTTCCCTATATCAAGACATGGTATAATTAGGCATAGATCTAGCTCTTCAATGTTCAGGACAGTTTTATGACCACACAATAAACCCGTCTGTTTGATCTCTGCGACTCTGGTAATTGAAAAGTAATTAGCCGGTAGACTATCCTACAATTCTAAAGAGATTTCTAAAGTAATTTACTATTGGCTCACAAGATTCTTACAAAAGCTGGAATTAGAAATGTGTCGTCGATAAAAAGAAAATTTCTAGATATTTGATTGTGATTGATTAGTTTACACTGGGGTTTTATGTTTTGTTTAAATTATCACATCTTAGATTAAACATAAAACAACTATAACTTTGTTGTTAAACACAATTCATCGCCGCATGTATCACTCGGATTGAATAAGGTGGATGTAATTTCAAGAATATTTTACACGAAACGAAACTAATCTATATCTTTGCGTTTAATATTTTGGACGAGTTTATTATTGACGTCTTAGGGGGCCTTGTAATTTGAATTTGAAAAGTATTGTGTAACTGTTTCCAGAAAAGTGTAAATTGATTAAAATAAAGTCAACATAAATTGATAATAGCGAATTTATTTATAAATCGAACAAAGAACACAAAGTACTTAGTACTATCAAAAATAAACTAAATCTAGGTATATAGGTCTTCTTTAAAACGAGGATGGTCTTAATTTAGATAAAAACCATTTAAATAATTTTCATCAATATAATTGTTTACATTTCTGTTGATTCTTCATTGTCGTGAATACATAAAGGTGGTTATTAAAATGCTGGAAACCATTTTCTACATGTGTTTACAAAAGTGTATCAAAGTGTTCCCAGCCCGAATTTTATTTTTGTTAGGTGTTCTAAGTTAAGAAATGACATTGTTTTGGAGTCACTTCTCGGTAGTATGATACCCGATGTTCCAAATTCTAATTGAATGAATAGCAAAGCTGTCTAAAATATATATAATTCCGTTTCGGAATACAATTCCTCATCAGTAGTCACTTTATGATACTATGATACTCTATGTTCCGGGTACAAACCACATGAATAGCAGAGCTGGCTGATGATATATAGTAGCTTGATACGTCTCTCGACATAAAAAAACAAAATACCATGGTAGCTTAGTTGGTACGTGTAGCGTGGTACCCGATCCGTATTAAAAGGGTCGGTGTTTCAAACCCCCGAAAGGTTCTTACCAAGACTTGAAATTGATGACGACAATTTTTTTGCCAAATACTCAGAGAAATTAAAGTCAAGCGTCGTTCGAGCGAGAACTTAAAAACGGATGCCTCGTCTCGACATCGGTATGCTTAATAACATAAAAATCACCTTAAGTGCACGCGACATGATTTAAATGATTAGTGACTGGTGATATCCCGATATAAGTGAAATATAACTGAGACACAAAAATAATAATAATAATAAAAATAAATAAATAGATAAAAAAACCCAGTAAATCTATCTGTCATATATTACCTTTTTAATGCATTTTATGATTCAATTAAAAAAGTGTATGACATATCAATAAATCAGACAAACAAACTTGGTACTGTTGGTTCAGCTAACAGACATTTAAACAACCAAATGGATTCCCCGGTGTCTTTATTTTTTATTAAAATTGCATGTAATTTTTATTTAAAAATAAAACAATAAACCGTAATCAAATTGACAAACACACCTATCGTATTTTCTTTGACATTTTACGTTAAAAGAATAAAATGTCCCGTTGTGTTAAATTGGATACGTGGAAACAAAACAAATAACATTAAATACCGAAATTAATACCGGGTGAGTTCGTGCTCCACACCTCTCTATTAACTAAACAAATGGCTAATGGAAACAAGAGAACTCATCAGGAATTAACTCTACGTTGTTATTAAATTAATTACAAATGACGCTAATTGACACCGATTTAAATCCCCGTTTCCTTTCCTGAAAACAGAGTCTGATATTTTTTTGTCATTATAATTTGAGATATATAGTAACATGAGGTTTAATTTAGCCTAGACATGATAATTTAATTTTTGGATATTCTGCTAATTAAGAACGGAAGGTTGGGACTTTTATTTGCATTTAGGTGTCTAACTCTTTAGATGCCGTCTAAACATTTTGTTTTACAATTAAAATATTATCCTATCCTTTGCTCATTGCTTAACAGAGAGAGTGAGAGAGAGAGAGAGACCACGTTGTTTTCAATGGGTTAGGGTTAGATTATGTGGACACCTATAAATTGTTCCAAGATTGCATGTATATTGACGAGAGAGAGAGAGAGAGAGAGAGAGAGAGAGAGAGAGAGAGAGCATGCTATTTTCTATGAGCTATAGTCAGATTATGTGGGTAAATTTTACATTGTCCCTACATATTGCTTCAACATTGCATGCATATTGACAACTCTCTCTCTCTCTCTCTCTCTCACACACACAAACACACACTTTGTACCTACTTTACACTGATAAGCCACCAAGAGAGAGAGAGAGAGAGAGAGAGAGAGAGAGAGAGAATTAAGAGCTAGATAGATAGATGCTGTAAAACGTAGTATAAGCCGGAATCATCAATTACACTGTTCTATTGCCAAATAAAAAGTACATGTTTCTTTTTTTATTATTTTGAAAAAGGAATTTAGTTATAGCCTTCTTTGGACAAACATATTTATAAAAAAAAATGTTCATCAAACCCCAAAACAGGTTTTGGCCGTAAATTAGCAATTTATCTACCGGATCGGACGGCACTCTATGTACACATGTAGGTGTATTCAAGAATAAACATAACAGGACGCGTATTTCAATCCAGTTATTTCATTTATTTATTTATTTTATCTTCTACAGCCTTTTGAAAAATTATTGTATTTTGGGGATTAATAAATCAAAATAAAGATTAACAGGTACCATATAAAAAGTCTGGCACTACAGACATCATTGACCACACATAACCCTGACACAACACATTTAGAAAACACACTTCACCACAACATAACAGCCCCAAACAACTGAATAAAGCATCAATAGTACTACAACACACAAACTATATATATATGTGTGTGTGTGTGTGTGTGTGTGTGTGTGTGTGTGTGGAAACTGTCGTTATATATAGCAAAATGTGTGTTTCTGTCCCTTTTCATTCATTATATATATAGCAAAATGTGTGTTTCTGTCCCTTTTCATTCATTTTATTATTTTATTTATTTATTTTATTTAAAATTAAATTCTACAGCTTTTTTTCATTGCTTTTTTAAATGTTAAATTTTTGGCATAAATAAATCTTAATATTGATTATTTCCAATTCTCTATTTTTACACATGTATCTGTTTTTGTACGGGCGAATTTATTTATAACATCGAATGAGAAAATTCATGACCATCAACACATGTTACTAAAACAAAATACTGTGTGAGTGGCAGCTATCCACACTTCACAATCCAAAATGTCATCACTTATCTACTTATGTAGACTGAAATGTTTGCTTAGAATCTTCAATAAATTTGCTAACAGCTGACATTAAATGTTTCAAGGGAGGGACCACTTAATGACGAAACAGTGTGTGTGTGTGTGTGTGTGTGTGTGTGTGTGTGTGTGTTAAACAACCCGTGGTCAAGTCAAGCCTGATTATGTTACTTAAAAACTAATAAATAAATAAATAAATAAATAAGTAAATAAATAAATAAAATTGATATTGTGCTTACGAAAAAGTGTAATTCACAACACATGCAACTGTAAAAAAATAATTTTCAGTGTATACATTTTCGCATATAATATGTACAAGCCCCGTTAAATCGTAGTATATCCATGAATTATAAATGTATTCTTTTTCAGATACTTTATTTTAGTTTAAGCTATAGATAATAATCCCATCACTGAATGATTTACCTTGATAAATTACCGAGAGTGTAGTATATCAAAACAAATCATACCAATCCAAGTCCAAACCCAAAAGTAAAGTGAAAAATTTTAAACTAGCAAATGAGGTTTTACAAATGAACTTTCGATCCAACAGCGAAGTGAGGCCAGATGCTCCGGAAAGGTAATCGCTCCCTGTGTAACTAGCTACAATCCCCACGTGTGTAAACATTGAACATGAAAGGAACGTGGAACTATGGGACGTCAAATGTATCCAGGGTAATTTTGGAAAAAGATACATCATACTTATCAACAATATTGCGATCATTTTGAGATATGAATGAACCTCATGGCCATAAAACGTTTTAAGTGCATTGATCAACTTAAGCCTAAGCCGTTTTTTTCATTTTTCATGCACCCCAGATAGAAAAATCAATATAAAAATAGGTGCAAGATATCTCGATCTTGTACCATCCAGTGCAAGATAGCCTGCTCGCTATTTTTTCCGCACACTTTTTTCAACAAAATCCGAGAGGTGTATCGATAAGTTGTAATTGATTATAGATTTTAAGATTGTGCTTTCTGATGCAAGAAATAGAATCAATCACTACTTGTAGTGACAGTTGAGGAAATTTTATTCCTCGTTCTAATATATTTGGTCCAGAACGCGGCTTGCCAAGTTCAACTGTATTAGAGGTTGAGATTGTCCTATTTTGCAGTACCGCAAATTGTGATAAATTAATTATTTATTCGGAGGCACCTTGTTTGGCTTTACAAAGCTGTATATATAATATGACATAATTTTTTTTATATAAAATTTTATGAATGTATTTCAAAATTGTATATCATTGCAGTTACCAAATACATGTTTTTCAATTGTGTAAAAAAAACTTAATCTATTTATAATCTCAGCCATGAATAGAATTTATTTATTTATATATTTATGTAAACACTCGTCATTTTAAACAAAGACCTTTATTTCTGGACTAACATTATTGTCTATTGAAGTACACTCTGTCGCGACATCCTCTGTCTAGAAAAAGACCTTAAAATGTTATTGAAAAAATGTCACATTATGTTTATTATATAATGACAGAACAAGGTCGGTCAGGTTTTCATAAATCAATGAAGAACATTGATAACGTTTGTTAAACAATGGATACACGTTGTATAGTGCAATCCCCAGTTTCACAATCATTCCTTAGCTAAGATTTTCCTTAACTAAAATCTCGCAAAAACTAAAATCTTTATAATTTTGTTATTTTTTAAGATATTCAGGAATTTAAGATGCCATTTTTATGATCACTTCTGGATTAAAAGATTTGTATTTAGTTCTGTCAAAAATATTCATTATTATCTCCAAAAAAAGATTATCAAAAATTGCTAGATTTATGTTAAGGAAAATCTTAACTAAGAAATTATTGTGAAACTAGGGCCAGGCCCCGGTTTCACAATCACTCCTTAGCCAAGATTTTCCTTAACTTAAATCTTGCAAAATTTCAACTCTTTATAATTTTGTTAATTTTTAAGATATTTAGGAATTTAAGGTGCCACTTGTAAGCTGACTTCTAGAATAAAACATCTGCATTTAGTTTTGACAAAAATATTCACCAGTAGTTCCAAAAAGAGATTACCAAAAATTGCTAGATTTATGTTAAGGAAAATCTTAACAAAGAAATTATTGTGAAACTAGGGCCAGGTCTGTAGAGAGCTTAACACTGGCTAAATAAGGGATTGTCGAAGGTCGACTGTCGAGTGGTCGAGAGATGGATAGCTAGTGACCGAAAAGTCGTCGAGAGATTGATAGCATATACCGGAAATGTGTGGAGATGTTAAGGTTATCGACATTAATTGCCGAACTTAGTGTAAATTTTCGGCAAGCCTGTCCTGTATTAAGACTCCATCCGTAATTTTTATTACTTCGATAAAACAATTAAATGTCATTATGAACTTATGTTTGATGCAACATACAGTAAAACCGCGGCTTTAATATAACTTTGTCATTTCGTTATTAGCACTATTTCGTAAAAATATCTAAATCCAGTCAAATAGCCTTTTGATAATTTTTTAACCTTTTCACCTTAAAATTTGAGTTTGCTAAAATATCTTTCGATGCACAATATTCTACAAACGTCCTTTGTCCATAACTTTGTTATTTCGCTTACTGCATTACACATAATTTCTATCTTTATTATTACGAAGCTTGACAAGTTAAACCGATTGATAAGTCTTATTTTACATACTATCAATTATATTTTATACATTATATTAAAAAGAGCAAAAGTGAATAGTATGACATCAAACTCGAATACATTGTTTTGGAACAATATTTTGGCCATTAAAAATCGAGTTGGCTATTACTTATTTACTTAGGATGCAATGTAAAATCAGTTATATCAAATCGCCTTTGAATACCTTTGGTATTTGAAAAAAATTACGTCATATGTCATGACCTATATGTAAACAAAAAAAAAAAAAAAAAAAAACCAATTAATGCAAGAAAACCAAATAGACTAAGTTTAACAATATAACAGTTTTCATTCGCACAGTCCAGAGATAGACGGGGCGCTTTTCTGACAAAACTATTTTAAAGCTCAAATAAGTCTCCCTCTTTCTCTCTCTTTCTCTCTCTCTTCACCTCTCTCTCTCTCTCTCTCTCTCTCTCTCTCTCTCTCTCTCTATCTGTATCCTTATATTACTTAGTTTGCAATAACGTTATATGTAATCATGGTTTATTGTCAGCAGACAGATTAAAGACAGAAATTTAGTTGATAAAACACTCGCTCCAATTCCAATTTGAATTAACATTCCTGCGTTAGTTAGATCACTAGACCCATTATTTATATCAAATTGCACGATCAAATTCATACTGACCGTATCAACTGAGATAATATCCCAAAATAGATAATGTAATTTCTAAAAGCTTCTTCAAAAATACTCTTTTTACAAGATTGTAGTGAAGAATAAAAACCGCGCACTGGTTATATCACCTAATGAAAAGAACGAAAATAATAAAAAACAAACATACTAAGCCATGTTTAAACCAAAATCCAAAAGCAAAGTAAAAAATTGAAACTGACAAATTAGTTTAAACACGCATACGCCCACCAGGGAAGTAAGGAGGTTTTACACTTTAATCAAAGAAGTTAGGCCAGGTGCTCCGGAAGGGTTAGCACCTTCCATTTAGCTAACTATACCAATCGCGCTTGTAATCAATATTGATAATAAAAGGATTAAACTATGGGAAAATGAAACATTTTTCAAGCGTACGTGCAGTTATTATACCAACAGTAAACATATTGTAGATTATTTCTGTTTTAACCATTTTGTGATGACTTCAATTTTCAATTGTCGACTACCGTTTTCTATGCAGCAATAAACCTGCTTCTCCTGCTTATTGTGTATTTGTTTCACGCTTAATACGCTAGGGTAGAGCTTGTTGCAGCTACAGGAACTTTAAACAACGAAGCAAGCTGCTTATATTAAATTGTTCCCACAAGGATATTGCAGCCTAGACTAATGAAGGACTTATTGGCTGTCATCCAAATATGTTTGAAAATCAAAAACAAACATACCAATCCATGTCCGAATCGCAATCCAGAAACAAAGTAAAAACTTTGGAACTGACAAGTTAGGTTAGACACGTGGACTTCCACCAAGGAAGTGAGGCCGCTTGCTCCGAAAAGTAAGCACCTTCTGTTTAGCTAGCTATACCAGCCACGTTCGTAATCAAAATTGTGTGAAAGATACATGGAACTATGAGACGTCAAATATATCCAGGGCATCTTGGACATCAAACTAATCAACAATACTGTGATGACGGCTATAAAACTTTTTAAGGGCCTTGATAAGCCTAGGCTTGCAATATCCTGAGTCAACAATTTTTGCAAGCAACCTACTTCGTTTCATCTTTCTTACATTCCTTATTTTGAGAGTTTAGCTATCCAAACAGAAGGTGCCTACCTATTTGGACTGCCCGGCCTATCTTCCGTGGTGGAACTTCACGTGTAGAACCTCAAAACGTTTTTTTTTTTCTATTTTTTAACATTGACTAGTATGTTGGGGTTGTTTTTTTTATACTGCAATTAATAAGTTAACTTATTATATTAGTAGTGTATCTATA
Organism: Anadara kagoshimensis; assembly: GCA_021292105.1. Lineage (NCBI taxonomy): Eukaryota > Metazoa > Mollusca > Bivalvia > Arcoida > Arcidae > Anadara > Anadara kagoshimensis. The sequence goes on along the minus strand of CM037868.1, from coordinate 7,614,621 downwards.
TATCAAATTTGGTGAATTCAGTTGAACATTTTGTTGAACAGCTAAACATAAAATTAAAAATAAATAACAACATAATCAATCAAAAGCTAAATACTATGACTCTAATTCATTCCAGACTTTATACCACTGCGGTAGCTCAGTTGGTAGAGTGCTCGCTCCGTAGGTGGGAGGTCGTGAGTTCGAACCCCCGGCCGGTCTGACCCAAGACTTAAAGGGGTAGTGACTGTACTTTTCGCCAAGCACTCGGCATTACGAATGAAAGTCACAGTTCTTTCGGATGGGAACCTAAAATAACCGAGGTCCCGTGTCTTGGTAGGCTTGGCACGATAAAAGAACCCTGCTGTATAATGCCATCAGCGCAACGCACAGGCAAAATTTCTGCACATTCGCCTATAGCTGCGACGCGTCTCGATATAAGTGAAATATTCTTGACTGGGGCGTTAAATCCATTACTCACTCACTCACTCATTACAGACTTTACACCTTTTTACGGTTTTGGAGAATGTAAACCTATTACCAATGTATAGGTACGTACAAGCTTACTTAATAATCTTCTGAAACAATGTTAGCTTTTAGCACCAGAACTTGAGTCTTGCAGTATACATATAAATGACCTTCCTGAACTTCACAAAAAGCAAAACAGGGGATTTTATTGAGGCCTATGCTTATCAAGGCTCTAAAAGAGTTCCTTGCCGTCACCCCTTATTTTGTGATACGTACGATGTGATATATTGAAAATTAACCTTGAAATATTTTATGTCCCATAGTTTCACGTTACTTTCATTCCCATTTTACACACATAGCGGGCGTAGTTAATTACAGATATGTTGCTTGTACTATCGGAACACACGGGCTTACTTCCTTAGTGGAACTTTACGTGTTTAACCTGATTTGCTAATTTAAGAGGATTTACTTTGCTTTGGATTTTGGTTTTGTTTGATATGCTTGTTTTGATTAGCTTGTAGCACAGGGCCATATACTTTTTGGTATCTTTACTGTATAAATGACCTTCCTGAACTTCACAAAAAGCCATACAAGTAATGATATACAGCAGGTTCTATTAAATATACTACTTTACCATTATCAATTATCCTAATTCTTATTTACGAGAAGCAGAAGGTATGCCGAAATTTGCTATCCCCCCGCACACTATGTTTAGGGGTATATAGGAATCACCCTGTCTGTCTGTCCGTCTGGTTGTCCGTCCCAATATCATATCCGCTCTATATCTGTCATGGCAATGGATGGATTTTGATCAAATTGGTAAATGAACACCAACAGAAGAGGATGTGTCGCAATCCAAATTTATGTACATAAGTCAAATGGGAAGGTCAGTTGGGGCGGGGGTATTTGGCTCTCAAGAGCCATTTCTACTTAAATCTGGAGAAATGACTGTCGCCAATATCTTCAAGTCCTAAACAAATAAAGATGACGCCCTGTCTCTTAATTATACTATATCCGAACACTATGTGAATGCCAACTCTCCTAGTGAACTTAAAATAAAGAATAAAATTATATTCCTCCAATTATGCTTAAAATTGGACTGATACCCCAAACATGACACCCATCAAAAATCTAAATTTGAAGATATATTGTACGTCACAAAAGTGATGATTTTAAATTGTCTTAAAGTAAACTTGCTTTTTCTATGCATTATTATACCCACATCTCCTGACTATGGTGCATCTGATTCACAGTTAATGTGAGATGATAGCCATAATAGGGTTTGTCCATCTAAAGGGAGTTTTTCAACTACGCAATTCATCGTCTATCAAACTGGAAATGAAACAAAATAAATTGCAAAACCCTTTGTTTCACTTTAATCAAAAACACAAATTATGTGTCATATATAACAGAATGTTTTTTCATATTTTTATCATAAACAAATTATGTGTCATATACATCAGACTGTTTTTTTTTACATTTTTTATCATAAACAAATTATGTGTCATATATTCAGATTGTGTTTTCATATTTTTTATTATAAACAACATTGATGTCATATATATCAGACTGTGTTTTTTATATTTTTCATCATAAACAACATTTGTGTCTATATATCAGAGTGTGTTTTTTTTATTTTTTATCATAAACAACATTGGTGTCATATATATCAGATTGTTATTTCATATTTATATTTTTACCATCTTTAATACATATGTAATTGATTAAGTATATACAAATCATCATAGCTAGTTAATTGGTTTATTCAAATTTCGGTACCTGTCACATAAAGTTTGATTTATAATGAATGACATATCATATTAAATCAAACCACAGTTACGTATTTATTGTGACTTTATTTTGATGAATTATATTTTTATTCCGAGTGCCATAAATTGATTTGATTAATTATATTTTATTTTCGAATGCTATAAATTTAATTTTTATTAATTATATTTCATTTTTGACTTATATATATATATATATATATATATATATGGAGTTTAAGTAGGTAGACCTATTTGCATAAGTTATTAATTTGTCTGCGAAAATGATGAGTTATCAGCACTTGTACTGCCACTTAAAATTAAAAAAAATTATAATTTTTATTTTTCAATTGTAGATTATTTTTACTTTATATATATATATACATGGGGTTTGAAGTAGGTAGACCTATTATCATTGTCTAGAAACGTAAAAGGTTATTAATTTGTCTGCAAAAATGATGCGTTATCAGCACTTTACTGCCACTTGAAATTCATAAATCTTATAATTTTAATTTTTCAATGTAGATTCTTCTTTGATAGACAGTTAATTGGTTCATTCAAATTGATGAACGTGTCGCACAAAGTATGATTATAATAAATAAACATATCATATTAATCAAATTAATAAAACGAATATCTATAAATTTAATTTGATTAAATATATTTCATTCTCAAATATCATAAATTTAATTTGATTAAACATATTTCATTCTTGAATATCATAAATTTAATTTGATTAAACATATTTCATTCTTGAATATCATAAATTTAATTTAAATAATTATATTTCATTGTCGACTCTATATCGGTAGATAGAACTATCATCTGTGTCTAGGTGCGTAAAACGTTATTAATTATCCTTCTAGAAATGTTGGGTGTCCACACTAGTACTGCAACTTAAAGTTCACATTTTTCAAATTTTAATTTCTCCGTTTGCTATTTCCTTTGCTAGACAGTTAATAAGTTTATTCATTTTGTTGAACGTGTTAAACATATAATTAATAACAAATTATATATCATAAATTTAATTTCATTTCATTTTGACTCTTTATATGTATAGGGTTTAGAGTAGGCAGATCTATAATCCATGTCTTATGTGTGAAAGGGTTAATTAATTTGTCTTCTAAAATTATCAGCACTGTAACTTAAAATTCACAAAATTTATCAATTTAATTTCTCGGTTTGCTATTCTCCTTTGTTAGATTTAATTAGTTTATTCAGATTGTTGAACGTGTTACAACAATAATTAATAATAAATTATATATCAAATTAGATAATAATGTCATACACCATTCTTTAAATTTAATCATAAAATACATTCAAACAATGGTATATGACAAACAATATACCATTTTTGAATGTATTTTATGATTGAATTCAGAAAATGGTATATGACAATAACATAAAAATCAAACAACAATAACATATACCATACCTATATGTTGTTTAGAGGAGGTAGACCTATTATCTATGTTTAAGCTATTATGTCTTCTGATAAAAAATGTTTGATTATCAGCACTGATACACAAAGTTCATAAATTGTAGTGTTTTAAAATATTAAAAAGAAAGAAAGAAATATTTCTGCGGAAAAACGGGTATTTGGCAAAAAAAAAAAAAAAAAAAGAACTGTCTAGAAAAGTAAACTGAATAATGCCCTAATGCGCAGTTTGCTTTGTATGCTAATGGAAGTTATTGCAATATTAACGCAATTCAATGGTAAAATTTACATTTACTGTTTTCTAAAAATCTAAGTTAGGTTTTTAAATCCTGAAATATATTTCATAAACAAGTACGACATGCGTTTCCAATTCCTTAAACAACAATTTAATGGCGTCACGTGTATAAGCACACGCAAGAAACGAGTGGCGTTACTATAGCAATGGTAAATATATTCCAATAATTACATTAGCTCTTTAAAAAGTTTATTACAATTCATATAAGTTTATGGTTTTTAGAACATTTACTTAATTTTGCATTCCACTGCGAAGCCTAATCTTATCTCGATCAGTTTCAATTTACGCGACATCTAAACTCTTATCCCATGTAAAAGTTAATATGTATATTAAATATATTGACTTCACAAATATGCTTGTAATACTACAAATTGAACAAACAATAGTGAAGTGTTTTCATAATTGTTAATTTTATAAAAGCTTTTATTAATTTTTTATCGCCAATCAATAGATCTAGTTCGGCGATGAAAAACATTATGTTTCAACTGTTTTAATGCTTAAGTAAAGTGGAATGTCCTCCTCAAGACCAGGTGGTCATGAGGTTGACCCTGACCTGGCCATACATAAGGCTTTTAAATTGAGATACTGCTGCTTGGTATTAGGCGGACCGAGTATTAACTGGTTCATAGGCTTTCAAGTAAAACTTTGGAACTGACAAGTTACTGTAGGGACCACTCTGTTTGTGACAGTGAAATACTCTTTATGTCCACAGAAAATCAAATAAATTGAATAAAGATTGATATTTTTTCTTACCTGTACCTAGTCGTAACAGAAAATCAGTAATTGCATCCGCGATTAGCCTAGAATATATCTTCACAAGGTAAATCGTTGGCGCTATGGGGAATTATCATGTTGAAAAACCAGACAAATGGCATATTACAGTGCTCATATGACGACAACGTCACCAAGGACATAACTTCCGTTGTAAACATCGACATTTTTGCCATGAAAATCCTTACAATGCCAATATCTTTCTTTCTACAGACATACTTTATGGAAATCTGTATGCGCATACAGATTTCCTGTTACGACTAAGTACAAGTTAGTGAATAATATCCATTTTTATTCAAATTTATTTGATTTTCTAAGGCAATAAAAAGTATTTTACCAGAAATGTGAGGCCGGGTGTTCCGGAAGGGTAAGCGCCTCCTGATAGCTAGCTACATACGCTTGATGAAATCAAATTTGTGTGAAAGGAACATGGAACTATGGACGTCACATATATCCAGGGCGATCCTGGACACAGAGGATTTTTTTTGACATTGTACTGACTGTTACCTAACGCCTTAACGCCCCCCTACAATTGTGAATTATTCGGCTATGCATAAAGTAAATACTCTAAAAAAACAAACAAGTCCATGTCCGAATCACAGCAATAAGTAAAGAATAAAATGCTCCATCTTCCTATTATGTTTTATATGAAATCCATCTTTTTGTTTTTAATTATTAATTGACGTTTTTTAAGCTAAACAAATATCTATTTTCAGAACTAGATTCACGAAGAAGCATATTTTACCTAATTTCGGATTTAGTCCAAGGTGAATAATTTCGCTATGCATAAACAGAATGCTTTTAAAACAGAATCCATGTCCGAATCACAACAATAAGTAAAGAGTAAAATACTATATTGCATTCAACGCTAAATAAAATCCATCTTTTTGTTTTAAATTATTCATTTACGTTTTAAGCTAAACATAAGTCTATTTCCAGTAGACAGGATTAGGTTCACGAAGGGGCACATTTGCCTAAATCTCAGATTTGGCCCAGATTCACTCTTATGATTATATTAGTAGTATAAAAACACAAAATGTATTTTATTCAGATAATTTCTTGTTGGTTACCATGGTAACCAATCAAAAACAGACCTCTTATTTAGGGTAAAATCTAACCTTAGTGCTCTTAAAACAAGGACAGATCATTTTTATGTTTTTATTTCTTTACGCTTTAAAAAATATCCAAGTGACGAAAACAACACAAGGACACATACAGTCTATCACTGCTTCATACACCCACATATAAATATTGTCTTACTATATGTATACTAACAATATAACCATATATTATGTATATATAAACAATAGTTTTGATTCATAATATATATTTATTTATATATAATCAAATAGTCAGAAAGAAAAAATACACACATATCATTATTATATTATGTTTACAAAATAATCTTCATTATAAAATAGATATATTTGTCACTAAAAAGGTAACCTTGCAATAGCAATCAGCAAAATGTCTAACGTCCGTCTGATATATTACAAAGTATATTGTAAACTTTGATGATAACAGATGTTAAATGGTCACTGTAAATCAAACATTAGCAATGTCTGAGATTTCTGTTTGTTTTGTGATTGATAACGTCATTTTTATTGTCGGTTTAACAGCTTGATTGTATATTAATACATTTATTGTCCATTGTCTGAAGGATAGGATACGCCAACCACATAAACTATCTCTGCCTCGCTTAATCCTTTAGCATGCTATTGTACTTTCTGTTGAACCCAACAGAAACTTCTGGCGAAGTTTAACAGCACTGTTTGTCTTTTACAATGTTTTTAATGGTTAAATGTCCCACTTGTATGTAATTCCAATGATGTTGTTCCAAACCAAATACTGCATAAAAGTATATGATTGTAAACAGCCGATATGACAGCAAGGGTTTAATGTGAGGGATAAAATGAGTACCTGAGTGGAAAAAGTGACACCTTGATGCAATTTGGTGATCCTTGTCATGGTAAGGTTGGCCTTTGAAAACCTATACTGAAAAAACACAATCGAGAAGAAAAATGTTTGGTCCTTGGTAATCTTTTCAACATCTTAAAATAATTTTGGTTTCATAACTTTGGTCCAAGCACTACTTGGAATGAAGAATTGTATTCCACAAACGGCCATCTAGTGCTGTAAAATAAACTGGTATAATATGAAAATTATATTTATTATATAGCAATATATGCTTCGCATGGAAATTATACGATAAATCCTGATGTGTTGGCGTGCATAAATATCGACATTTGCACGCTAACGTTGATCCAGTCCGAGGTTTTCCGAATTTCAATTGTTTCATACTGCACGCTTTGTCACATGACGCTGTCGTTTATGACGTCATACGATTGTTGTCGGTGTCATCGTTGTGTGTTGTCATATTGCACTAGTTCTTATATCCAATTACAAGAACTAGTGTAATATTTATGTATTGTGCAACAAAATGGTATTTTAGATGCAATACTTGACGGAAGTAAACAGAATTTATTTTGCTATATAATAAAGGGTTATTAAACTGAATTGCAAGCTCGTACAAATATCGAGTCAACTCGGGACAAATTTTCACAACATCAGTTCAATAACCCTATAATACTACACTATACTATATTTATATATTGTCGTGATACCAATGGAATATTTTCACTTATATGTAATAACCAAATTTCACTGATCCCAATGGTCTTCAATTTTTGTTCTTTTATTTTACATAAAGACTTGTTTTTCAGTTATTTTATGCCATATTGCGAACTTGCTTCGTACTGCCGAGTTAAGATTTACTTAAAGGAACCTTTTTTCTCTGTCATTTTACATGAATACTAGTTTTTTCTAGACTACTTATGCCATATTGTGAGTTTACTTCCTTTTTGTCGTCTAGATTGCCCAGACATAGTTAAGGCTTTAGTCAATGTACTTAAAAGGACCGTTTACCTGTCATTTAACTTAAATACTAGTAATGATTGACTTGATCAACCAAACTTAGTTCAGGCTTTAGTCGAAAAATAATAGGTTTTTTTTTCAGACAACTTGTGCCATATTGTGAACTTGCTTCGTTTATGCAGGCAAAATCCGCCGCATATAGTAGTGACTTTCGTAGATGTACTTGTAGGAAGCTTTATATTAAGCAGTTTTTCCAGACAAATGTGAATTATTACTGTTGATTTTTCTAGAATATTCTAACATTCAATAGACTCTGACGTTAGACAAATTAAAAAAAAAAGAAATGAAACAAAAAGTTTCATGTCACAGAACCATATAAGGCTATATTAAAAAAGTAGACAAATTAAAAATAAAAAGAAAAAGCAAAGATATATAAAAGAAACGTGTTTGTGTAACACATGAATGTGTTAATATATCATTTTGCTTGATTAGGAAGGTAATCTAGACAAATAAATAATTAATATTTGTGGGTGGTAATGATAATTAATTGATATAAAAATCGTAATGTAACAAGTATATGAACAGACTTACGAGATGGACAAATTTAACTTGTAACATTTTACAGTCCAACCTGCCTTAAAGGTCATCTCTATATAAGGACCACCTGCTCATAAATTCTCAATGTTCTTTATATTATTTGAACCTGTATATAAAGACCACATGCCCACTTTTACTGGTTCCCTTGGGTGGTATTTGACTGTATATAGCCATTGTCTTTTGAAAAGGACATTTACAAGCTACAATATATCAAGCCCCCAACCCCTGAAAATTATTTTAGTCAGGTCTATTAGCTTAAACACTAGTTTATTCTCAAACAAGCAATATACAATGTACAATTAAACATAAAAACATATGAAAATGGATGCAGTAAAAGCTCCGAAAGTACTTTTAACCCGTTGCCATAGCAACTGTGAAAAACAAATTAAACAAAACTGATCTGTTAAACTGCACACAACAATATCATCTGGTATTTATTATTGAAATTAAATTTTCCAGTTTCAATGTGTTACTTTTAATAATTTTAAAAGTGATTGTGAAATTATTTGCTTTTTTTAATTAAACAAATTTCATATTAAAATACTGCTCTTTTGACTTGGATGTGAAACCTCAATCAAATCAAGCATCTTGCGAAATCGTAGGCGTTTTTCCTTCCAGAGCGCCCGGCCTAACTTTCCTGATGGAAGTTTGCATGTTTAACTAACTTTTCCAGTTTCAAGGTGTTACTTTAAATACATGTAGTTTCGGAAAGTAATTGTGACATGACTGAATATGTTTTTTTTAATTTCAACAAATTTCCTATTTAAATCACACTCTTGTGATACATACTTCAAATCTGTTCATCTGAAATGACGTATGTTTCAGTACATATATACATTTTTCAACACAATAAACTCATCGTGTTGTGTTCTCAAATTACATTATATAGATCAAACGAATAAATTATACTCATCTGACGTTTAAAATGAAAAGAAGTTCACAATTTCTAGCAGCTCAAAAGTAAACAAAGAAACATGAATTTAAAATGATACATATAAATCACTATATAATATATTTTTAAAAGATTTCCATTAGGATGTTGAATTAAGTTATGTTATTGCTTAAAATTTCTATGACGTCAGGTTTTATTGTTATTTTTCTGATTATCATTTTATCCAACTATTTTCCGTTGACAAGGTATTCATCTATATAACAATAAGTCAAATTATCCAGTTTATTGACATTTCTTATCATCATCCATGATTTGAGTTTAGTAATGTTTTTAAACGCCCAGTCAAGAATATTTCACTTATATAGAGACATCGCCAGCTATAGACAAAGGTGCAGAAATTTTGCCTGTTCGTTGCGCGGATGGCATTATACAGCAGGGTTCTTCATCATACCAAGCCCACCGTGATACATGACCTCGTTTATTTAAAGTTAATCCAAAAAAAGTGACTTTTATTACGTAATGCCAAGTGCTTTGCGAAAGAACCGTCACTACTCACTTTCAAGTCTTGCGTCGAATACGTTAGGAGATCGAACCCGCGACTTCCCACTGACGGAGCGAGCACTCTACCAACTGAGCTATCGCAGTTGTCTTATCATCATATATGAATATTCCAAATCAAAGGTCAAGCGGGAAGGTCAATGTTGTAAAACTGTACCTATATGTATTTACATTTGCGTTGTTTTATGTTATATGAAACTCTGTTTTAAGCTAAATGTAATTAATGGATTATAATAACATTTGCTCAAGTGACGTCACTACTTTCTTGCTTGTTTTCATACGCGTGATGTCTTGGTTGACTGTTCCAACGATTGAAAATGCATGTCGTAGACGACAGTTTTTTAAACTTATTTAACAACAAGATTAGGATAAAAATAAGATTTTCAAAAAATTAAAAATGTAAATATAACAATTGAACTATCTAGAAAACGCGCGTTATTCTGTTATCTTTGCACGGCATTGGAAGTTAAAGCACCATAAAAGCCATTTCTAGACAGGTTAATGGTTAAGTATTTCCATAGTTCGTATTAAGTTCATAATCATCTGACAGAAGGTCATTTAGTTTTCTATTAACTTTATCAAAGTAACAATTATAACGTTTTGGAATGCATGATACAATTAATAAATGTTATCTTTAAATTAATTCAAATAAAACGGATGACTTGTCACTTCATGTTTACATATTTAACTAGTAAATCGATCAGATTCATGTTCATATTTGATTAATTTGTAGACGTTATGTAGTGTTTCTGTTCAACATTTATGCGGAATTTTTTTTACCAGAATGGTTTTGTCTCCAATATTCAATTTCAATGTGGAAAGACTATTCATATGATGTTTCTGTGTCCAGGATTACCCTGGATATATTTGACGTCCCAAAGTTCCATGTTTCTGTGTCAAGGACCACCCTGGATATATTTGACGTCCCAAAGTTCCATGTTTCTGTGTCCAGGACCACACTGGATATATTTGACGTCCCAAAGTTCCATGTTTCTGTGTTCAGGATCACCCTGGATATATTTGACGTCCCAAAGTTCCATGTTTCTGTGTCCAGGATCACCATGGATATATTTGACGTCCCAAAGTTCCATGTTTCTGTGTCCAGGATTACCCTGGATATATTTGACGTCCCAAAGTTCCATGTTTCTGTGTCCAGGATTACCCTGGATATATTTGATGTCCCAAAGTTCCATGTTTCTGTGTCCAGGACCACTGGATATATTTGACGTCCCAAAGTTCCATGTTTCTGTGTTCAGGATCACCCTGGATATATTTGACGTCCCAAAGTTCCATGTTTCTGTGTCCAGGATCACCATGGATATATTTGACGTCCCAAAGTTCCATGTTTCTGTGTCCAGGATTACCCTGGATATATTTGACGTCCCAAAGTTCCATGTTTCTGTGTCCAGGATTACCCTGGATATATTTGATGTCCCAAAGTTCCATGTTTCTGTGTCCAGGACCACACTGGATATATTTGACGTCCCAAAGTTCCATGTTTCTGTGTCCAGGATGACCCTGGATATATTTGACGTCCCAAAGTTCCATGTTTCTGTGTCCAGGATTACCCTGGATATATTTGACGTCCCAAAGTTCCATGTTTCTGTGTCCAGGACTACCCTGGATATATTTGATGTCCCATAAGTCCATGTTTCTTTCACTCAATTTGGATTTTACACGTGGTGGTTGTAGCTAGCTAGACATGGGGTGCTAACCCTTCAGGGGCACCAAAACTCAGTTTTCTGTCGGAAGTTTTCAGGTTTCAACTAACTTGTCAGATTTCAGTTTGCTTCTGCTTTGTTATACGGACATGGATTAGTTTGTTTAATTTTATTTGGTAAGCGTTTTTAAGTGGTGATATGTGCTGAATTCAGCTACGTAGTAAGGATAGACACGCTATCACCTGTGCAGCGTGAGGATTTAGATTTAAGCGAAGTGCATATGGCCTGTTTGAACCAAATTCAAATATACAGACGACCTATGTTTATATTAAAAAATAATCTATAAAGCAAAGTAAAAACCTTCAGTTACACACATGAACTTCCACAAGGGAAATGAGGTCGGGTGCCTCGGAAGGATAAGCAACCCCTATTTAGCTAGTTAGTCCCCCACCCGTGCGTGGAAGCAAAATTGGAAATTAAAGAAACCTGAAACTACGGTACGTCAAATATATTATATCAACTTCAAATACAGAGATATGATACTTTCAAAATGAAAATTAATTTAAAGTCCGGCTAAAACGTATGGGGAGGGGGCTGTACATATTACACGGATAAAAAATAAACAGTTTCTGTTTTAACGACCGTCATAATTAAAACAAAAAAGATCAACCAAAAAAGCAATACTTGGCAACTTGAGCAGTCTTGTTGACAAAAAGTTGTAGTTTCCGGTCTGTCGCTTACGAAAAAAGAAAACCGCTTATGAAAATGGCGATTTGTAAGTCGAATCCGTGATCAAATTTTCGCTTACTTAATATTAGTTAATTGAAGTCTAATTGTTTGTTTCATGTTCCTTTCACACAATTTTGATTACACACTTGGCAGGTGTATCTAGCTAAACAGGAGGTGCTTACCCTTCCGGAGCACTCGGCCTCAATATCTCGGTGGATGTTCACGTGTCTAACCTTACTTGTCAGTTTCAAAGTTTTTACTTTGCTTCTGGATTATGATTCGGCCATGGATAAGTATGTTTGTTTTTATTGTGTTTATCACGTAAAAGGAAATTATTATTCATTTATCTGCGAGATATCGCTGGCCGAGTGGTCTTAAGTTTGTGCTTAGAGATCACAACCAATCTAACGGTCTACAGCTAGGCTCGAATAACACTAAATTATATTTTATTAAGAGAAAACCGACGGTTCGCTTACAGAAGATTATTTTTCACGGACATCAAATTTACTCCAACATGCCAGATTTAAGTGTCCTGTAGGCAGCATGTTTCGTTGTACATAACTCATAAGTTATACCATAGTGTAGTAACTGTGAAGCAACTTCAAGAGAACCAGAATTATTGAATTATTATCAAAACCAGACATACTAATTCATGTTCGAATCACAATCCAGCATCAAAGAAAAAACTTTGAAACTAACAAATAAAGTTAAATACGTTAACTTCTAGCCGGTAATTGAGGCCGGGTGCTCCGGAAGGGTAAGCACTTGTGTTCAGCTTGGTTGAACCGCCACGTGTGTAATATAAAAGCAAATGCCATGAATGGAACATAAAACACTCATCCTTAATGGCACTTTCTTTATTAATTGATACCGAGTATAAAAACCTAAAAAATCAACCCAAAATGATTCATTTCTATTCAAAAATAAGCGTGTTTAAATGGAGACTTTCTTATGCATGACTTAAAATCTAGCAACTAATTAAGGAATTTTAAGCGATCAAATTACTAAATTAAGCAATTAACAAAGTCATTATGCACCCTGGATCATGACACGATGTCGCCCATCACTTATTTGATAAGGAAATTGTTTGTCAAATTTGGTGTTAATAATCGCATTGCATAACATCTTGATAAAAATGAATCTAAATTCCTACTTGTGAAATTCAATTTAGATAATATCTAATGTTAATTTGAATTGATAGTGCAGCTTCTTAATTTTGTGATCATAAATTGTATTATCGACTGAAGGCGGGGATTTAAGACGGGCATGGAAGTAATTACGTCGTATTCCCAATTCTGGTCAACAGGTCAAGCCTCAAGGTCATATGACAAAACTTAGGGTATAAATATAACCGTTATGTGTAAATTTCCATTATAACAAAATTCAATTTGGAAACCCAGTGGCCCAGCTATCTAAATCGTCCGCTTAGAGATTACATCACCACTTCTCAACATATGTATTGTTTCAAATCACATTCCATACCACTATGTCCAGCATCAAAAGTATGATGTGGGAAAATACAATTAAAACATATGGGTCGCAGAGGCTTGATTACCTCGAGAAACAGGTATCAGGTATGTCAAATTTTGTCATGTGTCTGGCTCCCACTCCCACAGTCCCTGGAATGCCCGTCTGGATAAACGTACCTATTGACTGTGATATAATATCATTTGCGACATAACTAGTCCGATATACATAGATGTCAAATGTACTGTTGCGAGTTTGTCCAGATTTATGACTTTTGACAGATTAAACAGATCCAAGTCATACATAATTTACAATTTTGCTTTGGATAATTTATATATTTGATTAGATTGTAGATTTATATATCTAATTTTTTTAATATATATTTATCCAAATTAATTCATATAATTATATATCTTACATGCCGAAAGCATTGTTCTGTAACTAGTGGCAGATGTGACTATGGACTCGGCATTATTTGTGTTAACTTTTTAGGAAAGAGTTAAACTTTCGACAGGACTATATTGTAACTAGGGGCCGAGATAATTATGGGTTCGGCATTGTGTTATTTTAGCCTTTTTAGATGATAGTTAATATTTCGACAGGTCTGTAATGCATTCATATATTCATATGTAGGCAATATAAAAAAGTTTAATTTTATGAATAAATCAAATCCTTCTGTCAATTAACTGTCAATTTCTAGCGATTGTCACAAGAAAAAATAAAATTTTCCTTTAAAACATTTTTATAATACCCTCGATACCTTTGCCATCTCAATGTAGATTAACAACCATAAAACAAGACATCTTAATTCAAGACAACAAAATAAATCTTCGTCTGATATTACGCATGTTGGGTTCTTCAATATTAAAACATCTTTAACAAGAAAAATGGGGCTCGTTTTAGTTTTTATTCAAATACCATGTTTTGATGAAAATGGTTAGAATTATAACCAAAAAGCAAGGCATTTTGAGTCTATAAAACAGTTCTGCACCAGATGTAACTCGTACGTGTGTAATGTCCTTCAAATAAACATACAAATGTTAAGAAAAATTAGACTTATTTGTTTTGTATTCATGTTTTGCTGAAACCAATGTAGATAAACAATCGAAAAGCAAGGCATCTTTATTCTAGACAAATCTGTGCCCGATATAACGTGCGTTGAGTTCTTCATAAAATACACCCTTGCCAAGATGAACTTGGTTCAATTGTTTTGTATTAAATTTCATGTTTTGCTCAAACCAATGTAGAAGCAAGACATCTAAATTCTAGACATATATATGATAAATAAACACACACTCTGTTCCCAATCAATATGCACCCGATATTACGCGTGTTGAGTCCTTCAAATGAATCATCTTTAAGAAGAGAAGCAAACTTGGTGGTTCTGTATTCTAATTAATATTTTGATTAAACCAATTTAAATTAACAACCATAAAGCAAGACAGAACAAATCTGTGCCCTTTATTACGCGTATTGGATCCTTCAAATGAATACAATTTTAACAAAAGAAAGAGAACCTTGCGTTGTTGTTCTGCATTCTATTTCATGTTTTGTATATTTTGATTAAGTCACTGCTGATTAATAATTAAATAGCAAAGCGTCTTAATTCTAGACAAATCTGCGTCCGATATTATGTGTATTGCACCCTTCAAATGAATACATCTTTGACAAAAGAAAGAGGACCTTGTGTTATGTTCTGCATTCTATTTCATGTTTTGTTAAAATCAATGTACAATAACAACCAAAAAGCAAGACATCGTATAATTTTGGTTTCATAATTTTGGTCCAAGCACTACTGATGAGGAATTGTATTCCGAAACGGCCGTCTAGTGCTGTAAAATTAAAACTGGTATAATATGTAATTAACAACAAATCTGCGCCAGTTCTAGCGTTGCATTGTTAAAAAACAACCCTTCCAAAATAAATATGTTTCATTTCAAAATTCATTCCATGTTTTGCTGAAAACAATGTAAAACCAAAAAAGAGAAAAGCGAAGCGTATTCATTCTAGACAAATCTACACCCGACATAACGCGAGTTGTTCCCTTCTGTGACAAAAGAAAAAGGGACTAGGTGGTTCTGTATCATATTTCATGTTTTGTTGAAACCAATGTAAATTAACAAGCATAAAGCTAGACATCTTTATTCAAGACAGAACATATAATCTGCACCCGATATAACGCGTGTTGCGTCATTCAAAAAAACAATTTCAAACAAGAGAATAAGGCTCATTTGTTATTTTTTTTATTATTATTATTCCATTTATTATTTTGATGAAAACGACGAAAATGTGCACCAGATACAACGGTGTATGTGTGCTGTGTCCTTCAAATTAAATACTAATGTCAATAAAAATTAGACGTATTGGTTTGTTACACCATTTCATGTTTTTCTGAAACCAATATAGATTAAAAACCAAAAAACAAGCCATTTGGATTCTATCACACCCGTACGTGTGTTGCTTACTTCAAATAAACATAACTAAAATCAAGACAATCAGACTTATTTGTTTGTTACACATTTCATTTTTTGATGAAACCAATGACGAATAAAATCTGAAAAACAAGCCATCTTGAATGCGTTCGAGGGATATGTTCTTCGTTCATGAATGTGTTCACGGTGTTCTTTAGAACTGTTCTCGGTACAGGTACTTGTTTACGAGAAAATTAAAGCCAAGAACTATATAAACGATCCTTGTTTTGTGTTATCCATCCGAGAACATACTCCCCGCTGTCGGTGGTACGCATGAGATCAAAGATGGTGACACGAAAAGATAATCAGGATTTGTAAGTTTATTGTTTCGAAATAAAAATTCAAGTGATGCATTTTACAAAGTTATTATTTTAAGGAATTGCAGTATATGTGATGTTAAGTTTTGTCATTGTAATTATTACATAGATTGTTGATACTTGTTTGCACGTTACACCAGTACTGCTACAGTATCATGCCGTGGTAAAATTTCATAGTTACTTTTCAACACATATTATTGTGACCATATGTCTTGACCGACTTTGGTCAAAAATGATTTTTGTTAAAGATGCTGGATTGATCATATTATAATGTATTTTTCTGCTAGTATTAATTGTGATATCGTAATTCCATGGTGCTTTTTTAGTCTTGTGACTTGATATTGTCCACCATATTGTTTACTTTGGATAACTGGTGTTCTAGACGCCCGTTCTCCGATTTTCATTCCTGGATGGTTCTTCGCGTCTGAGAGACTAGGAGCATGATCATTATTCAGTTCTTGTACTTAAGAACGTTACTTTGAAATGCAGCCCTTAATTCAAGACAAATAAGTTACCAATATAACGCGTGTTGGATCCTTCAATTAATTGACAATTGCCAAGAGGAACTTAGTTCAGTTGTTTTGCATTGCATTTCATTTTTTGCTGAAACAAAATGTAGATTAACAATCGAAAAGCAAGGAATTCTAATTCTAGACAAATCTGTACCCGATATTACGCGTGTTGGATCCTTCAAATAATACACCCATGCCAAGAGTAACTTGAATCTGTTGTTTTTTGTATTGCATTTCCTGTTTTGTTGAAACAAATACAGAATAACAATCGAAAATAAAGGCATCTTAATTCTAGAAAAATCTTCGGTCGATATAACGCGTTTAGCGTTCCTCAAATACACAGAACAATGCGTAGACAAATTAAGCACTGTTTTACATCCCATTTCATTTTTGTTTTAAATTTCTAAATTATCGCCTTTCTATGCACGTCGTAAATCTTAAACATTGGTTATAGAAATGTTTATTTTCAAGGAAAATGTGTAAATATTATACATTGATTTGTCAGAAAACATTGACTTTTAATCCTGTAACATCTTATCATATATAAAACAATTACAATACATGCATGTCTAAAGTATTACACTGTGCTACCGAATTTGTCCAGACTCTACGTCTTATGTAGATTCCTTGTCAGCTAAATCTCAGTAACTTTTGGTAGTCTCTCTCTCTCTCTCTCTCTCTCTCTCTCTCTCTCTCTCTCTCTCTCTCTCTTTTCAGCCACTATTATCTATTCCACAATCGATTCTTATTGTAAGTTCAGTGTTACATTTTGACATGTCTGTACTGTATTTGTATCGGAGAAAAAAAGATATAAGAAATTGAGTGGTCGTTCAACGAATTCAGTTGAAAATAAAATACAGATAGGTTATTGGATACAACTTTGACGTCATTTTCCGGTATGTGATTTACAACTGCTAGGTATATATATATATAAGACAGCTATTGACTTTTAAGATATAAAAGTAGCAGAGAATTGTACACAATGATAGACTTTGTTTTTTTTATATTTTCTTAAAGATTCATAAATATTTATGAAATCCTTAGAAATCGATAATATTTGCAAAGTTCCGATACTTCAAGAAAAAAAAAATTATTTATTTATTTTATTTATGTTTTCATATTTAATTTTTGAGGCATAACATACACAAACACCAAATAAATAAATAAATATATATATGTGTGTGTGTGTGTGTGTGTGTGTGTGTGTGCCATAATCACAAACCAAAATAAATGATTGCAGGACAACATTTAAAATTCATATACTAAAATAACACTATTACTGGTATTCACGATTCAACAATATATTGACACGATAGATTATAGACTTTTTAAAAAAATAAATGAGTAAAATTAAAATTTTACAACTTGTGGCTTAATTTCTGCACTACTCTGAAACGCTCAAACACCTAACAACTCAAGACGAACAAACGGTCAATGCACATGCATGTTTAAAAAGAAGATTTATATAGAATAATATAAACACATAAAGAAATAAATAAGAAATCGTGTAGACATTTAGGTTAGAGCTGAGGTACCAAATGTTGAACTTGTTAATAAATAAATATACAATTACAGATAAATAAATCAATGTTTTTCTGATATGTCAATGTATACCTTTTTCCATTTTTCCTTTAATATAAACATTTCAATAACAAGTGTTTGAAAATAACGACGATGGTTTTGAAATATAAATAAATAAATAAATAAATAAATAAATAAATAAATAAATGAAATCATAACAATAGAAAGCTATGTACATTTATATATATTTTGCGTTTCATAATATACTATGTGCTATTAAATAGCATTTCCAATATTTTATTTGATTGACTTACCTGTGACAAGTGTAAAACATAACATATGCATAAAACTTAATACTGCCATTCTTCTCATCCTGATTAGTAATAACTTAGTGTTTTATTAATCTTTTGCTGTCGATCTTCAAGATACAAAACCAGTAATACCACTGTACAATATCCCTATAAACAAACAGCTAATTATCTGAGGTTTTTTATAATCTTCTAGTAATATGCGTCTTAGAATTAGAAATGTATATACAACAACAAACTCATTTCAGAAATGATTTCCAAAAAGATTGTTTTTTGTTGGTCCAATGCAAGTTTCAGATTTCGCTCGTCCAATAAAGGCTTTAGTTTAGCTGTTCCAATAAAAGTTTCAGTTCAGCTGTTCCAATACAAGTTTCAGTTTTCGCTGGTTCAAGTACAACTTTTTATTTTAGCTGTTACCAATAAAATTTTAGTTTTTGCTGTTTCCAGTTCAAGTTTTAGTTTTACCTGGTCCAATAAAGGTTTTTGTACCTCGCTATCTGTTTTATTCTGTAATGGATCACAGCGTCACTTCGCTATTTAAAGGCCTGATTTGAATGCACGTTTCGCCCCCGCTGATTATTTTATAAGTTTAAATGATATGATTTCTATCTATAGTGACGAATTAATGAAATAATGATCAAACAGGAAAAATCAGGCGTAATTACACAAGTTTATAAATCTAATACGTACAGATATGATTTCAACCAATCAGATTTAATGATTTAACAAATATAACACGTCATTTGATTGGCTAATTTCGATTTCTCTTCACACGCCTTGATTGGTAAGGAAGAGTTATTATCATAAGCTATCCACTTGAGGCTATATAAACTCTATGATTACTCATTATGGAATATATTGGAATACTTTAACACGTCGCTCGATATCAATAAAATAAAAAAGGCGGGGAAAATCAATTTTTCTTGACACTTGAGCTGTGCATTCTTTTCAGAACGAGACTCTGGAATAGGAAGCACGCTAAACTCCAATTTATTCTTGAATATATTGTCGTACAATGGTTACTTTGAGAGGTGTTTTATTCCTTTATTAGCTTTAGATTAACTATAAATATAATGCTTAATTAAACTTTATAATGAATCAGATTTTGATAAAGAAGCCTGCTGATTGGCTTACGTAGATAAATATTGATCAAGGCTAGAAAAAAGCTTGCAAGTTTTGGAATATAAAATATAACTAACAGGATGACCTAAAATTGTTTAGAATGGACTTAAATGAAATTTTTTTATATTAAAGTGCAATTGTTTAGTTGCAAAAAGTGGGACGAGTGGTTAAGGCACTCTAGAGTAGCATTCATTATTATTATTTGTGATTATTATTTTTTATTTTAATTAATAAATTTATTCTGTTTTATTTATTTTTTTTTTTTTTTTGTATTTTTTATTTATTTGTTTATTTATTTTTTTCTTATACCATTTTTGTGATTGTATATTGCGCTCGTCCAATGCCGGCAATATTATTAATCATAGCTGTAACATTTGCTGATCTGAAAATTCTATCTTCTTTCCTTAATATCCCCCGCCTCCGGCGGTGATGATAGTAAAGTAATACCGTCCAGTGAATGTGTGTGTGTTCTTTATCTGTTTGTTTTTGTTACTCTTCCAGGGGCACCCAACCTCACTTTGCATGTATAAAACTTAATTTGTCGGTTTTCAATGTTTTTATTTTGTTTTACTGTAATGTTCGACATGGATTTGTTTTTTGTTTTTTATTGACATTAATTAGACTTTTGTTCATACAGTAATCCTGATTGTTTTAGTTATTATAAATGTGCATGTGTTACATCTATATAGAATGTTGGTAATTTGGATGCAATTACATATTATACCAGTTTTAAATTTACAGCACTAGACGGTCGTTTCGGAATACAATTCCTCATCAGTAGTGCTCGAACCAAAATTGTGAAACCAAAAATTATTCAAGGGGGTTGAAAAAATATCCAAAGGACAAACATATATTTAATCAAATTTAGCTAAGCAAATACTTTGCATGAGGGAGTATATTTTAGATTTTGAGAATTTTCAGATTTTGATTAGCAGCAAATTAAGACAAATAGTATATTTCTGACAATACAAAAGTATCGCCTACTGAAATTGTGAAATGATGTGCAAAAGATGCCTAAAGCTACAATTTCAAAAAGAGGGTCTTATTATTATTTCCTCAACATATTCATCAACCAACTTTGTATTTTATAAAAGCTGAACATGTTCCCTTTATAATGATACCAAATATGATCTGCATCTGTATAATATTATTGAAAACAAAGATAAAAACGTTCCCTTACCCCTAATAGAGGAATTAACTGAAAACTTTCAGGTACTCCTAAATATTGAAGTTTTACATGAAGAGCACCCCAATTTAATTCTGGGGAACATTCTGATTCCATTACTAGACACCCTAAGGTACCAGAAAAAAGTTGTGTCGGGGGATCCGGGGGGGGGGGGGTGTACGGTGTACCTAGCCCACGGACTATATAGCTATACATTACGATTTAGCATAATTCAATCAGAAAATTTAAATAAGTACGACAAAGCGAATGATTTTATTTTCATCTGAAATGTACACTCAGTATGGAATGAGAAGAAGACAAAAGAGAATAGTGGTAATACACGTGTATAATATTAATGTTTTGTGTATTTCTTCTATATAATAAATCTTTCGACATAACAAATGGATCGAAACAAGTAACGAATGCATTACAGTACAGACCTGTCGAAAGTTTAACATTGAGCTAACGAATTAGTGACGAATCGAGCAAGCTAGCTGGTACACGGTACAGACCTTTTGAAAGTTTAACATTGAGGTCACAAATTATATTTTGTGGCGAATCGAGCAGGCTAGCTGATATACGGTACAGACTTGTCGAAAGTTTAACACTGAGCTAACGAATTACATATACAGGTCCATCCAGAAAGTTTGGACATCCCCTTCTATAACCTTTGTAAAAGAGCAATTTTGATGGTCTTAGTACTTGGTGTTTTGTTAACTTATGTTCGTTGAAAGACTATTTTTATATACTACCTAGAATGTTATTTTAAATGGCATAATTGATAAAAGTTTCAATTTTAGTTTTTAGTGAACATTGAGTGATAAAAAATGAAAATGTTTGGGGAAATTCCCATTTCTTCAAATATGGACTTAATAAATAGAAATACCGGAAACGACTTTAAACGCTTAGTTCAAAGTGAATATTAAGCACTTTCTAAGTAAAATATGTCATTTTATCTGTTTAAATTCCTTTTGTATTGAAAATACTAAAATATTTAAAAATAAGGCAAAATTGGATTTTTGGTTAGTGTATTTAACGATTATTTATTTTTGGTATAACGTTCATTTCCTACTGCAAAAAAGATGATTTATAGTATTATTTGACTTAGAAAAAACATTTTTACTTATGTTTTGGAACAGATGCTTTGTTCTCATTTTTTTAATATCATTTTTGCCAAAGGACACTCGTTTTGTATCTGAAATATATAATGGAAGATAACAGAGTCTTTTGCAATTTTATTGTCTCCAAGTTACATCGATTAAATCTAGTGGTATGTCACATGTAACCAACTATTAAACAAATTATTGATAAAGCATGTCCAAAAATCGTTATAACAAACAAACTTGTGGCTAGCTATCAATCACTTTCATTGGTCGGGGTGTCCAAACTTTCTTGTTGGACCGAGTAGGCAAGCCGGTATACGACACAGACATAACGAAATTTTAACACTGAGCTAACGAATTATATTTAGTGACGAATCGAGCAGGCTAGCTAATATGCGGTACAGACCTGTCGAAAGTTGAACACTCAACTAACGAATTATATTTAGTGAAGAATCGAGCAGGCTAGCTAATATGCGGTACAGTCCTGTCAAAAGTTTAACACTGAACTAACGAATTATATTTAGTGAAGAATCGAGCAGGCTAGCTAATATGCGGTACAGACCTGTCGAAAGTTGAACACTCAACTAACGAATTATATTTAGTGAAGAATCGAGCAGGCTAGCTAATATGCGGTACAGTCCTGTCGAAAGTTTAACACTTAGCTAACGAATGAGTGACGAATCGAGCAGGCCAGCTGATATACGGTACATTCCTGTCGAAAGTTTAACACTGAGGTAACGAATGAGTGACGAATCGAGCAGGCCAGCTGATATACGGTACATTCCTGTCGAAAGTTTAACACTGAGCTAACGAATGAGTGACGAATCGAGCAGGCCAGCTGATATACGGTACAGACCTGTCGAAAGTTTAACACTGAACTAACGAGTTATATTTAGTGACGAATCGAGTAAACTAGCTGATATACAGATAAAAAGCTGCCCGGGTATGGTAAATTACTAACTTGTGATAAGCAGTCGATTTGTCACGAATTAGTTACATGTAGCTTAGTGTTAAAATTTTGCAGGTGTGTTCTATATGCGATACAGTACGTACAGGTCTGTCGAAATTTTAACATTTAAGTGCCGAATTAGTGCCGAATCGGCAACACATCGCAGCTGCTCGGCAGTTTCGTCTCGGCTCCTCTTTGTCTATACTCGGCACTTTTCGGCAGCTACTGGCCACAGCTCGGCGACTTTTCGGCCGATCGAGCCCCCGTTTATTAACTAGAAAACATCGTTTCAGTAAACATACCTGAAAATAGACCAATTTGTTTTGTTTTTAAAATCCCGCTATATAATTGAAATAGGAAATTTTGAAAATAACCAGGTACTCCATCGTCCATTATATTTATTTATTTATTTATTATTTATTTATTTATTTATTTATTTATTTATTTATTTATTTATTTATTTATGGAATATTAAGGAAATATAAAAGGTTTGTGAAATTCTGAAAATAATCAGCATTTAATTCATTTATTTATTAATTATTATCAATTGAATGAAAAAAAAAAACAATCAGGGAGTTCTGAACAGAACAGAACAGAACATAAACTTTATTGCATAAAGTACATGTACAAAATACTTATTGCAAAACAGCATATAAAACATGTGACAATATGGCAATTATGATAATAAGTCAACATGTATATATAAATTTAAAACATGAATAAATCACACAAGCAGCGGAAGAACATACTAAACTTTGATAACCAGATAATTAAATGCGCTCTTTTAAAGCAAAATAAATGTATTTAGCAATATTATACTGTTTTTTAATACTATTTGGAGATATTAAAGAAAACAACTTAGATATATTTGGCCAATGGCAGTAGTAACTAGAAAAATACTTTAATCTTAGATGTCTATACTTAGGACAAACCAGTAGAAAATGATATTCATCTTCAATAACCGACATAGTACAATTGCTACATAGACGAGCATTTCTATTAATATTAAAATATCTTCCAGTTTCAACATGTAAATTATGTGAACTAATTCTTAAACGTGTAAGAGAAATTCTATATTTTGGTTCCTTTATGTTTAACAAATAATTTTCAAAAACAAAAGTACATTTGATTGAATTATAAAAATAATGAGGTTTCCCATAGTCCATTTAATTACTTACTTACTTAATTAATTAATTAATTTATCAATTTATTTAATTACTTTTAATTAATTATTCATTCATTCATTCATTCATTCATTCATTTATTTTTTAATTTGCACTTAAAGTCCTTGTCACTACGGAATGAGCTGCCGAGGGGCCGAATGAGTTACCGAGCTGTGGACAGTTCTAGGGGCCAAGAGTGGACAGCTTTTCGGCCACAAACCGTCTACAGCTCGGCAGCCGAATCTCGGCTCCTTTTCGTTAGCTCAGTGTTAAACTTTGGACAGGCCTGTACTGTAGTTGTACGATTTGGCTTTGACTTCGAAGTATTGACTTGATGTTTTGGGGTTATCAAGCACACGTGTACGATTTTTCAATATTAGAAAATTTAAATATCATCTGTTTGAATTTTTTAAATTAATTCTGACATGTGAATTTTAATTAAAAAGTTGTGATTTAAAACTTGTGAAAAATTTGAATTAATATCATTAAAATCTTTTCAATTTATTAACCATTTTACTACGGAACATACCTGTCGAAAGTTTAACATTAAGCTTTAACATAAATGCTGAATCAGTAACTCATATCAGCTTCTACTTAACTATATTTAACTCAATAGTACCACTGCGGTAGCTCAGTTTGCAGAGTGCTCGCTCCGTAAGTGGGAGATCGTGAGTTCGAACCATGACCGGATCTGACCCAAGACTTAAAAGTGGGTAGTGACTGTTATTTCGCGAAACACTCCGCATAACGAAATGAAAGTCAAGGTTCTTTCGGGTGGTAACTTAAAATAAACGAGGTAGGTTTGGCACATTAAAGAACCTTGCTGTGTAATGCCATCAGCGTAACCCACAGACAAAATGTCTGCATATTCGCCTGTAATTTGGGACGTGTTCGATATAAGTGAAATATTTTTGACTGGGACGTTAAACACCGTTACTCAAATTAACCTAACTTAACGCGTATCAATCGGTTTTTGTGCTGTTCATAGTTTGGCATTTAATTCGACAACTTGGAAGTCTCGGCAGGTCTCTACTGTAACTCAGGAAAAAGTATTCTTTCTCCTTTTTTAAAATCGAAAACCGGTGCTCCGTCACCCTAGGAAGTTCCTTATTTG
The DNA here is from genome assembly GCA_021292105.1 of Anadara kagoshimensis. Classification (NCBI taxonomy): domain Eukaryota; kingdom Metazoa; phylum Mollusca; class Bivalvia; order Arcoida; family Arcidae; genus Anadara; species Anadara kagoshimensis. Next base: position 7,589,384 of record CM037868.1, on the reverse strand, counting down.
GAATAACCTCTACCAAGAAAGCCATATAAATCAGCTGATATTGGTACCGATGATCTATCGACGAAGTAAATTATGATTTTTCATGAATAATTAATTATTATTAGGTTGCGTAATTTTCAATATAGGCCCGTCTTATGTTGGTACCGACGACAGAAAACAATGCGAGTTTCCATTTATTAATAATATTGTCAACTGTAAATCAAATATTTTTCGCAAGTACCTTATTTTAACAATATTCAAATTAATATCGGTCACGTGATATATTGAATATCGCATAGATTTTTTTTTTTCAAAAATTAGTTTTAGATTAGTTATACACGTTTAAATCATATAGAATATGTCGTGCATGTGCCTTTTGGATTTTTTTCCAATTGGAATTTTTTCCAATGAGTTTATGCTTTGGAATATTTTCCAAAACAGAGCATATTTTGGATGTTTTTCTAATTTGAAATTTTTTTCCAATGAGTTTGTGTTTTTGGAATATTTTTCCAAAGCTGGGCACATTTTGGATTTTTTCCAAATTAGAATTATTTTGGAATTTTTTTTCCAATTGAATTTTTAATGGATTTTTTTTTTCAAATTAAGTATGCTTTTCCAACGGATAAATGGTTTTGGATTTTTTTCCAAAAATATCTTCTTTGGAATAAATTCTAATTGAAATTTTTAGTTTTTTCAATTGGAATTCCAATTGGATTTTTTTTCTAATTGGAATTCCAATCGGAATTTTACAAAAAAAACTTTGAATATCTCAAAAACTAGCCAACATTTTTTTAAATTTTTTTGTAAAATGTTTTATTTAAGAAAGGTACTTTAATGTTACAATTTAATTTTCTCCGCCAGAAGTCTCCTTGGGGTGGCGCAACTATGAAAAATATTCATTCCATAGTTGTCCGAACGCATGTTACAAGTATATACTGGTCCAATTTCAGGCAAAATATTATTAAACCTAGAAAAACTGTGAGCCATAAGCTCACAAAAAACACCCCCCCCCCCCCCACACACACACATAAAAAAAATCTATCGGATCAAATTTTTAAATAGGAGATGCACATCTACATTATATCACAAAGATTGTGTGGTAGTTTCATGAAAATTAATTGAAGGGTTTAGGAGGAGTTGCGGATAAGACATAGGTACCCTAAGTGTAACGGAAGGACGGATGGACACCCCTATCACTATATACCTTCCACTTTTTATGCGGGGGTATAAAAAACACACTTGAACTTCCAACATGGAGTTGAGACCGGGTGATTTAACTTCAGTTTTCAATACAAAAAATGAAAAAAAAATCAATGTATTGAATTGCAAGTTGATTGCTTGATTGGTTAGTTAGTATTTTACTGGCTGTTTAGTATGGTACACATGTTTAATAGAATAAATTGCGTGAATTTGCTAATTCCGGGGTACAACAAACAGCATGCGCTATTAAAACTGCGTCAAATGAGGCCAGGAAAACAATTATTGATGGACATGACATATTGAAACGTTATTATTCCTACGTCAGATGCAGTACCATTTCAATGTTACAAATTTACAAAAAAACGAGAATGAAAGCCCTTTATTCCATTTCAATAATAGTTGACTCATTGACGTCATTTCATGACCGGTTGAGAAAACTAGAGTACCTAGAGAAAGCAATTATAGAATATTTTGGCGGTTTAATATTTACCATCGGAGTTGAGAGTTGAGTAATGGTGTTTAACGTCCAATTCAATAATATTTCAATAATATCGAGACGTCGCCAGCTATAGGCGAAGGTGCAGAAATTTCGCTGACGGCATTATACATCAGGATTCTTTATCGACTTTATAAATGTGTTAAAAAATAGAACCAAAAATGCCTTTTGGAATGATTTATTGTCCTCATTAAAAGAATTTAGGAATATTATTTGTTTCAAGACTAAAAAAGAAAATAGCAATGTATTAAAATTTCCTATATGGTACAATTCAGAAATAAAAATCAATAATAAATCAATCTTTATGACAGCTGGCTCAAAAAAGGAATTATTTATATCCAAGATTTGTTAAGGAGGATGGGCCTTTTTAACATATTCTGAATTCTGTATAAAATATAAGTTAAATACCCCATTTACTCTTTATGAGGGACTAAAAAGTTGTTTGTTGTCAAAATATCCTGTTCTGAAAAACATACAACAAAAGACCCAAAATATAGACATACCAAACTTCATATATTTTATTAACAAAAATTCTAAAGACACTAAAGATATGTACACTCAGTATTTTCATATATACACTTTATAAAAAACCAAACAGTGAGTTGAAATGACAAATGAACTTAACCTTCCTGATAACTTTAATTGGAATTTAACAAATAAAAGAATCTTCTCCTCCACAAAAGATACAAAACTTATTTGGTTAAATTACAGAATTTTTCATAGAATAGTAGCAACAAATAAATTGTTGTTTAAATTGAAACTCAGTGAAAGTGAAAACTGTACTTTTTGTAAGAAATACAAAGATAATATTTGCCACTTGTTTTTTGATTGTGAATTTGTTAGACAGTTTTGGAATGATATTGGAAAATGGATTTCAGAAAAACTTAATCTAAATTTTAATGTAACTGTAAAAGACATTATCCTTGGACAACAAGAAAATCACCACAAAATATTATATCTTGTTATCTCAATGGGAAAATCTTATATTTATAGTAAAAAGTATAAAAATTCCAAAATCCATACTCCTGAATTTAAAGAAATATTAAACGAATACTTCAATACAGAAAAATATAGATATTATGTAAAAGGGGAAACTGAAAACAGATGGAATATTTGGATCAATCTTTTTCTGTTTAAAAATGGCTACATTATTTCCAGTAGGAATTTTAGATATGTTCTGTCTTATGTACTATTGAACATGTACACAGGTTATATATCAGTGTCTATACAACCAAACCTTAAATGTCACTTCCTACATTAAAAAGTTAATAAAATTTTATCCAAATTCTAGATATAATTTGTGTTATATTATGGAACATATGTACCAGACATGTAATTTCTCTGTCATCATGTCTGTACAGTAAAACCTGCCTTAAGGATCACGCTATTAAGACTGGCTACTTTCAAAAGCCAGAAAAATGTTTTATGCAATATTCATATATTTAGCTATATTTAAGTAGATAAGTTTTGTTTTGTTTTGTAATATTGAACATGTTTATTATAGATACCAGAATATTATGTGTGCAATATATTAGTCACCATGTCTTTACAGTCAATCCTGTCTCAAAGATCACCTTTTTATAAAGACCTCATGTTGAAGTACAATGGAATTGTAGCAAATTTTCTCATATTCATGTAATTTGAATTAGTAGATGTGGCCTTTACAGACAGATTTGACTGAATATTCATTTATTTAGCTATATATGGGACATCATGTTCACCAAATTATAACTTTGAGTGTCAGTGTGTATAACAACACCACATTACATGCATGTATTATTGGACAAGACATGTACATGTGTAAATAGGTGCTTACACTATTTTCACTGCACTTACAAAAACAACTTATATACATATATATGTATGTATATATGTAATCATAAAAAGTTGTTATGCACTTAGTTGTGAAAATATTTTTTCAGCATCAGGTGATAAAATAATACAGTAAAACCAATTTAAGTGACCACTTCAATATAAAGACCCAACTACAAAGATCAGTTTTCTACAGTTATGTTAACACACTGTTTTGATACATTACACTCTCGGTAAACTCCAATTTTATACACTACATGGATGGTACCTTATGTACGGTTTTTGTTGTTTTTTTTTTTTTTTTTTTTTTTTTGTATATACACTGCCATCCATAAATAACTTTACAAATGTTAATTTTGCAACAGGTGCACTTCATTATCATCATATCAAATTTTGTTCATACAGTTGAAATATTGAAAGTTTCTCCTGTATTTGGAAGTAGGAAAACTTTACTTTCAGGATGAAAACTCTATTTAAAAAAAAAGTCTCAGATTCAGTATAATGACGTTTTCAAAATATAATTTTATAAAGACTTTGAGTCTAGCTCTTTTATCATAGGACCAGATGTTAACATGTATAATCATTTATGGATGGCAGTGTACTTTTAACTTAACCCCTGGAAAATATTATATTCACATGTATTCAGAAAAATATAGGTGTTCTTTAAAAAACAAGTTGGTTTTATATATATATATATATATTCCATATATCTAGATCTGGATTATTATCGGCCATACCTGAGTGTATATGTGTGTGCATATGAGTGTGTAAATGGTGTGATTTGTCTTTTTTTCAATTGGAAAATTATGAAAAATTAAAAAAAAAAAAAAAAAAAGGATTCTTTATCGTGCCAAGCCCATCGTGACACGGGACCTCGCTTATTTTAAGTTCCTATTCGAAAGAACCGTGCCGAGTGTTTGTCGAAAGAACAGTCACTACCCACTTTCAAGTCTTGGGTCATACTCGGTCGGGCCTCGAACGCACGACCTCCCATTTACGGAGCTAGCACGCTACTAACTGAGCTACTGCAGTGGTTATATTTAACATGTAAGTTTAACTTTCTATATGAACCACATTTCTTTGATTGATGATATTTCTCAATGACCTATTAAATGCAAAGTATCTTAATGACATACAGAATCAAAAACTAACATACTAATCCTTGTCCGAATCACAGTCCAGAAGCAAAGTAAAAACAAACATACAAATCCATGTCCGAATCACAGTCCAGAAGCAAAGTAAAAACAAACATACTAATCCTTGTCCGAATCACAGTCCAGAAGCAAAGTAAAAACAAACATACTAATCCTTGCCCGAATCACAGTCCAGAAGCAAAGTAAAAACGAACATACTAATCCTTGTCCGAATCACAGTCCAGAAGCAAAGTAAAAACAAACATACTAATCCTTGTCCGAATCACAGTCCAGAAGCAAAGTAAAAACAAACATACTAATCCTTGTCCGAATCACAGTCCAGAAGCAAAGTAAAACAAACATACTAATCCTTGTCCAAATCACAGTCCAGAAGCAAAGTAAAAACAAACATACAAATCCATGTCCGAATCACAGTCCAGAAGCAAAGTAAAAACGAACATACTAATCCATGTCCGAATCACAGTCCAGAAGCAAAGTAAAAACAAAAATACAAATCCATGTCCGAATCACAGTCCAGAAGCAAAGTAAAAACGAACATACTAATCCATGTCCGAATCACAGTCCAGGAGCAAAGTAAAAACAAACAAACAAATCCATGTCCGAATCACAGTCCAGAAGCAAAGTAAAAACAAACATACAAATCCATGTCCGAATCACAGCCCAGAAGCAAAGTAAAAACAAACATACAAATCCATGTCCGAATCACAGTCCAGAAGCAAAGTAAAAACAAACATACAAATCCATGTCCGAATCACAGTCCAGAAGCAAAGTAAAAACAAACATACAAATCCATGTCCGAATCACAGTCCAGAAGCAAAGTAAAAACAAACATACTAATCCATGTCCGAATCACAGGACAGAAGCAAAGTAAAAACAAACATACAAATCCATGTCCGAATCACAGTCCAGATGCAAAGTAAAAACAAACATACTAATCCTTGTCCGAATCACAGTCCAGAAGCAAAGTAAAAACAAACATACAAATCCATGTCCGAATCACAGTCCAGAAGCAAAGTAAAAACAAACATACAAATCCATGTCCGAATCACAGTCCAGAAGCAAAGTAAAACAAACATACTAATCCATGTCCGAATCACAGTCCAGAAGCAAAGTAAAAACAAACATACTAATCCTTGTCCGAATCAAGTAAAAACAAACATACTAATCCTTGTCCGAATCACAGTCCAGAAGCAAAGTAAAAACAAACATACTAATCCTTGTCCGAATCAAGTAAAAACAAACATACTAATCCTTGTCCGAATCAAGTAAAAACAAACATACAAATCCATGTCCGAATCACAGTCCAGAAGCAAAGTAAAAACAAACATACTAATCCATGTCCGAATCACAGTCCAGAAGCAAAGTAAAAACAAACATACTAATCCTTGTCCGAATCACAGTCCAGAAGCAAAGTAAAAACAAACATACTAATCCTTGCCCGAATCACAGTCCAGAAGCAAAGTAAAAACAAACATACTAATCCTTGTCCGAATCACAGTCCAGAAGCAAAGTAAAAACAAACATACTAATCCTTGTCCGAATCACAGTCCAGAAGCAAAGTAAAAACAAACATACTAATGCTTGTCCGAATCACAGTCCAGAAGCAAAGTAAAAACAAACATACTAATCCTTGTCCGAATCACAGTCCAGAAGCAAAGTAAAAACAAACATACAAATCCATGTCCGAATCACAGTCCAGAAGCAAAGTAAAAACGAACATACTAATCCATGTCCGAATCACAGTCCAGAAGCAAAGTAAAAACAAAAATACAAATCCATGTCCGAATCACAGTCCAGAAGCAAAGTAAAAACGAACATACTAATCCATGTCCGAATCACAGTCCAGGAGCAAAGTAAAAACAAACAAACAAATCCATGTCCGAATCACAGTCCAGAAGCAAAGTAAAAACAAACATACAAATCCATGTCCGAATCACAGCCCAGAAGCAAAGTAAAAACAAACATACAAATCCATGTCCGAATCACAGTCCATAAGCAAAGTAAAAACAAACATACAAATCCATGTCCGAATCACAGTCCAGAAGCAAAGTAAAAACAAACATACAAATCCATGTCCGAATCACAGTCCAGAAGCAAAGTAAAAACAAAACATACTAATCCATGCCCGAATCACAGGACAGAAGCAAAGTAAAAACAAACATACTAATCCTTGTCCGAATCACAGTCCAGATGCAAAGTAAAACAAACATACTAATCCTGTCCGAATCACAGTCCAGAAGCAAAGTAAAAAACAACATACAAATCCATGTCCGAATCACAGTCCAGAAGCAAAGTAAAAACAAACATACAAATCCTTGTCCGAATCACAGTCCAGAAGCAAAGTAAAACAAACATACTAATCCATGTCCGAATCACAGTCCAGAAGCAAGTAAAAACACAAACATACTAATCCTTGTCCGAATCAAGTAAAAACAAACATACTAATCCTTGTCCGAATCACAGTCCAGAAGCAAAGTAAAAACAAAACATACTAATCCTTGTCCGAATCAAGTAAAAACAAACATACTAATCCTTGTCCGAATCAAGTAAAAACAAACATACAAATCCATGTCCGAATCACAGTCCAGAAGCAAAGTAAAAACAAACATACTAATCCATGTCCGAATCACAGTCCAGAAGCAAAGTAAAAACAAACATACAAATCCATGTCCGAATCACAGTCCAGATGCAAAGTAAAAACAAACATACTAATCCTTGTCCGAATCACAGTCCAGAAGCAAAGTAAAAACAAACATACAAATCCATGTCCGAATCACAGTCCAGAAGCAAAGTAAAACAAACATACAAATCCTTGTCCGAATCACAGTCCAGAAACAAATTAAAAACAAACATACTAATCCTTGTCCGAATCAAGTAAAAACAAACATACTAATCCTTGTCCGAATCAAGTAAAAACAAACATACTAATCCATGTCCGAATCACAGTCCAGAAGCAAAGTAAAAACAAACATACTAATCCTTGTCCGAATCAAGTAAAAACAAACATACTAATCCTTGTCCGAATCACAGTCCAGAAGCAAAGTAAAAACTTTGGAACTGACAAGTTAGGTTAGACACGTTTAACTTCCACCAGGGAAGTGAGGCCGGGTGCTCCGGAAGGTTAAGCACCTCTTGTTTAGCTAGCTACACCCGTCACCTGTGTAATCAAAATTGTGTGAAAGGCACATGAAACTATGGGACGTCGGCAATCCTGGACACAGAGACATCAAACTTATCAACAATACTGTGATGACGGCCATAAAAGTTTTTGAGGGCATTTATAAGCCTATATGCTTGCAATATCACTGTGTCAAAAATTTATTTGCAAGCAGCCTGCTTCGAACATTTAAATCAGGAAACTTAGCAAGTAGTCCCAATTAATATATTCCTAATTCGATGTGTTTTGTTCAATTTCATGATAATAAATATTGACATTTGTTTTTAATCGTTCATAAAGGTATGAACTGTTTGAATACAACAGTCTTGGGCAAATCAACTATAAACCGATGGGCGATTTATGTGATTTTTCCGCAGTTAATACCTCGAGCAAGCGTCAATTCTTAAATACATGTATTGGTATATGGTTTCAGTAAATTTCACATGCTATCGAAAACCGACACAATAATTATAGTCCATATATAAGACCACAAACACAGTCTAATAATATGTCATTGCATTGGGCTTACTTCCCTGTATAATAACTGATGTATGCATAGTACAGGCCTGTCGAAAGATTAATGTAGAGCTTATGAAAAATGATCTCTGCAGCCGAGTGGCTAAGGTTTGATAGCTGGTAATCTAAAATCTGCCTAGAGATAGCAACTGCCGAAAAAGCAGCCACAATATAGCTAACAATGGACATTGATGAGTTGCCGATTCGGGAATTATTAGTCAGTTTGGTGATACTTTTTCGTTAACCCGGTAATGTATAAACGGGTTTCATGCAACACTCAAGACCTAATATCTCCTGTACGATTATTATCTTTAATCTAACTGAAATATGTAGGTCAGCAGACTTGTTAATTATTAAAATAATAAAACGTGTGATACAGAAAAGCAAATAGGCGAACCATTGACACCATTCTAAGGCCACACCAAATAGACTTTTAGTTTGTCAGGGTTTTGTTTTGGAAACGAAATGATAGAGATAAGACAAACGAGCAAACAAATTATCTTAAAATTTTTCTGTAGGCGCACAAAAATTAAAAAAGGCTAGTGAGAGAAAAATACACAAAATAATAGTTTTTCGTTAAAAGCAAACAAAATTTACAAACATAACACATAAAAAGCATTTAGATCGAACGATATTTTATTCTCAAATAAGTGATATACACAATGCATAATCCAATATACAAACATATAGAAAATGATACTGAAACAAGACGAAAAGGCTTATATTAATATAACCCGTTTCCACAGCAACTGTGAAATTCAAAACTGAATGGCTAAGGGAAAGGAAAATTATTATAGTGAAGCCAGGTATAATCGTTAGATACAAAAATATTGACTATTAGCAAACGTACATGAATATGAATAAATAACTAAGCATGTTACATAGGAGATATGAAAGCATTTAATATGTTTTCCGAGCCAATTCCCATTTAATAGTGCGGTCTAATGGATAAGACGTCAGTCACCGCTGTGAGTTCGAGCATTTAATATGTTTTCCGAGCCAATTCCCATTTAATAGTGCGGTCTAAGACGTCAGTCACCGCTGTGAGTTCGAGCCCCGCTCAGACCACATGAGAGGAAGTTAATTTTCCTTGCCGTTGGCCTTTACTGGTTCACCTGGTATCAGTGGCTGGGGGAGTGGTACGCCTGTCTGCAGCGTACTGACTCTTGAGCTAGCACGTTAAAGTTGCCCTTAGTGGGCGCTAGTACAAGGAAGACCATAGAACACACTTGCACTTCACATGCATATACGAACTTAGCTTGTTTATAGATTAATCCATAGACATTAAGAAAATAGTTCTCTTAACTGAAAAATTGCTGATACGACGTTAAGCAACATTCAACAAACCAACCAACCAACAATACAGTTTACTAAATATATATCAGGTTATTATTATCACAGTCAAGATGGCGGAATTCTCCTAAACAACAAACACCGGTTTGATAAACGGATATTGATTTTGTACAATCTAAGGAATAATGGACTAAAACGGTCATGCGGAATTTTCCCGAAATTTTGGACATGTGAAAAACGATTTGAAACTCTCTGAATTCTAAATTTTTCAGGCATGCGAGCGGGTTCACCGAACTGCATTCACAAGCGGGGCCGGTCCGAATAACTATTCTTAATTTGGCATGGTCCAAGTCAGACAAACAATGGCCCAAAAGGATTTTAAATGCCATGACCAACAGGTGATAGATTATTGTCAGACATAAAAACGATACCTAAAGTGCAAAAAAAATTACTTCATTAAATTTGAGCAATTCTCAACCTCTCCATAATCTCATGGTAGAACAAAAGTAAAAAATCAATTTCTTATATTTACAATCTTTCGAAGACACCAACAACTTGAGCGTTTTTTTTTTTTTTGTCAGGATTTCATTCAAACTACTTACTTAACTACTACTAGCGGCTGGAGGAATCATTTTGTTGGAACAGATTTGATTTTGACAGTTGGGAGCTTACCCTTTGTTATCCAATCATCTTTGATATGGCAGACGTTGATACTTTGAATTAGGTTGTGTTTGTGACGTCAAACTCAATCAAGTCGCGTGACTATCTCCATGAGGTTATGTGGATTGCTTGTAAAAGTTGATTCACATAAGGAAAAAGAATTGTAAAATATTTTGGCATATAGTGAGTTTATCCGTATAATATGATGCAATAAATTACCTTTTACGCCAATTTTTTCTAAAGCCAGATGATCATCTATTGTCATTGCGGTGACAATATATATATATAATAAATATATATATATATATATGGTTATAAACTGGCTTACATTTCAAGAAAGCAGCTTGAGATATGGCTTTAATGTATATAACCATGCCTTCTACGTTTCCCCTGTTTGTTATAAATTACATGTATATGGTCTCACGCCTTATGTAAGGCGTTGAGTTTAAGACATTTGTCACAATTTATGAATTATTTTCCTTTATCAAACTAAAAAGAAATGGAGAAATAAGGGAATGAGGTTTAAATCCACCTGACAGCGTTATCAATAACCATGGAAAACATGTACAGTAGAGGTCTGTCGAAAGTTTAACACTGAACTTACAAAAAGGGAGTCGAGTTGAGTTGATCAGTTGATTAATGGTGTTTAACGTCCCAGCCAAGAATATTTCACTTATATCGAGACGTCGCCAGCTATAGACGAAGGTGCAGAAATTTTGCCTATGCGTTGCGCTGATGGCATTATACAGCAGGGTTTTTAGCGTGCCAAGCCCACCGTGACACGGGACCTCGTTTATTTTAAGTTCCCATCCAAAAAAAAAACCCGTGACATTCATTTCGTAATGCCGAGTTCTTGGCGAAAGAACAGTCACTACCCAATTTCAAGTCTTGGGTCAGACCCGGCCGGGGATCGAACCCACGACCTCCCACTTACGGAGCGAGCACTCTACCAACTGAGCTACCGCAGTGGTAGTCGTAGTTGGCTACCGAGTGGCCAAAATATGGATAGCTTAGTGACCCTAAAACCTGCTGAGAGAGAGAGAGAGAGAGAGAGAGAGAGAGAGAGAGAGAGAGAGATTTGGTAATGAGTTGAGTTCCGTTTCACTTCTCTTAATTTTCCTTTCAGCACTAAAAGTGTTGTCAGTTCAGAGAGAGAGAGAGAGAGAGATTTTGTAATGATGTAAGTTTCTTTTCACATCTCTTTTTTCCTTTTCAACTGTTTCTATCCGTGTTTATACAGTACTTATGAATACGTATTAAAATTCTTGTTAGTTCTGAGAGAGAGAGATAACAGGTGCCGGAAATCTGGCGAGACAAAAGTAAAGAGGGGCCGATGTTATGACATTTCGATCGTGTTAATTTGATGTTAAACTTTGGACAGGTCTGAATAGTGCGCTACAACAAAATGAACGCATAGGAAACAAAATTCCAAGTCTATTGTTGTTATTGATTATTAAAACCCAACTTTTAACATTGGAAAGGTAGAAAAACAGATAAATCTAATTCCTTTAGACAGATTATGACGAAACATACAAAGTGATACGAATGTACCATTTTGGTTACTGAAAGCAAATAAAAGCAAATACCACACACAAATGTAAAATGGCGGCCATAATTCAAGATGTATGCTCTCTGTAAATAGCACTGTATCATTAATATTACTTATATATATATAAATATATATATATATATATATATATATATATATATATATATATATATATATATATATCCCTACTTTAAATGGCATTTATTTATTTATTTGATTTTGATGACATCATAATTACTTTGAGGATTCAACATGATTTTCAAATATCAATACTTTTTGTGCATCTGATACAACTGGGTTCAATTTTAGCAATGTCCAGTCGGGCATTATTATCAAATACTCGCATTTTTATCCCACGTTCATCCTTCTCAATCTGATTAACTATAAGATAGGGCGTAAATAGGGGAATTTATTCTATTTTGTTTGAAAAAAAACAACTATCGATATTTTTTTTCTGTTGCACTGTCACCGCTAAACGGCCTCAATAGCCAGTACATTGTTTATATTACATGACAAAACACCAAAACCCAATACCTGAAAACCTACGGTAAGGATACTAGTAGGACCAACTGGTTTATTGCATTTTATAAGAGAATTACATATTATACCAGTTTTAATTTTACAGCACTGAACGGCCGTTTCGAAATACAATTCCTCATCAGTAGTGCTTGGACCAAAATTATGAAACCAAATTTATTGTGACAGTGCAAAATTCGATATATTTTATTTTATTCAATTTTCTGAAATTTAAACTTTATACATTTTTTCATTTCATTTACACGTTTTTACAATCTTCTATTAATGCCACAGGTAACGGATTAGTTACGTTCATTTGTCGATTATACCTGAAGGCTTTCCATTATTTCGGACTTTACTTGATGTATCCTGGTGACATTAATTACTTCCGTTAATAGACTTTATAGGGTCCTTTTATAGTGTTTAATGTGTTTCTATGACCACCGGGTATTTTTGATAGCGTTGTTTGTTTTTTGTATTATGTTTAGCGTCAGTCTGGAGGTGACCACTGGATAGTCCGGGTCGCTACTCCGATTAAAAGTTAGTGAAAATAGAGTTAATTTGTATGTAGTGTATTTTAAAATTTAATTAGTTAAAATTGAGCTAAATTCCCCGTTATTATAAGTTGGTGGAGAATCCAGGTAGTTTGCCGCAAATTAATGCGTAAGTCAAGCTACACTACAAGATCCCGATACACAGTGTAAAACGACCATGCTTCAAAATGGACCAGTATTCGAGATGGAATTTTTCAAATATTAACTTTCGGAGACAATGTTATAAATGTGGATTTTTATTTGGGATTGGACATTTAAGAAAATGCAACGCCAAAAATGCAAAATGTTACCGTTGTGGTATAATTGGACACTATGCACGATGTTGCTGGACGTATATACCGCAAAACAGTATCAGTGTATGTAATGTAAATCATATACCACAGACACGAGAAAATACAATTACATGGAAAAGGAAACACAAGTCAACAAAACGGAAACAACGTGACTTGAAAAGATATAACAAATATAAGCAACAGAAGAAATTAGTTAATGAACTTCCGTTTCATTTGTTAAAGGATTTAGAACTTTTAGACATTTTGGATAACAGAGTAACAAAAACTGGAAAAAGTCAATTCACAAAACGGATCTGTAATCATATAAAACGTGAAAGTGAATATAAAATTGAAGTGGCAAGTTTGAGAACAGTTCTAGAACAAAAGAATCGAACACTGAAAACGATATCAGATACAATTAGAGAAATATCCAGTGAACTAGAGGAGAAAACCCGGTTACTGGAAACGGCCAATAACAACAAACAACGATATGCAACACTTTTAGAAACCGTAGAGAAGTTAAATATACAGAACGAAACGTACGAGACAACGATTAGCGTTCAACAAGATCAAATAAGTAGTCTCGAAAAAGAAATTGAACGAGTGAAGAACGAAAACCAAGCCATAAGGGATGAAAACCAAGAGATAGGATTAAGTAAGGACCTTCTGTACATCGAATATCTAAAACAAATAAATAGTGGAAATAGATTGCGTGACAGAATCGAGGAGCTGACAAGGGAAAATACCATCCAAAGATTCAACAACGGAAACAGGAACCAGGAAAGACACTACCCAAGGACAAAACAAAGACCATACAATGCACGACGTGGCAACCATCATTAGAAACTTTCCATATTTTGTAAATTTGAATTATTTTTTTTTACCAAAACAAACGTTACTTTAGTAATTAAAGTTCGAGGACGAACTTTTTCGAGGAAGGGAGATATTGTGACAGTGCAAAATTTGATATGATTTATTTTATTCAATTTTCTGAATTTTAAACTTTATACATTTTTTCATTTCATTTACACGTTTTTACAATCTTCTATTAATGCCACAGGTAACGGATTAGTTACGTTCATTTGTCGATTATACCTGAAGGCTTTCCATTATTTCGGACTTTACTTGATGTATCCTGGTGACATTAATTACTTCCGTTAATAGACTTTATAGGGTCCTTTTATAGTGTTTAATGTGTTTCTATGACCACCGGGTATTTTTGATAGCGTTGTTTGTTTTTTGTATTATGTTTAGCGTCAGTCTGGAGGTGACCACTGGATAGTCCGGGTCGCTACTCCGATTAAAAGTTAGTGAAAATAGAGTTAATTTGTATGTAGTGTATTTTAAAATTTAATAAGTTAAAATTGAGCTAAATTCCCCGTTATTATATTATTTTGAAGATGGTGAAAAGCTACCAAAAGGACCAAAATATATTTTACCAAATTAAGCTAAGGAAATACTTTGCATGAGGGAGTATACCTTAGTTTTTGAGAAATTTCAAATTTTAACTTGCAGGAAATTTAGACATTTCAAATTTTAACTTGCAGGAAATTTAGACATTGATACCATTACCAGGAGCAGAAAGAGTAAAACAATATTTATACATTACTATGGGCGTCGTGGCGTACTGGCATATAAGGGAGCTAGGCGCCTTAATGCATATGTATTTGATGGAAACGGAATGAGTGGTAAACCTAGATTCTTACTCCAAAGACAGGGCGCTGTGGTCTAATGGATAAGACGTTAGTCTTCAAATCCAGGGTCTCTCACCGCTGTGAGTTCGAGTCCCGCTCGGACCACATGTGGGAAAGTGAATTTTCCTTGCCGTTGGCCTTTACTGATTCACCTGGTATCAGTATAATGGACTGGGGGAGTGGTACGCTTGTCTGCGGCGTTCTGACTCTGTGAGCTAGCACGGTAAAGTCGCCCTGAGTGCGCGCTAGTACAAGGCAGACCATACAACACACTCGCACTTCACATGCATACACAAAATTGTTCATAGATTCATTAAATAGTTCTCGTCGCAAATAGCTGAAAAATTGCTGATGCGACGTGAAGCAACATTCAACCAACCATCTTACTTCAAAGAAGCCCTTGAACAGTTACGGCGGTTTCGGCGGAATTTCTATGTTGTCATGCATAAAGATATGTCAACTGACAACATTTAATTGAATTCAAAATTTAAATTTTTTTGTTATTTTACATGATAAGCTTTGTTTCGTAAAAATAAGATAATGATTAACTTCTAGTTTTTGCGGACATCCAGAATTTTCATCCATCTGAAGGATGTGCAATTAAGTATTGACTGTCATTTTTTCCTGGTTCACCAAGTAATGAACCAGGAAAAAATGACACTCAATTCTTATATTTACAATTTATTCTTTCTTTACGAGAGCAAAATTGCAAATTCCGTTGAATGAAATAAATTTCAATGTAAAGTAATAAAGTTCCTCACAGTAGAGGGATCAAATGCCAAAGAAATTCACCGGCGAATGGCCGAGGTGTACGGTGACAGTGGTCCTGCCTATTCCACAATGGCAAAATGGTCAGCTGAATTCAAACGTGGGCGCACCTCAACTGAAGGATGACCGACGGTCAGGTCAGCCAGCTGATGCCATCGCAAAGGAAATTGTTACGTCTGTGGAGACCCTCATCATGAATGATCGTCGAATTAGGATTGATGACGTAGCTAGGGAGTGTGACATTTCACATGGAAGTGTATACACGGTTATCCACGAGCATCTTGGGATGTCAAAAGTATCCGCAAGATGGGTCCCCAGAAACCTTAATGTGCATGATCGCTTCCAAAGACTCCAGTCAAGTCGGGAGCTTCTTTGCAATTATAATGAAAACCATTTACGTTTAGTAACTTGTGATGAAACATGGATTCATCATTGGGACTCAGAAACCAAAAAAAGTCCATGCAATGGAAGCACCCTGGCTTACCCCCACCAAAGGAGTCATGGCCATTGCGTTTTTTGGATTCTAAGGGTGTTCTATTAATCAATTATAAACCTGCTGGAATCTCTATCACTGGGGCTTACTATACTGATCTAATGAAGCAACTGAAAGCACTGTGTGTTTTGAAATAAAATTAGACAACAGAAGCGTTATTTATAGCAATAACTTGAAAATTATGTTAGAAACAGACAGTTAGAAGTTGAAGCAGCGAATTTAAATCCGCTATTAATCGAATACTTTTAAGGGATGTGATGTCACCTGAATTGATATAAACTTATGTAAGTTTTAGACTTTATCACATATACAAAATGATGTTATTACAGTGCTTACGGCAGTAGCGGATCTCAGTCAGTAGCGGATCATTTTTTAGAATAAAGTTATTTTTTTCATATCATTACGAGAGACCAATAAAACTCGGATATATTTCTGTAAAGCTGGTATTTTTACTTAATTCTACGTTTCATTTGTGTTGATAAACGTTATATTTTTTCAATTCTCGGCTTTTTAATGCGAATGCCACAAGCGTCTCAGCGACATGGATGTGATTTCCAAAACCTAACTTTCGATTTGACCAACGTGTTCAATACTTTCAAAAGTAATTTGAAATGATTACAATAGCTCATTACACTCGTTAACATGTCTTCTTTCACGACATAAAACCTTTATTGAGCTTTACAGTTCATGACAATAAAAAATAAACCAGTTTATGCAGGGTGCAATTACGGCAATAACGGATCAGCTGCTTTCTACAGGGGACCTCTCGAAAGGCTAAGAAAAATATGGCATGTACCCATGGGGCTGTCTGGTGCTTTCAGAGAAATAATAGATTCTGGTGGGTTCAGTTATGCAGAGGCTATTAGAGAACCAGTGCCTAGCTTCCCTCCATGGACAGTACCCGATGAGAAAGATGGGGGCATTGTCATGCCATGCCACTATCTTATTTATCATATGGTAAGACCAGATCAATGGGCATTTTAAAGAAGCCATAATTGTCATGCTTGAAAGATAATATATATGAGGTTAGAATATATTGAATAAATACATTAATATCCAACCCTATATTTTGTGTTTAAGACAATTAAAGTTTTATTCCGTTCTATATTTTTGTCTGGTTCCAATTTTGGACTGTACAATACCAATAAGTATCATTGTATGCATATACTGTTCTTGTCGAAATAAAATCTTCATGGACAAGAGTATGTCATAATATTTATAACTTATAGGGCACAATTATTTTATTTTATTTCCTTCGCCATTTACTGCTTTTATAATTCAGTATTCAAGACAATGTTGATTGACTTAATTTATCAGGGTTATTGCGATGCTTTGTTTTTTTGTTATTTATTTTAATAATAACATTTGTTGATATTACGATTAAAACTCTTTAATATTATTTCATGATTAGTATTTTTTGTAATTGAATGATTGAGACTCAAACTAATCATGTCCCTATCGTTTTCTTGACACTAGGTGGCGCGATCCGCTACTCACAAATTGATTCGTTACTGACGTAACTACATGGGATACAAAACGCGTGGATTGCCCATACTTATAGTCGGACGATTTTTATCATCTTATGATAAATTGAAAGAGTGGAGAAATGTCAATTGATAGTACCAAAAAAAAAATACAATCGGCAGCGATGTTTTTCTCGGAGAGCAGTGAATATTGCACTAATGATCCGCTACTGCCGTAGGCACTGTAATAGTAAAAATGTGATAAAAAAACCTGTTTTCCATGTCACTTCTGTACCACTGTTTAGAAATGACGGGGAACATTTTATCTTTAAGCTGTTACCATAACCTTGGGACTAAAATGTGACTTGACTTATTTCCGTCTCTCCGTGAGGAGAATCGGGTAATGGGGCTAAAATGTACTTTTTTTTTAATATAAAAAACGGTCATTTACATAAATATGGATATTTTATGCAATCAAATGCTTAATTCATTGATAGCGACACAACACAACAAAGAAAGAAAATTTACGAGTTAATTCTGTCGGAATACAAGTGAGTTATATATATATATATAATACAGGTAGATCTGGAACACCTGAGGCATCTTTGTCAATGTGTGTCAGTTGGACTTTTAAAGTTCTAAATCTGAAGTCGAGAAGCGACAATATCGCCCACATATTCCTGGTAGTATCAACAGGGACATTTTTTCCATTTTGTTTTAAGTATTTATGTTCCCATGTCGAATACCTATATGTTCAGAGAAAATACTGAAGTAGAATTGTAACTAAAACAAACATATTCGTCTAATCAATCTAACGCATAATCATGCCAATTCCCGGAAATTGTTACATAAGTGAAAAGTAAGTTTAACTTATTGAGCTCCAGGTCGATTATATGAAGGTACATACAAAATATCGAATATCTCAACAACTAAAGAAATAGTTTAAAGGGCCATAACTCTGTCAAAACTGATTGAAATTGAGACTACTTCAAAGTTGACTTGCAGGTCAATTATGTAAAGCATACCAAAAGTGAATTTCCTGTCTCAACAAATAAAGGAAATAAAGTTGGAAAAACTTTTCGAGGACAGGCGGTGTAACAACTTCTAATGAATTCCGGACTTCATTAGGCGTCGGACTTCATTAGGAGTTGTTACAAGGCGGTAAAGCAGATAGACAAACACAAAAAGTCCCATTGCGGTTTAGCCGGGAGTGGACTAAGAAACAAATCCTAACCTGTGTTGACTTCAGAGCGTACGTCTTAAACAGACATAAAATTGTTGTAGAGTTTATAGCTGATAGTTTATAGACAGCTGAAAAAATCAACAACAATCGCAACCAAGAACAAGATACAATACATGCAAATGATAAAACAGTCCATACAATCAAGTACACGACACAATACATGTAAGTAACAAAACAGTCAACACAACAAAGAACAAGATACAATACATGCAAATGATAAAACAGTCCATACAATCAAGTACACGACACAATACATGTAAGTAACAAAACAGTCAACACAACAGAGAACAAGATACAATACATGTGAATGATAAAACAGTCCATACAATCAAGTACACGACGCAATACATGTAAGTAACAAAACAGTCAACACAACAGAGAACAAGATACAATACATGTGAATGATAAAACAGTCCATACAATCAAGTACACGACGCAATACATGTAAGTAACACAACAGTCAACACAACAAAGAACAAGATACAATACATGCAAATGATAAAACAGTCCATACAATCAAGTACACGACACAATACATGTAAGTAACAAAACAGCCAACAGAACAAAGAACAAGATACAATACATGCCAATGATAAAACAGTCCATACAATTAAGTACACGACGCAATACATGTAAGTAACAAAACAGCCAACAGAACAAAGAACAAGATACAATACATGCCAATGATAAAACAGTCAATACAATTAAGTACACGACACGATACATATAAGTAACAAAACAGTCAACACAACAAAGAACAAGATACAATACATGTGAATGATAAAACAGCCCATACAATCAAGTACACGACACAATACATATAAGTAACAAAACAGTCAACACAACAAAGAACAAGATACAATACATGCCAATGATAAAACAGCCCATACAATTAAGTACACGACACAATACATATAAGTAACAAAACAGTCAACACAACAAAGAACAAGATACAATACATGTCAATGATAAAACAGTCCATACAATCAAGTACACGACATAATACATGTAAGTAACACAACAGTCAACACAACAAAGAACAAGATACAATACATGTGAATGATAAAACAAACCATACAATCAAGTACACGACACAATACATGTAAGTAACAAAACAGTCAACACAACAAAGAACAATATACAATACATGCGAATGATAAAATAGCCCATACAATCAAGTACACGACACAATACATGTAAGTAACAAAACAGTCATCACAACAAAGAACAATATACAATACATGCCAATGATAAAACAGCCCATACAATCAAGTACACGACACAATACATATAAGTAACAAAACAGTCAACACAACAAAGAACAAGATACAATACATGTTAATGATAAAACAGTCCATACAATTAAGTACACGACACAATACATATAAGTAACAAAACAGCCAACACAACAAAGAACAAGATACAATACATGTGAATGATAAAACAGCCCATACAATCAAGTACACGACACAATACATATAAGTAACAAAACAGTCAACACAACAAAGAACAAGATACAATACATGTGAATGATAAAACAGTCCATACAATCAAGTAAACGACACGATACATGTAAGTAACAAAACAGCCAACACAACAAAGAACAAGATACAATACATGCCAATGATAAAACAGTCCATACAATTAAGTACACGACACAATACATATAAGTAACAAAACAGTCAACGTAACAAAGAACAAGATACAATACCTGTGAATGATAAAACAGCCCATACAATTAAGTACACGACACAATACATGTAAGTAACAAAACAGTCAACACAACAAAGAACAAGATACAATACATGTGAATGATAAAACAGCCCATACAATCAAGTACACGACACAATACATATAAGTAACACAACAGTCAACACAACAAAGAACAAGATACAATACATGCCAATGATAAAACAGTCCATACAATCAAGTACACGACACAATACATGTAAGTAACAAAACAGTCAACACAACAAAGAACAAGATACAATACATGTGAATGATAAAACAGCCCATACAATCAAGTACACGACACAATACATATAAGTAACACAACAGTCAACACAACAAAGAACAAGATACAATACATGTGAATGATAAAACAGCCCATACAATTAAGTACACGACACAATATACATGTAAGTAACACAACAGTCAACACAACAAAGAACAATATACAATACATGTGAATGATAAAACAGTCCATACAATCAAGTACACGACACAATACATATAAGTAACAAAACAGTCAACACAACAAAGAACAAGATACAATACATGTGAATGATAAAACAGCCCATACAATTAAGTACACGACACAATATACATGTAAGTAACAAAACAGTCAACACAACAAAGAACAATATACAATACATGCGAATGATAAAACAGCCCATACAATCAAGTACACGACACAATACATATAAGTAACAAAACAGTCAACACAACAAAGAACAAGATAGAATACATGCGAATGATAAAACAGCCCATACAATCAAGTACACGACACAATACATATAAGTAACAAAACAGTCAACACAACAAAGAACAAGATACAATACATGTGAATGATAAAACAGCCCATACAATTAAGTACACGACACAATATACATGTAAGTAACAAAACAGTCAACACAACAAAGAACAATATACAATACATGCGAATGATAAAACAGCCCATACAATCAAGTACACGACACAATACATATAAGTAACAAAACAGTCAACACAACAAAGAACAAGATAGAATACATGCGAATGATAAAACAGCCCATACAATCAAGTACACACGACAATACATATAAGTAACACAACAGTCAACACAACAAAGAACAAGATACAATACATGTGAATGATAAAACAGCCCATACAATCAAGTACACGACACAATACATGTAAGTAACAAAACAGTCAACACAACAAAGAACAAGATACAATACATGCCAATGATAAAACAGTCCATACAATCAAGTACACGACACAATACATGTAAGTAACACAACAGTCAACACAACAAAGAACAAGATACAATACATGTGAATGATAAAACAGCCCATACAATCAAGTACACGACACAATACATGTAAGTAACAAAACAGTCAACACAACAAAGAACAAGATACAATACATGTGAATGATAAAACAGCCCATACAATCAAGTACACGACACAATACATGTAAGTAACAAAACAGTCAACACAACAAAGAACAAGATACAATACATGTGAATGATAAAACAGCCCATACAATCAAGTACACGACACAATACATATAAGTAACAAAACAGCCAACACAACAAAGAACAAGATACAATACATGGCAATGATAAAACAGCCCATACAATCAAGTACACGACACAATACATATAAGTAACAAAACAGCCAACACAACAAAGAACAAGATACAATACATGCCAATGATAAAACAGCCCATACAATCAAGTACACGACACAATACATGTAAGTAACAAAACAGTCAACACAACAAAGAACAAGATACAATACATACCAATGATAAACAGCCCATACAATCAAGTACACGACACAATACATGTAAGTAACAAAACAGTCAACACAACAAAGAACAAGATACAATACATGTGAATGATAAAACAGTCCATACAATTAAGTACACGACACAATACATGTAAGTAACAAAACAGTCAACACAACAAAGAACAAGATACAATACCTGTGAATGATAAAACAGTCCATACAATTAAGTACACGACACAATACATGTAAGTAACAAAACAGTCAACACAACAAAGAACAAGATACAATACATGTGAATGATAAAACAGTCCATACAATCAAGTACACGACACAATACATATAAGTAACAAAACAACCAACACAACAAAGAACAAGATACAATACATGCCAATGATAAAATAGCCCATACAACCAAGTACACGACACAATACATATAAGTAACAAAACAGTCAACGTAACAAAGAACAAGATACAATACATGTTAATGATAAAATAGCCCATACAATTAAGTACACGACACAATACATATAAGTAACAAAACAGTCAACACAACAAAGAACAATATACAATACATGCGAATGATAAAACAGCCCATACAATCAAGTACACGACACAATACATATAAGTAACAAAACAGTCAACACAACAAAGAACAAGATAGAATACATGCGAATGATAAAACAGCCCATACAATTAAGTACACGACACAATACATGTAAGTAACAAAACAGTCAACACAACAAAAAACAAGACACAATACATGCCAATGATAAAACAGCCCATACAATCAAGTACACGACATAATACATGTAAGTAACAAAACAGTCAACACAACAAAGAACAAGATACAAT
Source organism: Anadara kagoshimensis (assembly GCA_021292105.1). Lineage (NCBI taxonomy): Eukaryota > Metazoa > Mollusca > Bivalvia > Arcoida > Arcidae > Anadara > Anadara kagoshimensis. The sequence continues at coordinate 7,566,219 of CM037868.1, read as the reverse complement.
ACATGCCAATGATAAAACAGCCCATACAATCAAGTACACGACACAATACATGTAAGTAACAAAACAGACAACACAACAAAGAACAAGATACAATACATGTGAATGATAAAACAGCCCATACAATCAAGTACACGACACAATACATGTAAGTAACAAAACAGACAACACAACAAAGAACAAGATACAATACATGTGAATGATAAAACAGCCCATACAATCAAGTACACGACACAATACATGTAAGTAACAAAACAGTCAACACAACAAAGAACAAGATACAATACATGCCAATGATAAAACAGCCCATACAATCAAGTACACGACACAATACATATAAGTAACAAAACAGTCAACACAACAAAGAACAAGATACAATACATGTGAATGATAAAACAGCCCATACAATCAAGTACACGACACAATACATATAAGTAACAAAACAGCCAACACAACAAAGAACAAGATACAATACATGCCAATGATAAAACAGCCCATACAATCAAGTACACGACATAATACATGTAAGTAACAAAACAGTCAACACAACAAAGAACAAGATACAATACATGCCAATGATAAAACAGCCCATACAATCAAGTACACGACACAATACATATAAGTAACAAAACAGACAACACAACAAAGAACAAGATACAATACATGTGAATGATAAAACAGCCCATACAATCAAGTACACGACACAATACATGTAAGTAACAAAACAGACAACACAACAAAGAACAAGATACAATACATGTGAATGATAAAACAGCCCATACAATCAAGTACACGACACAATACATGTAAGTAACAAAACAGACAACACAACAAAGAACAAGATACAATACATGTGAATGATAAAACAGCCCATACAATCAAGTACACGACACAATACATGTAAGTAAAAAAACAGTCAACACAACAAAGAACAAGATACAATACATGCCAATGATAAAACAGCCCATACAATCAAGTACACGACACAATACATATAAGTAACAAAACAGTCAACACAACAAAGAACAAGATACAATACATGAATGATAAAACAGCCCATACAATCAAGTACACGACACAATACATATAAGTAACAAAACAGCCAACACAACAAAGAACAAGATACAATACATGCCAATGATAAAACAGCCCCCATACAATCAAGTACACGACACAATACATATAAGTAACAAAACAGCCAACACAACAAAGAACAAGATACAATACATGCCAATGATAAAACAGCCCATACAATCAAGTACACGACACAATACATGTAAGTAACAAAACAGTCAACACAACAAAGAACAAGATACAATACATACCAATGATAAAACAGCCCATACAATCAAGTACACGACACAATACATGTAAGTAACAAAACAGTCAACACAACAAAGAACAAGATACAATACATGTGAATGATAAAACAGTCCATACAATTAAGTACACGACACAATACATATAAGTAACACAACAGTCAACACAACAAAGAACAATATACAATACATGCGAATGATAAAACAGCCCATACAATTAAGTACACGACACAATACATGTAAGTAACAAAACAGTCAACACAACAAAGAACAAGATACAATACATGTGAATGATAAAACAGTCCATACAATCAAGTACACGACACAATACATATAAGTAACAAAACAATCAAAATACGGCACTATACAAGTCAACGGCTATATGGAAGTTTAACTCTATTGCTAGTTTAAAAAATAAGAAAAATGATTTTGACTTCTCAAATAATCTTATTCACATTATCCGTACAGGTCACGACAACACAACCAAGTACAAGACACAATGTAATTCAATGATAAAACAGCCAACACAACCAAGTACAAGACACAATGTAAGTCAATGATAAAACAGCCAACACAACCAAGCAAAGTACAAGACACAACGCAAGTCAATGATAAAACAGCCAACACAACCAAGAACAAGACACAACGCAAGTCAATGATAAAACAGCCAACACAACCAAGTACAAGACACAATGCAAGCCAATGATAAAACAGCCAACACAACCAAGTACAAGACACAATACAAGTCAATGATAGAAACAGCCAACACAACCAAGTACACGACACAATACAAGTCAATGATAAAACAGCCAACACAACCAAGTACACGACACAATACAAGTCAATGATAAAACAGCCAACACAACCAAGTACATGGCACGATACAAGTCAATGATAAAACAGCCAACACAACCAAGTACACGACACAATACAAGTCAATGATAAAATAACCAACACAACCAAGAACATGGCACGATACAAGTCAATGATAAAACAGCCAACACAACCAAGTACAAGACACAATACAAGTCAATGATAAAACAGCCAACACAACCAAGTACAAGACACAATACAAGTCAATGATAAAACAGCCAACACAACCAAGTACACGACACAATACAAGTCAATGATAAAACAGCCAACACAACCAAGTACAAGACACAATACAAGTCAATGATAAAACAGACAACACAACCAAGTACAAGACACAATGCAAGTCAATGATAAAACAGACAACACAACCAAGTACAGGAGACAATGCAAGTCAATGATAAAACAACCAACACAACCAAGTACAAGACACAATGCAAGTCAATGATAAAACAGCCTACACAACCAAGAACAAGACACAATACAAGTCAATGATAAAACAGCCAACACAACCAAGTACAAGACACAATACAAGTCAATGATAAAACAGCCTACACAACCAAGAACAAGACACAATACAAGTCAATGATAAAACAGACAACACAACCAAGTAAAAGACACAATACAAGTCAATGATAAAACAGACAACACAACCAAGTACAAGACACAATACAAGTCAATGATAAAACAGACAACACAACCAAGAACAAGACACAATACAAGTCAATGATAAAACAGACAACACAACTAAGTACAGGAGACAATGCAAGTCATTGATAAAACAGCCTACACAACCAAGAACAAGACACAATACAAGTCAATGATAAAACAGACAACACAACCAAGAACAAGACACAATACAAGTCAATGATAAAACAGACAACACAACTAAGTACAGGAGACAATGCAAGTCATTGATAAAACAGCCTACACAACCAAGAACAAGACACAATACAAGTCAATGATAAAACAGACAACACAACCAAGTAAAAGACACAATACAAGTCAATGATAAAACAGACAACACAACCAAGTACAGGAGACAATACAAGTCAATGATAAAACAGACAACACAACCAAGTACAAGACACATTGCAAGTCATTGATAAAACAGCCTACACAACCAAGTACAAGACACAATACAAGTCAATGATAAAACAGACAACAAAACCAAGAACAAGACACAATACAAGTCAATGATAAAACAACCAACACAACCAAGTACAAGACACAATACAAGTCAATGATAAAACATCCAACACAACCAAGAACAAGACACAATACAAGTCAATGATAAAACAACCAACACAACCAAGTACAAGACACAATGCAAGTCAATGATAAAACATCCAACACAACCAAGAACAAGACACAATACAAGTCAATGATAAAACAACCAACACAACCAAGTACAAGACACAATACAAGTCAATGATAAAACAGACAACACAACCAAGTACAAGACACAATGCAAGTCAATGATAAAACAACCAACACAATCAAGTACAAGACACAATGCAAGTCAATGATAAAACAGCCAACACAACCAAGTACAAGACACAATGCAAGTCAATGATAAAACAGACAACACAACCAAGTACAAGACACAATGCAAGTCAATGATAAAACAGCCAACACAACCAAGTACAAGACACAATGCAAGTCAATGATAAAACAGACAACACAACCAAGTACAAGATACAAAGCAAGTCAATGATAAAACAACCAACACAACCAAGTACAAGACACAATGCAAGTCAATGATAAAACAACCAACACAACCAAGTACAAGACACAATGCAAGTCAATGATAAAACATCCAACACAACCAAGAACAAGACACAATACAAGTCAATGATAAAACATCCAACACAACCAAGTACAAGACACAATACAAGTCAATGATAAAACAGACAACACAACCAAGAACAAGACACAATGCAAGTCAATGATAAAACAACCAACACAACCAAGTACAAGACACAATGCAAGTCAATGATAAAACAGCCAACACAACCAAGTACAAGACACAATGCAAGTCAATGATAAAACAGCCAACACAACCAGGTACAAGACACAATGCAAGTCAATGATAAAACAGCCAACACAACCAAGTACAAGACACAATGCAAGTCAATGATAAAACAGACAACACAACCAGGTACAAGACACAATGCAAGTCAATGATAAAACAGACAACACAACCAGGTACAAGACACAATGCAAGTCAATGATAAAACAGACAACACAACCAAGTACAAGACACAATACAAGTCAATGATAAAACAGACAACACAACCAAGAACAAGACACAATGCAAGTCAATGATAAAACAGACAACACAACCAAGTACAAGACACAATGCAAGTCAATGATAAAACAGACAACACAACCAAGAACAAGACACAATGCAAGTCAATGATAAAACAGACAACACAACCAAGAACAAGACACAATACAAGTCAATGATAAAACAGACAACACAACCAAGAACAAGACACAATGCAAGTCAATGATAAAACAACCAACACAACCAAGTACAAGACACAATACAAGTCAATGATAAAACATCCAACACAACCAAGAACAAGACACAAGACAAGTCAATGATAAAACAACCAACACAACCAAGTACAAGACACAATGCAAGTCAATGATAAAACATCCAACACAACCAAGAACAAGACACAATACAAGTCAATGATAAAACAACCAACACAACCAAGTACAAGACACAATACAAGTCAATGATAAAACAGACAACACAACCAAGTACAAGACACAATGCAAGTCAATGATAAAACAACCAACACAACCAAGTACAAGACACAATGCAAGTCAATGATAAAACAGCCAACACAACCAAGTACAAGACACAATGCAAGTCAATGATAAAACAGACAACACAACCAAGTACAAGACACAATGCAAGTCAATGATAAAACAGCCAACACAACCAAGTACAAGACACAATGCAAGTCAATGATAAAACAGACAACACAACCAAGAAAAGACACAAGACAATGCAAGTCAATGATAAAACAACCAACACAGCCAAGTACAAGACACAATGCAAGTCAATGATAAAACATCCAACACAACCAAGAACAAGACACAATACAAGTCAATGATAAAACATCCAACACAACCAAGTACAAGACACAATGCAAGTCAATGATAAAACAGCCAACACAACCAAGTACAGGAGACAATGCAAGTCAATGATAAAACAGCCAACACAACCAAGAACAAGACACAACGCAAGTCAATGATAAAACAGCCAACACAACCAAGTACAGGAGACAATACAAGTCAATGATAAAACAGCCAACACAACCAAGTACAAGACACAATGCAAGTCAATGATAAAACAACCAACACAACCAAGTACAAGACACAATACAAGTCAATGATAAAACAGCCAACACAACCAAGTACAAGACACAATACAAGTCAATGATAAAACAGCCAACACAACCAAGTACAAGACACAATGCAAGTCAATGATAGACAGCCAACACAACCAAGTACAAGACACAATGCAAGTCAATGATAAAACAACCAACACAACCAAGTACAAGACACAATGCAAGTCAATGATAAAACAGCCAACACAACCAAGTACAAGACACAATGCAAGTCAATGATAAAACAACTAACACAACCAAGTACAAGACACAATGCAAGTCAATGATAAAACAGCCAACACAACCAAGTACAAGACACAATGCAAGTCAATGATAAAACAGCCAACACAACCTAGTACAAGACACAATGCAAGTCAATGATAAAACAACCAACACAACCAAGTACAAGACACAATACAAGTCAATGATAAAACAGACAACACAACCAAGTACAGGAGACAATGCAAGTCAATGATAAAACAACCAACACAACCAAGTACAAGACACAATGCAAGTCAATGATAAAACAGCCAACACAACCAAGTACAAGACACAATGCAAGTCAATGATAAAACAGCCAACACAACCTAGTACAAGACACAATGCAAGTCAATGATAAAACAACCAACACAACCAAGTACAAGACACAATACAAGTCAATGATAAAACAGACAACACAACCAAGTACAGGAGACAATGCAAGTCAATGATAAAACAACCAACACAACCAAGTACAAGACACAATGCTAGTCAGTGATACAACAGCCAACACAACCAAGTACAGGAGACAATACAAGTCAATGATAAAACAGCCTACACAACCAAGAACAAGACACAATACAAGTCAATGATAAAACAGCCAACACAACCAAGTACAAGACACAATGCAAGTCAATGATAAAACAGCCAACACAACCAAGAACAAGACACAATACAAGTCAATGATAAAACAGCCAACACAACCAAGTACAGGAGACAATGCAAGTCAATGATAAAACAACCAACACAACCAAGTACAAGACACAATGCAAGTCAATGATAAAACAGACAACACAACCAAGTACAGGAGACAATGCAAGTCAATGATAAAACAACCAACACAACCAAGTACAAGACACAATGCAAGTCAATGATAAAACAGACAACACAACCAAGTACAAGACACAATACAAGTCAATGATAAAACAGCCAACACAACCAAGTACAAAACACAATACAAGTCAATAATAAAACAGCCAAAACAACCAAGTACAGGAGACAATGCAAGTCAATGATAAAACAACCAATACAACCAAGTACAAGACACAATGCAAGTCAATGATAAAACAGACAACACAACCAAGTACAAGACACAATACAAGTCAATGATAAAACAGCCAACACAACCAAGTACAAAACACAATACAAGTCAATGATAAAACAGCCAACACAACCAAGTACAAGACATAACGCAAGTCAATGATAAAACAACCAACCAAGCCAAGTACAAGACATAACGCAAGTCAATGATAAAACAGCCAACACAACCAAGTACAAGAGACAATACAAGTCAATGATAAAACAACCAACACAACCAAGTACAAGACATAACGCAAGTCAATGATAAAACAGACAACACAACCAAGTACAAGACACAACGCAAGTCAATAATAAAACAGACAACACAACCAAGTACAAGACACAATGCAAGTCAATGATAAAACAACCAATACAACCAAGAACAAGACACAATGCAAGTCAATGATAAAACAGCCAACACAACCAAGAACAAGACACAATACAAGTCAATGATAAAACAGACAACACAACCAAGAACAAAACACAATGCAAGTCAATGATAAAACAACCAACACAACCAAGAACAAGACACAATACAAGTCAATGATAAAACAGACAACACAACCAAGAACAAGACACAATGCAAGTCATTGATAAAACAGCCAACACAACCAAGTACAGAAAACAATACAAGTCAATGATAAAACAGCCAACACAACCAAGTACAAAACACAATACAAGTCAATGATAAAACAGCCAACACAACCAAGTACAAGACATAACGCAAGTCAATGATAAAACAACCAACCAAGCCAAGTACAAGACATAACGCAAGTCAATGATAAAACAGCCAACACAACCAAGTACAAGAGACAATACAAGTCAATGATAAAACAACCAACACAACCAAGTACAAGACATAACGCAAGTCAATGATAAAACAGACAACACAACCAAGTACAAGACACAACGCAAGTCAATGATAAAACAGACAACACAACCAAGTACACGACACAATACAAGTCAATGATAAAACAACCAACACAACCAAGAACAAGACACAATGCAAGTCAATGATAAAACAGCCAACACAACCAAGAACAAGACACAATACAAGTCAATGATAAAACAGACAACACAACCAAGAACAAGACACAATGCAAGTCAATGATAAAACAACCAACACAACCAAGACAAGACACAATACAATGATAAAACAGACAACACAACCAAGAACAAGACACAATGCAAGTCAATGATAAAACAGCCAACACAACCAAGTACAGGAGACAATACAAGTCAATGATAAAACAGACAACACAACCAAGTACAGGAGACAATGCAAGTCAATGATAAAACAACCAACACAACCAAGTACAAGACACAACGCAAGTCAATGATAAAACAGCCAACACAACCAAGTACAAGACACAATGCAAGTCAATGATAAAACAGCCAACACAACCAAGTACAAGACAGAATACAAGTCAATGATAAAACAGCCAACACAACCAAGTACAAGACACAATGCAAGTCATTGATAAAACAGCCAACACAACCAAGTACAGGAGACAATACAAGCCAATGATAAAACAGACAACACAACCAAGTACAGGAGACAATACAAGTCAATGATAAAACAGACAACACAACCAAGTACAGGAGACAATACAAGTCAATGATAAAACAGACAACACAACCAAGTACAGGAGACAATACAAGTCAATGATAAAACAGACAACACAACCAAGTACAGGAGACAATACAAGTCAATGATAAAACAGACAACACAACCAAGTACAAAACACAATACAAGTCAATGATAAAAGAACCAACACAACCAAGCCAAGTACAAGACACAACGCAAGTCAATGATAAAACAACCAGCACAACCAAGTACAAAACACAATGCAAGTCAATGATAAAACAGCCAACACAACCAGGTACAAGACACAATGCAAGTCATGATAAAACAGCCAACACAACCAAGTACAAGACACAATGCAAG